>CM077115.1:334123249-334723249 GCA_039619475.1 Icerya purchasi | reverse complement strand
ATTTGCATCTCTCTGATCGATCCTAGGAGTAGTATTTTATCGTTGTGCGCTGATCCATTTGTTTTGATCGCCGCATTTTCAATGTTTGTTTTTCTTCTTTTTTTATATACATATGTACAATCGCTTCTGAGTATATGTTAAATAACCTGTGAGAGAACGTTGTTGTGCTGATTTTTTTATTACAAAGGAAAATCAAGATGGGATTTTATGGTTCCCAATGTTCAAATGACTGGGAACATGCTGTGAATTATTACAGATGGAATCGAGCGAAGAAAGAATACAAATTGGGGGGGGGCAGGAGGAACGATCAAAAATCGCAGGGATAAAGCAGAAAACGAGTAGCAGACTTAGCAGACTGTTTAGAGCCATAAATTATCAGACGATCGGAAGAAATGAAAATAAGAGAACGTACGAGAAGTCATCAACTAGACTATAAAAGTAAGTAGAAAGGATTCCGAAAATTGGAAGGACAAAGAAAGCTCCAATACATCGCCAGGCATACACGAGAGAGAAATGGGAAACCAACAGCGCTGTATAATTCCTGTGTATCGTTACGGCTCGATGAAGGAATTCGGAAAATGAAGATGGAAAAAATACCTTCGGGGGAACTGGAGTGATCGGTAAAGCAGGGCAAACTATTGAAAGATATGAAGTAAGACCCGAAAATAAACTACGACGAAAAGAAATAAGAGCTAATGTAGAGGAAAATTTTTCTAGGAGCAAAGCGACAGTTCTTGAAAATGGAAAGATGCAAATAGATAAAAGTATAAAGAGGACACGAGCGAAAGATCTTTCAACAGAAAAAACGATGGCCCAAATAAGACCTCTGAACAGACAGAAGTAGGCGTACGAGGGGTGTTTCAGAAGTCTCCGCCACGCTTTCAGATCTCAGCTTGTGGTAACACTGGCGAGATAAACAATACAACGTTATTATATTCGCGAGACAATTATGAGAGTAAATGGTAAACATTTCAAGATCCTAATTAGCACGCCATCAGTGTTCGTTTAACCATGGAGATACCACTACAGTGCGCGTCCAACTTTTGTGAACAACGCGCAGTTATTCATTAGCTCGTTACGAAAAATTTTTTGGGTAAAAAAATACACAACGAGTTGAATAATACGTATGGTGATAATGCAATGTCGAACTGACCCGTTCGTGAATGAATTCAGCACTTTAAACCACGAAAATCGATACCATGGTCTGGAAACGAGAGAATTCACCGCGGCCGAAAAAATGCAAGGCAGAGAAGTCTGCGAAGAAGCTTGTGGCCACGGTCTTTTGGGACTGCTATGGGCCTCTTTCGATTGAATTTATGTCTCGAGGTACCGCCATAAACTTCGATAGTTACTCCCAAACATTGGATAATTTGAAAAAAGTCATAAAAAACAAGCGACCAGGCCTTTTGACGAAAAAACCAATCTTGATCTCTCGTGCGACGCTTTAGCATATCAAAAAATGGAAATGGTTGGTCTGCGAACACCCAGTATACTATCCGGACTTTGCGTCGTCTGATTTTAATTTTTTCCTCTTGTTGAAACGGTTTTTGGGTACACAACGATTCAACAATGATGCCGAACTCAAGAACAACCTGATAAATTAGTTACAATAGTTGGACGCGCACTGTAGTGGTAGCTCCATGGTTAAACGAACACTGACGGCGTGTGCTAATTAGGACATTGAAATTTTTACCATTTACTCGCACAACCGTCTCGCGAATATAATAACGTTGTATTGTTTATCTCGCTAATGTTACCACAAGCTGAGATCAGAAAGCGTGGCGGAGACTTTTGAAACGCCCCTCGTATTTTTAGAAGAATCGCTTGATTTAGAGAAGATTTTAAAAACTCCGAGGCAGAGTCGAAGGCGGGAATTTCGGATTGTATCTGATTTAGAATAGCAGAACTTGGACTAGCCACAAATGAAAGAGGTGGTAAAATTTAGACGATGGCGGATGAAATTTATGAAGGTAAATAAAAATGTTACACTTAGTTGTGCAGATAACGCTTTTGAAAAATATTTGATATGCTTGGAAAAGAAAAAAACAAACATCAAGGCAGATATACCAAGGGAACACACAGAAGCAAATAACGCGAGAAAAAAGGTGCGCATCTCATTAAGAGTAAAACCGAATTAAAATAGCAAAGTGTATAAAAACAATAATAAAATGATCTTGAAAGACGTAACAGAGAGATGAATTGAGAAGAAATGTTCTTCTAGCTCGATGAGACATGAATTAAGAGTGGTTTGTCGGTGCTACAATACTGAACGGGGACGGTAGGGGGAGAGTAACATACCGTCGGCGAAGAATAAAAAGGAAAAATTAGAAAGAACGGATACAACGCAAAAGGGTAGGATTGCAGCCCTAAGGCAGATCGCAGAAAATTTTGATTTTAGCGTGGCGAAATGATGAACAATGGAGAGGACGATTCATCGTGAAATCAATAAGAAGAGAAATAAATTGGAACGGAATATTTCCGTTATTTCATCCTTTGTAGACAGTTGGAAGATGAACATAATTAAAAGCGCGCAGGACACTTCGATGAAGGAAGGCAAAGTATAATTTTTTTTTGAATATAATAGTTTTGTACGTATGAGAAACAAAAAGACCAATACAATCTCGGGAGCATATCTTAGAAATGGCTTATTGTGTAGTAGTCAGCAAACAAAGAGTTTGTTTAGAACAGCTCCAAATATGGTTTTCTGACGTAAAGTATTATAGTTAACGAACGAGGTTAAAAATATATACATCGCCGCATATTTTTCTAGTTTCAACATTAAAATTAGGCCCCGAGAGCGCTGAAAATTCGTATTTTTGAAGAAAAAAAATTTTCCCCGGACATATGACATATCAATTGAAAGATCGTTATTTGTCGGGGAAGAACCCGTATTTCATTTTCTTAAGGAAATTTTTGAAAAAGGCGACAATTTCGAAAAAGCGTCAAAAACGACGTGTCTTTCCCACTTTGCGGCGTGAAAAATCAGAGATTCCTTTGTTTTGAATTTAATATTAAATAAATGTCAAAAAATTATAGTTATTGTTTAACATACGGAATAATCCTCAGCACATGAAACATCATGTTTGACTGAACTTGTTTTCTTATAATTCCTGCTGCATCGACATTACAAAAACACCCATCCGTTTATCATGCATCAAAGCCTTCGATCACCCCCCCCGCCGCCATGCAGTATACACCAAAATTCGATGCTACGATAAGTTTAACTATTGTGACGGATCAGCTTCCGCGATGATAAAATAAAAAATATAAAAACAAATAAAAGAAAGATTTCGGGCGCCAATGACACTTAACCCCGGTGTGTCATTACCGGAAACTCAATTCATAGAGCTTTAGGCCTTCCTAAGGTTTAACGAAAAAAGAAAGTCTCCGCGGCGGAGATGTCACCGGGACCCACCCCGTGTCCAATAAGAAAGATTTCGACTTTAAACGCGTATATTTTCGCTAGGATTAAAAGAAATTATAATAAAATTGTTAACAGGATGATTTTGGCGTTCACCCGAGAAGTATACTTATGAACAAATTAACACATTAAAAATTTTTCTACGAGAACCGCGTGCGGCCGAGCACGTACGATTTTCAAAACGACAACGCGACGAGTTGCTTGAGGCAAAGGAGCCTCGACGACGTTCAGCCTAAGACTCTTACGAGCGACTCTTGCGAGCAACTCAAATGTGTCTGGCGAGGATCGCTCGATGTCCTTTTGCCTTTCGCTAAGACGACTAATTTTTACACAAAAATATTTATTATACAAAACACCGCCGAAAGATTTATTTAGAAAGTTATATAGTCGTTAATTTTATTTAGCGGCGATTACCCTGCCGGTATTCCTTTTCGGGTTTTTTGTCGAAAAAACTTCTGCCGGCTCAACATAGCTCGGTACGCATTTCAAACGCCTATACCGCCAGCAAAGGCTCTTTCTCCGCTTTTCGGCCACCCGCATAGAAACCAGTTCGCTATCCCGGCGCGGTGGTCAGAACATCTGTGCCGGGATCCTTCGATTTTTTAGCCAAGAAAGCGTCTTTGACAACCATGCCGCTTTTGCCCGCTGCCGAGACCGCCGAGAAGTTAATGATTATTGCCAAAATATTATTTTCTAGCTCGGACAGCGTTGACAAAGGCCGTAAGAAATGCCGAATCCGTCTCGCTATGCTGCTTCGATACTAAAAATATCACATCAACATCCTTTCATTTTTACAAATTGCACGTAATTTTTCTCTATGTTCATTGTTGCATGATCCTATAATATAAAAATACACCATCATTCTCTGCACTCAGCAATTTTGTACCTGATCATTCGCGCACTTTCAGTTGTATCGTACATTTTTGTAAGACCATGCTTGAAACACTTTAAAGTCTGTCACCAATCACTTCAGACGCGGAGACACACAACTTTTACCGGAAGCAATACAGAGTTCTTCTCTGCTGCCATATTGATTGAACCTTTTCCATAAACATTAGAACTGCAAAGATTTTTATACATCTAGAAAAGCGGAAAATATTTTTTTCTTTATTCGGTGCATTACCGAGCATCCACATAACACACCACCGTATCTCTCGAGCATAGTACACGACTGGGGTAGTCTTTCATCTCACAATTACCGTCCAAAAATATACATATCATCAAGAACTCGCTGCATTATCTTCGCATATTACTACATTTCCGGAAAACATCAATGATGGACTTGGACATTTTTTTTATTCATTTACATCTTATATATAATTATTATTTTAATTATTTTTCTCTATTATACATAATTATAAATAGAAAATTTCTACACAATCCTCCAACACATATCGAGATAATATGCTTCCGGAAGGAAAGGTGTCCCCAGACGATACGTTATTTTATTATTTTTTCTTAATTTTAAATATTATGCGCACCTCTATTTCAAATTTTAATTTAAAAATGTATGCATATACAATCCCAATATTTTACTGCGGTTAATTTCAAGAGTAAATATACATAGTAGTAAATATGTGTGGTATAAAAATAATTTTGTTCACCGCACATGCAGCGCACTCGCGGCAACTGCGCATATAATTATACTTACAAGGGCCATTTCGACAGCCCCGTTCCATTTTAATATTTTTTTCATATATAGTGTAATCGTTTGTGCAGAAATATATGCATAAACTTTCAATGTTTGTGCACATTTCTATCCGCACAATATTGAAGAAGAGCAGCGGATTAGATTGGAGGGGGGCTGTTGAAACGTCGCCCCCCACACATTTTAATATTTTTTGCTTGAAAAACTGTTGATTACTTCACATTTTTATTTATCAGGAAATTAATAAATTTATTTTTTTTGATATCTAAAATTAATATTTCCTTTCAGTTTATTAAAATTTCAGCATCTTTCATTCAATTACACTAACGAGATTACAAAAAAGGAAATATCAGAAATTATTTCATTGAAAAATTTTTGTCTGAATCTATTCGCTGATTCTTAAAAAATAACAGATAGTACACTAAAATACACATACAAACTTTTTTTAATATCAGATAAAAATAAAGAGAGAATATGATACAACAGATAAAAGTGAATCAGTAAAACGTTTACATTCTCGGTCACTGCAACAATTATTTTTATACAGGTATAAGAAAAGTAAAATGTTTCAATCGAAAATTAAGAAAAAATAAATTAAAGGAATGAAAATAGTGCATAAGCAAATGTAATTAACTAATTATTTAAAAAGCTTAATGAATTATATAATTCAACAAAAATTATATCAAAAAATAGTCATTAAAAATATAGCTCTATAAAGAGAACATATAAAGCAAATCAAAATAATCAGCATGGGTAAAATTGCTCATCATTGTAAAAAAAAAAAAAAACATCAGAATATCGAAAATTTAAATGAACGATATAAAAATTTACCAATCGTATAAAACTATTCTTGAAAAGGAACAATACTGATGTGGGCACTATTTCGAATGTACCACAGTCAGAATATTAACACGCTCAGCATTATTTACATTTATCACTTTTTCTTTTGTATCATCATAGGTCTGCCATGCATTTAGTGGCTCTCGATAACAGTGGGCATGGTAATGCCCTGTAGTAGCATATGAAATCGTTGACCTTTGGTTAGTAGGTGTTATAACAACTACTCTTAAATAATAGATATCTGAATTTACAGCTAAAGTTAATGGCATTTTACATAATTTTATTTGAAAATCAGCCATATCGGCCAAGTTAATTATATTAAATATTAAATGTTCATTATACTTGTACCGCTGTAATATTTCCTGCATCTAAATGAGAACACATGTATTACATATCTTGAAAGAATTAATTTCTTCATTTAAATGTTCTAATAGCTCTCTGGTTTTATCTATACTAGTATTAGTACAAACATCTATAACAATTTTGCGCTCGTTCCTTAGATTTTCACGTATATTGCAGTTAATTTGAAACGTAACTGATAGATCATTAAATACTTTTTTTTTTTTTTACATAGTGCATCAACAGGCGAACTGAGAGTAATGAAATATCATGCGGCATTAATTCTGCATTACAATATTTAAGTAAAATTTTTGCCCGTTTTTTAAACGTTTGAGTGGTGACGCCATCGCGTAAAAATGGATACACAAGGTCATTTAAAGTGTCATTTTCTTTTTTCCTAAACACATATTTTTCGTGTATTGTGCGCCATCGCACTAACATACAGCTATAATTTGAATAATTGAATCAAATGAACATGTGTGTTCGATAATACAAAATTCCCTTCTGGTAACCCTATAGATTTAAAAGATAACTTTAATCCATTTTTATTGCCTCGGATCGAGCTTTTGAAAATATATTTCTGTACAAGATTTTTCTTTTTTTAGTTAAATATTTGGATTTTCTTTTTTTAAGACTTTTCCATTGAACGTTTCTTCAATTTTCTTCTGCTTTTTTCTTGTCGCTTATTAACAGGAATTTGAAAACAATTAACTTCTTGATTTACATTTTTCGCAGAACGTTCCACATTTGTTTCTAAATATGTGTGTAAAAGTTCCGTTTTTTCGGATTAAGTGGCAAAGAACTATTTTTTAAGTTTAAATTTTCGTTTACATATAGAATCGGATGCATTACTCTGATCGCAAGATTAATTTTTACAATTTCAGTATTTAATTTAACATTAATTAATTTTACAGAACCATTTATTGATAGAATAATTTTAAAAAACCTTCCAATCTTAATGGTATATCGGAATGATTTAGAACTCTATTCTTTAAATCTGAAAATTGGTTTTCTACGTATGTATTTGTTGACGGTATATCGTCATAACCAAAATCACGATACATAATACCGGACCATAAAGGTAAATAAGTACATAACTTCAATACCAATGGCATTCGTGTAGGCAAATAAAATAAATTGTCTTAATCATCTTCTTGATCTCTCGCATATCTTTCAACATCTCCCCAACCGTTTTTCTTTAATATCGCGGGGGGTAAGAATGTACACAAACAAAGAAAGTTCGTGCACATTTCTCCATAAACGGTTCTCACTTGTTTGCGGTATATCTTGGAAAAAAACAATTAAAGTTTAGAGGCCAACGATTCAACGTCCTCCCAACGGGTTTTCTTCAATACTTTGGGTTAGGAATGTGCACAAACGATTGCATTAAATATATATATAAAAAAAATATTAAAGTACGGGGAGGGGGACTGTTGAAATGGACCTACACACTTATATCTCTGACATTGATAAAACAACTGGATACTCCCATTTTTTTTTATTTAAATTTTTATATTTATTTCTATTTTTAAAGATTTTTAAAGATTTTTAAAAATAATTTCTCTGGTATACACGAAGTATATTAATTTAATATATATACACAATAACACAGTGTCATAAATAGTGAATGTGAAAAGTTTTTTTAGAAGGAATTAACAGTAGATGACTTTGTGAAAAGAGTACATTAAAAATGAAAACAGCAGGACTATTATGGAACACATCGTCAATCTACTCGACTATATATATATTTTTTTCCTGCTTTTACTGTATTCTTTCTAAACTCTATTACACAACGCAGTTTTTATGTGATACTCGTTGATTGTTTCGCTAATACACAATTCCTATACTTTGATGAGAATTTAGAAGCCGTTATAACCGTAATCTAATCGTAGCGGTATCGATAATAATTTAGACCGGACGAAAGTAACATCAGAATTTGGTCTGGAATTGTAACTATTTATTTCTTTATAATTTACAAATTTTCAATGTTTTTGATTTTGCAAATTGAGAACCAAATTGATATGTAGATATCTATAATTTAACAACTATATTATATTTAACATTTATTCTAACATTTATACACACATACGCACGTATATCACACACACTCGCCGATAATTTAAAAATTAATAATTTTTAAACAATGAGCTTGAAGAATCGCGTAAGTTATTTATTTTACACATACATTTTTACCTTTCTAAATACTGACATACATTTTTTTATAGATATAGTAGCTTAACAAGTTTCAAAATAAACATTAAATTTAAATTTAAAGCATCTATAATAATTTTAAATTTATAGATATATAGTTCATTCCACCTCATTATTCCCATAATAAGGATTTAAATTTTTATGCTCTTTTTTTTATTTTATCTGTCTAGGTAACTCTCTCTCTCTCTCTCTCTCTCTCTCTATATATATATATATATAATATATGTGTGTGCGTGTATATATATGTATATATTTATATATATATATATATAGCAGACAATTTTAAAATCACCGGCATTTTCCCAAAAGGTACAATATAAAAATATTTCCAAATAACAGATCTTCCCAATTACGGACGCGGACACTTTAATAAGTATGATTTTGGAAATTCGATTTCCGTTAAACGGACAAAGTTTGTCAAAAAGAGTTCAATTAGTGCCCCAGATTATTGTTTAATAGACGAGGAATTGCGTGTGGAAGATCCCCATGTACCGACATAAATGAATTAGCAGCTGAATTCATGCAACAACAAAATCCATCCGATGCATGATGAAGTAGACACTGTGATGACAATGATAATGTTTATGATGGCGAAGAAGGTACAACTACTGAAGTTGACTGTGAAACTTTAAATAATGTTCACTCGTTAAAAAAATCGTATTTCACTCATAAAGCTGATGTGCTGAAAGTTTAAAAATGATATCCTAACTGCGAGTGCATGTCGAATTGCGGATTTTAAATGAAAGTAAAATTACCGATTTTTTCATACAAAACTGAAATATGTTTTATACGCTAGGATTTACTACAGTATGTGTTAAAAAAGAAAAAAAAGTATTTTGAATATAAGTGACTAAAATTATAGATTATCTTGCGTTCCTAAAAACAAGAAGTGATTTATACCCTATTGCCTAACTTGTTTATCAACTAATCCTGGAATACAAACATAATTAAGTGCCGTAGTAGTATTATACATACATACATATTTTTATATTATACGAACATTTTTTTTTTTTTTTTCATATTTCAGATGCATGTATGTCTTTAAGTGTACATATGTACTGTATCTTTTTATATTACGTACTATTGTTTATATTTTTAGTAAATGCGTTACAATACACAATAATGTAAATTTCAGTAATCTGTACATACATTATTATTTCCCATTAGCGGACACTTCTTAATACCGGACAAATTGTTTAGTCCCGCGACTGTCCGTTATTCAGAAGTTTCACTGTATATGCTTTTGGAGCTACGCACCAATTTGTTCTCTGATGCATATGGATAGATTGAGGTATTTTACAAATAACGCTGATGTCTTACTATTTCAGCTCTTGGAATAATCTTAAATTCACTTTTGTTTTTACATGTTAATAACCGCATATATTTATAGTCGCTTTATATGTCATAGTTTTAACTACATTCAATCAGTTTGTTAGCTGTTTATCTTTATTTTTCTTCGTGATAACATTCCTTAACATAGTAAATCGGATTTTATTTATTGCTTTTACTTTATATTCTGCAAAGAGTTCCATATCACTATTCGGCATCTCAAAACACTTTCAACTAGAGATTCATAAACGGCTATTACTTTGCCCGATTTGGCACTAAATTTCTAATGTGATAAAACTGATATGCATAAAAATGTAATTTTTTTAGTACAAGATCAGCATGTTTATCTGCGCGAAATTAGTCATCTATCAACAC
This sequence comes from Icerya purchasi, assembly GCA_039619475.1. NCBI lineage: Eukaryota > Metazoa > Arthropoda > Insecta > Hemiptera > Monophlebidae > Icerya > Icerya purchasi. The sequence continues at coordinate 334,713,086 of CM077115.1, read as the reverse complement.
ACCCAAATATTGATATTCACTCACATCTTCCATTTTATCACGCAACAGTTTATATGTTTATTTCCATTAATATTCTGCAGGCAACAGCGCATCTTTAATTCATTACAAGCATTTTTGATCACTATTTTATTTCCGTTTTCTCGCTATTTATTACTAAATCATTTTCAAGTAACCATTCGCCCACTTTATTTATATTTGTTTTTATTGCTTTTCCTCCATTTCCTCTTAATAATATATCATCCGCATCATGAGCTATCATTTTACCCAGTACACTTAATTTAAAAATATCGTTAATATATAAAATAAGGGAACAAAGATATACGTTCCTGTAGTACACCACTTACTACTTTTTGTCGCAGCGTACTATTTGTTTCCTTCTCGTCAAATAAGCCTCGAATCCATGCTGACCTTGTACTTTTATGTTGTTCAATTTCTGTAATAATTTTTGCTGCTGATATGAGCCCAATTAAAAAAAAAAAAAAAAAAAAACGGCTTTTGACAGATCAGTGAAAACTGTAACTATATTTGTTTCCCTCATTTAAGCCATCATTCCGTATAATCTATCGTCTCTTTTCCATCGCATCTCGACTATTTTTGCTTGCTGGAATCCATACTGGTTTTTACTTATAATTTCATTAACTATTTTACATACTGACTTAATTTTGGGGTTATGTATTTTTCAAGTATTTTGCTACTGCTAGAAGAGATATTTATAATTATATGGTTCCTTTGGATTATCTTTTTTAAGTATTAGCCTTAACATTGCCGTTTTTCAATTTCAAGGATTTTTAAAGATAATGTAATGATTTTTTCATAATTATCGCAAATAATTAGACACGGTCAATGGAGAGAGTTATATGTATGTTGTCAAAACTTGCTGCTTTTCTTCCAAGTTGTAAAATAATGTGTTTAACTTTTTCATCTGTTGGAGGTGGAATAAACAGATTTTTATCACAATTAACTTCCGTTTTACGTTTATTGTCTCCTCTCTGTTCTTGTTGTTCCTTACAATTGCATGTCACAAATTTTAATTGCTCAACTTTACACACGAAGTAATAGTTAAATGTATTAGCAAGTTCTTTTATATTTTCATTATAAAATTGTTTCCGAGTATTCCGTATACACCGATGGTGTATCGAGTGTAAACGTCACGAACGTTATAGGTCACGGAAACTTTACCCGATATGTTCTATAACTTAAATATAACCTATATGTAAAGTGTGAAGAAATTTTAAATTTGTTTTTCTCGATTAAATTTAAGTATTGCGCCTTCATATTTTACACATATTATACTACCACTACGTCAAAAATCATTGAAATTCGTTTCCCCAGGGCCGTAGGGTCTCCTTGTTAGTTAAATTTTTACATAAACATATATTTTCTTATCATTACCATATTAAAGTACAACATTATTTCCTGGCGTTTGCTTCTTCGTATTTTCTAGCAGAAATTCTGCAGCTGTTAAAGAACTGGATTATTATAGGTGATGGTTTATCACTATTTCCTTGTCCTTATCTGTGATATTCTAAAACACTCCAGTGTCTTTTACATCTATTTCTAAGTGTTTCGCTAAAGTAATAACGATATATGGTAATAAGTGATTATTAGTTGTTTTTTTTTGAAACTTCGTGTAATTTAATATTTATATTTTGATTTCTCCCGTACTGTTCAATATCATTTATTAATTGGCTCTGTTAATTTGCATGTTTTTCAATGTTTCTTAATATTTCGGTTTGTACCTTTTAATGTCATTTGCCACCTCCCTATATATATTATTTAGCGGATTAATACTACTTACTAGTATTTCCAATGCATTCGGTTTTGAGTTAATTTCTTGTTATACACTATTACTATTATCGTTTACTGTTGTTGATTACATTGATGATAAATCTCTCGTACACTTTATACCGCCGATATTACTGCAGCACTACGATTCGGTGTTTGACGCAGCTGTAGTAATCGCATTTGTGATAAATGTAGTAACGGGGAGGAAAATGAAGATACAAGAGTATTTTCTGTCTTATCAGTTTTGCTTGTTCACTGTTACGGTCGCATTAAGTTTATCTGATGGGCACGCGATAGTAGCAGCGACTGTAGGTTTTTATGGAAGTAATCCCTTTTTAACCATCTTGTTTATTTTGTTTACACTTAGCACACATATGGAAATATAATCTGATCCTGGTTACACTCCACTTCTTTGTTAATTATTTTATCTTTTTAACATTCAGAATAATAAACTGGTTCATTACAAACAGTAGTACAGCTTATGATATTAATACTGGTCGGAGATTCAAATTTCCAACATTTACAGCACGCTTTTATTGACGCTAATAAATATCTTTTATTAACGCTAATAAATATCTTTTCAATTAATTATATGAATATGCTTACTTATTTGAAACAACCGTAATTTTTATCAGTTTTTTTAACATTTCATTCGATAAAACTTAATCTTTCACTAATTTTGAAATAATAACTGGCCTATTAAAAGCAACAAGAAATAGTAATCTCTTCAACACCGAGAACAGACATCGTATATCCGAAGCAGACTGCTGCAACAGTTTAAAATTTGGAACAGTTTACCGTATCTGGTATTTTTGAACAAGGTTCAAACCCTATTACTGTTATTTAACAGATCATCACTATTAGCCACATTTGTACTTGCGGCTTTCGTTCGGTGTGATTACCGTATACGGTGCTTATTTAATTGGTTTCATTCATCTTGCTCGGATCTTTGTACAGAGCGAAATAATAATAGCAGCAAAGCTAGTGCTCATTACGAGGGAAATTTCTACTTTTTACTTTACAAAAACATTTTTGTGTACAAAATACGGAATATATATTCCAATTTAATTCGTTAATTATTTGACATGATCTTCCGGATTCAGTACACCCATCAAGTTAGTCATCCAGGAGCCAGATTACCGTTTTCTCAATTCGTAATTTCCGGATCGAGTCTCAAACAACTTAAGCGTAGGGACAGTTAACAATCAGAAAAATACAATTAAAGTTTACAGAAACGCAAACCGGACAAAAATTAACAGAGAAAAAGAAGAATTCGTAAATTTTTCCGGTGCATAATGTTCCACTTCTAGTAATATTACACAATAATACAGAGTCCAAATGATCGAACGAATAAATTACACAGATCTCCTGGTATGACGAGAGCATTAATAAAGACATTAAATCCTTCAAGGGTCTCTCTGAATGCGATTTAATCGCGGGAAGAATAACAAAAAATTTACTACGATCAAGCCCACTGAATAGTTTATAAAATTAAAGATAACATTGGAAATTACAAATTCTTTTCAATTGTATTAGTGGATGTGGAAAAGGCGCGGAGCACAATGGTTTAACCGATAAAATAAGAACGGTTTTATCTCAAGAGTATTACAAATTATTAACATCATATTTGAAAAATCAAACTTTTCGATTAAAATATGATGAAGAAATAACCGTTAGGTTTTGGGCCCGCTACTACATTAAATCTTTACAAAAAATATACGAAAGCCAAATAATGTTGATATTTTTTTCTTTGCAACCGGACTTATTTCGGGACTGAAGATAATATACAGACTGCGTTAAAGATCTACAGTTCAGTTTAAAACAGATACAGTCTTGTTTTAATAAATGGCGGCTAAAAATGAATACTAAATAATGTACACGCATAACTTTAAACAAATAAAAAACTAAAATCATTACCTGACTTGGAAATGGAACACTACAAAATGAAGAACTCGGATTACATATGGACAAAAATTAACGTGGAAATATCATATTACTAAAAAAAAAGGAAAGAAATGGTAAAAGAATTCAAAAACAGCAATATTAAATAAGATTTTCCTACATAACATGGTATTAAAGCCGGTAAATGACCGTCAATTATAAAGATGTGCCAAATAGAACAATATCAAAATTATTCATACATTGCAATATAAAATTCTACACAAAATAACACGAGGTGCGCACGCTGAAATACATAAAGATTATAAAGTAAAAATTGTAGAAGAATTCACAAAAGAATAAACCACAAAATATGTGGACAAATTAAAAAATTATTACAACTTGTTAGTTCACAACTGAAACACAAGACGAAAATTAACTATAGACCTGACTAATAAATAAAAATTTTGGTACAAGTTGAAACTGCTAATGATGTTGTACTAGTCGGACTATGGGCCAGACACAAAAGGTAAATTTTTGTTCTAAGTCAACAACCTTGCTAGATGATTAAATAGCTGTTGCAAGATAGAAGATATTTAAAACAAGTGACCAGTTCACGTCAATTTTTATAAATCTTCTTTTATTTTTATTTATTTATTATACCCACAAAAAAAAAAAAAACTTTAAATAACGGAAATATTAGTAAATTTTATATATCCCTAATAATGTTTCTAACTTCCGATAAGCAAATTTGCGCAATTAGACTTAATATATAATGAATCTAAACTTCCTTTTAAAATTATTAAAATATACTGTTACAAATAATCACAAGTTCTGAGAAGGAACTTTTTCAATTACACAATTAATTTTTCCTCCTTTTCCTTAATTTTAAACTCACTATGTGTTTCAGTTTATGTTCATATAGCAATATTAAAATTTATTTTTATCAGCAACTACGTCTGATCATCGCCGGTGGCAATGATGAAATATAGCTCATATAGCACATTAAAAAGAAACATGATCGATGTGTATCATAATGTATTTGTAATTCATCAAAGTTATTCAGTTTATTAATTATTGTAATTTTGATATATAGCTTTTGCTGTGGAGGTATTCACGCTCTCGTTCAGCTTGACACATTAGAAGCGAATTGTTCTGAAGCATTTTGTATTGGCTAGAAATGTTTACGGTGTGTTATTTCAAAAAGTAAATGCGTAAAATGTTACTGAAAAACATTTGCCTTCTAAAATTTTTCTTAGTTATTTAGAATTTGACAGATCACTTCTAGTATTTTTTTTTCTTCTTTTTGAAAACATTGCATTATTATTACTGCTAATAATTAATTGTGAAAACAATTATTTTACATTACTCCTTAACGAGTTTGAAATAATAAATACGTAAACAAATCAAATTTCAAGATTCTAATATTAAGACCTCTTTAATCAATTACACACGTTTAAGTTTTCTACATAGAATACGGCCAAACATAACAATTTATTACTCATTAATAATAATAATAATAATAATAATATTAAACGGCAATAATAATCGTAACTACGTACAATAAATTAATCATTTAGCAGCAGAGTGCCCCAGATAAGCTGACATTTCTCCGGCTAACTTTTGTTGTTAAAATGATAAATCGATATTAGGCTAAAAGAAAACAACTAGCAAAGGTACTACCGGAAAAAAAAAAAATTAATAAATAAATAAAAAAACACCAGATCGATTAGCTTTTGTATTGTGAAAAGAAAAAAATCAATTTAAACAAATTCTCAAACCGAACGGAATTATTTCGAATTCTCATTAATAATATACCATACGAAAATAGAAAATTCGGATACGTACACAATCAAAGTGACAAATTTTATTGCTTAATGGTGAGAAATAGTACATATTAAGAGCATTTTAATAATGAAAACGCTGTTTATTCCGTTATGTTTCTTGTTAATTTAAAATCAATACAATTTCCGCCGAATATTATCAATTATTTTTCACTGAAGGGTCATAATACAACAACAAAAAAAATAATTCAAGTACAAGTTTATTATTACTTACGACGTGAATTAATAAAAAGAATTTAAAACTAGCATATCCCTAACTAAAGATGGTCCCTACATTAGCAGAATAAGCTTTTCATTAAAGAGGACATTTTTAACATTACCAAAAATATACTATACACATTTAAATTAATATATTCGAATTATAGATCAAAATTATTTTTACTTTAATCTAAATCCAAAAAAACAGGACTACCTATGGGATCACCTATATATTCTTTTATTGTTGAAATTTGACTCCAATATTATAAGACTGAAATAATAGTATTTAAAAACATAAAAAAGTACAATTTCATTTTTCATAATAGATATGTCGATAATATTCTATGCATATTTCAACAAAATAATAAAATTCAATGTTTTATGGTGATTTTTTAAACTTCTTAAACTCAATTAATAAACAACTGCAGAATAAAATTAAAACCGGACATAATAGAATTACTTGGCTCCACATTAACAGTAGAAATACTTTAACATATAATATTTATAGAAAAGAAACTATAACTGACGTAATAATAAATTATTTTTCTAAGCACACCAAAAACACAAATATTCACTCTTTCTTGTACATTTATTCAGATTATATAACACCCCATTAAATTATAAAGAAAAAAATTAATGAATTAAATACAATAAACTTAATGGTAATAAATAATAATTATAATGCGAACTTAACAGATAATTTATCTAATAAATATTTCAAAAAAGTTATAAACGCAGGAAAAAAGATGCTGATGATGACGATGATGATAATAATAGTAATAATAATAATAACAATAAAAAATGAATAAAATTTACTTTTACAAATCCTATAATATATAAGATAACTAATATATTAAAAACTAAATTTAAAATATCATATTTAACAAATAGTAATGTATACAATAAATTAATAAACCTTAACGTAAATTATTATAATAATAATAACAAATATAATCTGGTTCAGCTATTTATAAGATAATATGTAATATGTACCACAAGAGATATATTGGACAAACACGTAGAAATTTTAAAACCAGATACAATGCGCATGTTTATGCTATAATAAAATATGGTTATATAGAAAAATCATCAACAGCTTAACCATGGAGTCACATATGATATTATAAAAGATTTATTTATCTTGAAATACATTAATAATTATAAGATGTTAAACATTGCTGAAAATGATTACATCAATAAATATAAAGATATTTGTTTCAAACCGTTATTTACCTAGTCATTATAATCCATTATTCAACGTGTAATTTATAACACTTTTAACTATCACAAACATATTATAAAATAATTCATTCAATATTTGTTTTTCTATTTTTTTTTTTTTTTGTTTGTTATTTATTTATTTTTATTATCATATGTATTTACGCGACAATTTTTAATTTTTAATGTTACTATTTTTGTTCCTTAAATTTTTTTTTAATCATATACCATCATAATCGAATTTTCTAATTATCGGCTTCAAAACGATGGAATACGTAATAATTAAATATTATTTAAAAAAAAAAATGTAATTTGAACTTTATTTGTTAATATAATAGAAATTATGTGTACTTCGACCTTTGATATCAAAGTTTAAGAGTTGTAATTATGGTTTGATAGTTTTTCAGGACAGATTATTTTCGATTTATTTATTTATTTTTTTTTTTGAATTACTAAATATGTGTTCTTTAAAATAAAGCTGAACGGGATCCAATTATTAATTTTTAATGATCATGGACAAGAGGAATCATCAAAAAGAAGAATAGATTTTTTTTGTTACTGTTGACAATATTTGACCGCCGCAGCATACATGTTTTATATGAATAAAACAGAACTTGGTAATTTATATTCTTGACTGTGAAGTACATTAAAAAATACATTCACTTTTTAACGTTTCAAATGTGATTTTTTCTTATTAAAAATATCGTCGTTTTTGACTATTTTTACTCCCCCCCCCCCCCGGTTTTGCGACAAAATTCCCGGCTTATTTCCGGTTTGCAAAATTCCCAGTTTATTCACGGTTTTCCCGGTTGGGTGGCCACTCTGTATACTTGTATGTCCAACATACATTTACACATAAGTGTGTGCATCTGCGTCATAAGAATTTCTGATAAGTAAGTACAAATATGCATGGATGTTAAAAGTAAGAAGATATCATTGCGCCTATTAACGAAATAACTGAAGTGAAATAAAGTGAGGCCTCTAATGGTATTTTTCTATGCCGTAACAGGAAATGAACTTTATGGTAATGAATGAAATATTACACTAAAAAAGTACAATAAAATATTACCTTTGTAAATGATAGATTTTGTAAGTATACTGTCCGCTGGAATATTTTCCGCCTAGCAGTGGATAATTGTCAAACGGTTCGTTTTTGATAATTTCAATTCCTTCACCACCGCCCGTTTCATTTTTACTGGCTTCAGCAACACAGTACAACTGCGCCACATGATACTGGAAACAAAAAACAATAAAACAATTTTCTTTCGTTTATTATCGAAAATCTCTTATTTTATACAAACTGCGACTAATAAAATCAAATAGCACGGATTGCACAAGCAGCTTTGTTGGAACTTACGGAATGGCTTTTAATAATAGTTATACAAATTTGCGTTTACGTGAAAAATTATAATTAAACAACTATATTTTAGATGAAGGTAGACTTACATAACAAAAATTTATTACATATAATATATATATATATATATATATATATATATACGCGCATATGTACATTTGCGTTGTGTGTTAGTATTCGGCGCGCTATCAGAGTAGTATACTGCTTCTTTGGTATGGGAAAGCACGTTAATCGATTAGTAAACTTTCGTAAGTGTTCCTATGCAGTTAAATTGTACTAAAATAAAAGAAGGATTTGAAAATATTCGACATCACCGCTTACTTTAGGGAACATAACGAATCATAACTGAATCTGAATGCTGAAACGAATCATACAGATTGAAATTGTTGATCACACATTTGCAACATTGTAAAAATGCTTTAGTTCCCGTAAAATTTTAATTCAATTACCGGTAGCTTTCGTTTATTAATAATATTCAATAGTGGGGACACGCTTCTTCGTCTTCGTTATCTCAGGTAGTAAATTTCTAATCGTCGCAGTACAGCTTTTAAAACGACCGTTCATTAATTCGTTATCAAATTTTAACCGTCACTAGCAAATTTTTTTTTAAAATTTATTCCCATGTTTATTGTTTATTTATTTCCACTTCCGTTTATAATCTGTTTCACTTTGTTTAATTTTTCGCTTAGTTATTCTCCTTTTTTCTTTAAATTTCCGTATATTTCCGGACTCTTAATTCGTTTATTAGAATAACCATTTTCAGGGCTACTTTGCCGTTTATTAGTAAACATCATGCCGCACAATTATCCCAAAGTATTTTGTTATGTAATATTTATCATAAACTGAAATATTTATAAACGCGGAATTGACCTTAAACACCGATATCGAAAAGTTGAAATTATTTATATTAATTACAAATCAGGTATTATGATAAATTACTATTATTACCGCGTATCCCCCAGTCGACTATATTATCCAAATAATATTCTGTAAATTTTATTAAATTGTTGTCAGCGTCACTATACAAGTTCCCAAGTTCATATTTGCCGCTATGTATTTGGGCCGTGTTTATATTGTTTGATCGTTGTTAATGTGCAGCGTGCGTGGGGGGGGCTCATCATTTCAGATTGTTTTTTGGTTTAAATGCGTGTATTATTTAAATTTTATGTTTATTGTTGTGAATTATGTGTACGTGTTTAATAGCTAACAGGGATGATACGAGTTTAATTTATGTGACGACATTTTGGTCGTAGTAATGTACAACGTCGTTTAATTATCGAAAAACTTGTAATAATCGGTTTAATTATTGAAGGCATTATTTTTAATTTCTTTTTTATTCAGTAACTGCTGTTCTTTTTAAGCGCCCTTTTCGAGGTTACAGTTGGATATTTCTAAAAAGTTAATAATTACCGAATATCCCAAATTAGCAACCAGAATAGGACGGAGAGATATGGGAATTTAATAAATCGAAATACCAAGCGCACTATTATGTACAGCAGCCAGATCAAATTTCCAGAGTTATTCGTTTCAAATTTTTTTTTAAAAAAAAGGTTTGCTTAATAAAAATAATTAATCCGAAAAAAAAAAACAACCGACAAGAAAATGTTTTTATAAGAGTCGTTTACGAATTTAAAACCAGATAAATTATTTAATCGAAATTGAAAGTTTTTCCACCGAATTACAATGAATTATTATGCCTCGGCTTCATTGCCGAAGACTTGTTCAAATATTCTAATAAAATATTGTCATTTTTGTTTTAAAAGGCGGCTGTGCTAACCAAAAGGATGCCATTAATTACCAGGCACCGATTATTTTATTAGTCTGCTCCACATACATCATTCTTCTATCATTTATTTATTAAACTTTTCCCCACTTAGTTCTCTATGCCCTTGCTAGATCGATTTAAAAACAAAACAAAAACTTCGCTGCCCTTATTTTGCACCAGTTTTAAACTGGACCGCCTATCCAGTGCCGAGGATTAAGAACAACAGAGGCTCCCATGCAGGTCCCTAAGCGGACTTCTAAGTTCTAAAAGATCTTTTCAATCATACATACTATATATATTCTAAACAAATTGATAAAAATCGGTAAAATCGACAAATGTCTAGTGGTTTCGAAATCTGAGACAGTCAAGCGTTAACATTAAGGCATAATAATTTATACAATAAATTTAATAGGATTTTTGTGGTGTAAAAATTTATAGGCTGTTTGTGTACAAATGTTCCAAGTCCGAAAATGAATTTTGTCATTCCTTTTTTCTTTTACCGAATGTTCATGAACCTCACAAACTTGAGATTTTAATAGGAAATTTTAGGCCGAACAAAAAAGTCCCGCCATAATCACGGGGCCGCAAATGCTTCGGTACAGAGTCAAAAAATATGAAAAAAAAACGTTTTTAACACCTTTTTCAAAATAATGCACAAAACGAAATAATATCTGGTTAAGATGATTTTAAATGAACACATTACGATGAAGTATTAAATATTGTTTCGATTAATAGGGATGATGATACGAATCAATAAGAGGAGAAAAGAAACGAAACCAGTAAGAAGAGAGTCCAGAGTTAGCCAGTGCGTGAATAATATTTCAATTACATATTTGCGTCTGTAATAAATATAATTGAAAACTTATTGTTGAAATGTTTTTTCTAATAAATTAACAATATCATCGTAAGTAAATTTTGAGGAATGCGGCTGCTGTGAACCAGAACAGGAAGCAACTACAGCAAAGAATACGAGGTGGTGTCTTTTTCTGATGTTCAAGTGAACCTTCAAGTCCTGTATTAGCAGTTGTATCAAGGGCTTCTGTTTGCCTGTGAACGGGAGAAAGACAGTACGAACAATTTTTTCTCTTTGAACGAAAATGTTTTATTTACTTTGTTGATTTATGTGTCGTTTACTGCATCTAAGCCAGAGACGCGATAGGAGTGTAGGGGTGCTTAAATTGTAGAGTATAAGTTGATGAGTTTAAGAAATGTCATTAGGTTGTGGAAGCTTTGTAGGAGTCGAAGAGAATGTTTCGCGGAATGTAGCAGATTGATCAACTCTACGAGAAATATATTGCGGGCAACTTATAAAGAAGTGATTTACAATGATAGAACATAACAGTGTGAACAAACGGAAACTGGTTGATTTTTAAGGAGATAGCTATGCGCAATTTTAGTATGGCCTAGACGCAGATGAGCGAGCACTTCTTTTCTGTTTTTTGAAGTAGAGGCACTTCAGCGAGATGTGAAATCGCGTATGACATGCAGCTTATTGCATGATGGCGTTACTGACAACTCGAGGTTCTAGGAATCTTGAACTGACTTTTTTATAGTTGTCTGACAATCACTGTGGGATATAAGTAGCGAACCTTCTTTAGCTGCCATATCGGCAGAATCATTTCCGGTGAAATTAACGTGAGATGGAATCCGTGCGAATACGACTCGAATATTAGATGTCTCGATGGTGTGAATTATTTCCTTTACTACTGGATGTAAGTTGGGATTATGTAAATTTTTTCAGCATTGCAGGGTTACAAGGGAATCTGTACAAAGAACATATTACCGGCTGTTTCCATCTTTGGCAATTGTATCCGAGATAGTCGTCGGTTTATTTTTTTTTTTTTTTTTTACACGTATATTTTAGTACAATCTTATTACAGTAAATAAATTAGCGCTACTTTTAAAACAATGTTACAACTTAACCTAACTAATTTGTAACATGAACAGAGTAGAAACTATGTACAATTACGTAACTCCTAACGTATAGATATGTAAATAATCATACGCGCATGTAAATACTCACCGGCACGCATACCAAGTATATGCACATACCAATAAGTTACATACATACGAATATATCACAGAATAAATTAGGTGACTAGCTCATAAGGGGCTTTGTGCGCTTAAGGCGCCTGAAGTCATTGTTCATGCGCTTCTGCAATATAACGTATGACTTCATCGATCCATCGAATAGTTAAATCGAAATGTATTTCTTCGTTGCGCTGATACCAGAGAGTTGCAATGATGTTTCGGAGACACTTGTTTTGAGCGCGCTAAATAATCAATCGACCGATTATTGGATGTCTTTGCACAGCCCCCCAGAGTTGAATACCATACACCCATATCGGTCTGCCTATTTGACAATAAATCATACGTTTATTAGACATGTTGAGTTTAGAGTAACGCCCAATCAACCAATAAATCTGTCTTAATTTATGCATGGTTTGGTTCCTTTTTTATCTTGATATGCGTCGTCCAATTCAGCCTGGAATTTAAATGCATATCCAGGTATTTAGCGGAATCCGATCTCGGAATAGGAAGGTGATCAAGGTATATAGAACAGGTCTTAGATTTACAAAGCGTAAACATAACGTGTACCGATCTAATTAACAGGATAGCTGTGTCATCTGCAAAGGTCGCAGTCATCGTCTTGGCTGCTGTTGGAATGTCAGTTGTATACAATAAATACAGAGAAGGTCCCAAGACACTAACCTGTCGAATATCAGCCTGGATTGGATGAAATTTGGACTTTGCTTCTTCATAAAAAACTTCGAAGGGGATCTATCAGAGATATATGATTCAAGAAGTTGGCACATATTTTCCGGTAGCAGGTTGCCGGTCATTTTATAGATCAACCCTTCGTGCCAGACTCGGTCAAAAGCTTGCGATATGTCTAGAAAAACCGCCGGACAGTATTTTTTCTTCTTCAAAGGCTGTTTCAATTAACTTAGTTATACGATGCACTTGGTCAATCGTAGAGTGCTGACTGCGGAAGCCAAACTGATGATCTGGTATCTTTAATAAGGGCTTGAGTCGCTTAAGAAGTAGTTTTTCAAATAATTTCGATATAGAAGGTAACAAAGAGATTGGTCGATACGAAGTTACTACTTCTGTTGGTTCCCCGGGTTTTGGTAACATTATGATTTGAGCGATTTTGAAACATTTTGGTACGTATCTCATTCAGTCAGTTTGGTGGAGTATAGTTCCACGGAAAGAATTGCAAAGTGCGGGGATAAAAGTAATATCGGTTGAAGAAGCAACTCCGTATCCGACTCCATATTTGTTTATTGATCCGTCAGTAAATATCCTCTTACGATGAGGATATCGAGAAATCATGTCTTTGTAGGAGTTTACAAGAACGGGTTTAAGGGCTTTACGTTTCGTATATTGTACATGAAACTAAGATCCACTTAAACTGTATAGTTGCTTCAGGGTGGAATGATATATTTTTAGTAGCGTTATTGGAGCCGTAGGCGGTATGAGCAAGTTCTTTAATTAGATTGTATTTGGTAGCGCATTTAGCTTCTAGGCTGTTAATGTGATGCTCCTCGTTATAGTTTGCTATCGAAGATTAGTCCGAGACATTTTTCAAATTAACGTTATTATCATCTTTTGTATACCGTTTACTTTTACTGTTTATAACGATACTGCTATTATCAGAGTAGCATTTGCCTACACCACTATCAAGTTGTTAATTACAGTTATTACAAATACAAAAATATGCGATGAAATTATTATTGGCGAATGTGCGCACAAATTTTCGACTCTGTTCGTAGTATTGTTTCTCTTCTTCTCTTCTTCATCTACATCATCATTCCGCTTAGTATTTATTAACTGATAGAGTATTTAATAGTCCGTGTTATTATATGTTCATTTAAAAGCTATTTTAATACGATATATATATCGTTTATTATTCCGAGAAAAACGTTACAAGACGTTCCTTTTTTCAAGTTTTTAACTCTATACCGAAGCTCAAGCAGCCGCATATTTGTAGGAATTTTTTCCTTCAGCATGAGATGTTGCTATTAGAACCTCCAGAGTTGGGGATCACCTTCTCAGACACCGCGTATACATTTTTCATCATTACATTATAATCGACAATTACATAATTAGGTAATATTATACATTTTGCATAATTATATAATTACATATTTCGCTTATTCTCTCATTTTTAATTATTACCTTTTCATTACTAACTTGCTATTCGCCTTAGCTTACACTTGTGTGTGGGCGCGTAATTTATTATTCTAAATATAATTGTTGTAAAATTATTAAACGAGTATTCGATTTATTTCGAAAATGACTCCTTAATTAATAAAATTCTTAAAAGGAAGTAAATTGATTTTTTGTACTATTATTATTTTAACTTCGTCTAATTGTGTACATCCATCGATTATTGGCAATACTTTTTTCTACAAGAAATAAGTCATGTATACGTCAAAACTTTCTAATGAACTACAATTTTTTTTTTTTTCCTATGAAAAAACAGCAGAAACCCTTTCTGTAAATTTAACATAGCAAAATATATACCCATCACTAGTTTTTATCCGATATACATCAGCATCTTAAAATAGGTAACTTATAAATTAATTAAAAGCTTTCATTTCCATAAATGCAACATAACATTAAAACAGATGACACAAATGAATGTAAAAAATAAAATGAATAAGACTAAAAAATATTCATAGCATATATGTTAATACAGAAGTATTCAAAAGAATTGGGGTTATACACATACACACGCGCATATATATATATATATAAACTCGGTCATTTTGGCCTCGCAAGGGGCTATGCCCCTTGACCCCTCTTGCTTACATTTAGATATCTCTTTCTCTTCTATACTTTGTATAAAATGATCAAAATTTACAATATAATTCTTAGGCCGGTTCCCACTAGAATAACGGAAAAATGTCCCAATTTTATATAATAAAAAAAAAAAAAAAAAAAAATACAACCAATAATTTATACTATAAATTTTATTAATCTATCGAAACAACTTAACATACTACAACACATATAAATAATACTTTTTTTGCATTTCCATGGTATTATTAAATTAGCAATATAGTCTTTACATGCTTGTCTCTATTATGGTGAGAATTCCTATTTAGCAACCTGTACAGTATAATAAGAAGTGTATTCATTATGTTTCCAAAAACGAAAACCGCTACCGAACGCTAACGTGAATTGCCGAAACGAAAACGGGACGACGAACGGTGCAATAGCGAAGAATTTGCCACATTTATATATGATACACCTTTGGTTCGAAAATGACAGATGTAGAAAAGTTTGAAGCGTTTGATAGCATTTTAAGTCAACCGCCTCTAAAAAACTACCCAAAAGGACCAAATTTTTTCACGTTTTTCGACGAATACACAACTTATGTTCATCGATTTTCAACTTAAGTTGAATGGTACTCTTTCTAATGGGCAAAGAAATCGGCCTAAATAAATATGAGTTATGCGCGAACAAACATAAAAAAAAACAAAAACATACGCGACGAACGTATAAAACCTTTTTCGAAGTCGGCAAAAATTAAAATATAACAAACGTTACATAAAATTGTGAAATTCTTTCGTTACATAAAATTGGGACATTTTTTCTAATAGGGGCTGGCCTAAGAATTACATTGTATCTGTGTATGTGTGTAAAAATTCAATTCAACATAATTACATTAACTAAAACAAATATTGATAATTTATGCGTCCAAAAACAAAAAATGGAATAATTATGTTTCGTAAGGAACAAATGAATTCTTAAAAAATGCTTTTTTACAAAAAATAAATACCGACTTCAAGGTTTATTATAAAAATTTAAAAATGCACTAAAAAGTAAAAAATAATTACTCCCGATAAAATATATATATCAGAGTGATATAACTTAAGGTGATATCGTAATTCTTATACAACATTAATTCTTTGGAGTTGGAATTAAATTCATGTTAGGAACAATTTAATCAACATTTAATGCAGTTTTTAATTATTCTTTTAATATGAATTTGATGCCAACTCCAAAAAATTAATGTTGTATAAGAATTACGATATCACCTTAAGTTATATCACTCTGATATATATATTTTATCGGGAGTAATTATTTTTTACTTTTTAGTGCATTTTTAAATTTTTATAATAAACCTTGAAGTCGGTATTTATTTTTTGTAAAAAAGCATTTTATTTTTTACTTTTTAGTGCATTTTTATTCAATTAAATTAAAACATTTATTTCCACGGTAAAAACACCAAAAGCTACATTTCCATGGTAATTTGGCAAATTTATAGTATTTTAAGTCAAAAATCTAATCCGACGGTGAAAACAATCATGAATGAAAAGCATCCAAAAAGCTTCAATCTCCCGCATTATTAAGGATAACTCAAAAACTATCGGTCGGACCTTGATCAAATTTAAATGGGACCACATGACAAACGCCACCTTTCAAATAAAAGAAGAATCATCAAAATCGGTTCATCTAGAAGAAAGTTCTGTGGTAACACACATAAAAAAAAAAAATACAGTCGAATTGAATACCTCCTCCTTTTTTGAAGTCGGTTAATAAATATAAATTAACTGAATTTTTTAACGTAATATCAGAATTAATTATAACGGATAGAAAAAGAATAACAATTATTACAATTTTATTCAAATTTGAGAAATTAATAAAAGAAATTAAAATTGTGGAGATGTTAATATAAATGCAAATATTAACATAAAATCCGTCCTACATTACCAGAAATAATAGGAGAAAATCGTTACTACAAAGCGATAAATTAAAATTTTTGGGTTTTTGTATGTTTTTACATTCCGGGAATGAAAATACGTTGATTAAAAAAATAAATCAACACTAGCAATTGTAGAACTGTCTGTAAAATTTTAAGCAATTTTACAGCTACTACAGAACGTGAACGTTTTAACACCCACGCGGGAGAAGTATATAGGAAAAATAAATTAATGGGCCATGTATCAACTATACAAATGTATGAAATAAGGAAACGACAAATTTATTTGGATCAGTAGACTGTAAAATATCAGACCATTATACGATGTGCTGCGCATTAAACACCTCGGAAAGAGAACTGTTATAATAAATGATCTAAATAATAATAGCATTAAATAGAAAGAAAAAAAAAAAAAAAATTCAAGAACCAATAAACAAGTTCAGTCAAGCATAATGTTTCATGCGCTGAGGATTGCGTAAGACTATAATTTACATTTACATAATACTAAATTCAAAACAAAGAAATCTGATTTTTTGCGCCAAAAGAAAGAGAGGTACGTCGTTTTTCGCGCTTTTTTGAACTACTCACCAACATCGAACGTTTCGTTAAAGAAATTAAATACGGTTTCATTCTCGACAAACAGCTTTATGCCCGAAAAAAATATATGTTTTTTTAAATTTCGAGCTTTCGGTGTCCCGAGGGGCTGATTTTAAAGTTGGAAAATCAGATGTTCCAAACCGGCAAAAGATACGGAGATGCGCATAATTTTAAACTTGTTCAAAATTTTTAGCTATAATATTCGCGCCGTAAAGGGCGGGCTACAAGTCATTTTTCGCGCTTTTTTGAACTTTTTATCAACTTTAAAAGTTTCGTTAAGGAAATTAAATACGGGTTCATTCTCGACAAATAGCGATCTTTCCATCGATATAACACAAGATAGGAAAAAAAAATATTTTCTTCAAAACTTTCGAACTTTCGGCGCCTCGAGGGTCTAAATAAAGAGTTGTAAGCTTGGCTATAGTTTTCCTATAAAACGGTCCCTTATGCATATATTTGAGATACGTTCTGGTTTCCTTAAATTTTTTACTCGGGCTGTTGCTTTCGTGAACATCTGTTTTTTTACTGTTTTTAGGTCCAAAGACGGGTCTATATAATTTTCGAATCGTAATTTTTTGATTTTACGAAAGAGCTTCTGAGATTTGTTTAATATTTTGAATTTCACTTTTAAAGGGTTATCTGGTGATGAGTTATGAATTTTTAAGTGATTTCTGAGGTCGTTTTAAATTTCACATTATATATTCTTGACGGGTTTTTGGTTTTTTTTTTTTTTTTGTCGCCGAGGGTACTCAGTTAGTTTGAAGTTATAGATATGGTTTTAAAGAGAATTTTAATTGTAATTTATGATCGAAATTTGAAGTTTATAAGTATCAAACCCTTCGTGAGTTATTGATTTTTTTTTGATATTTTTGTCGTTTCTGAACCATCTTATTAGGATTCCGTACATTATATGTACGAAATCCTAAAAATACAACATGGAATAAGTTTATAAATATCGATAATCTTGAAGATTTTGTGAGAAGACCTGTCAAGAATTTAATAAAATATACTTCAATAGTGAAAAAAATAAAAAATGAAAGTTAATCTAGATATTATAAACCCCCAAAAAAGATAATAAAAAACACTGCATTTTATTTTCATTTCGATTAGTATATTAATCAAGACTCGGATGACGTATGAATTATTTTATAAAAGTGATGAATACAAATGTGTTTGTATGTGCGAATGTTTTTCGCAGGAGTTAATTAGAAATTATATAATACTATAATTAATAATACTTGTAAAAAATCAAATAAATAAAGCGGATTTTACAACTAAATTACAATATTTAATAAATAATATAAACATACACCTATATAAGATTGTAATTAAATTAAATATTTAAAAATACACGATAATGAGAGTGCGATTACCTACAGGGGAACTATTATGCGACATAGAAACCCAACTATATATAGAAAAACAAACTAAAGAGCATAGCCATGAGAAATTTAATAAACGCCACGTGGACTCTGTGCTGGAATCAAATAGTCTCGGATTATTACCGAAATTTATATCAAAGCAAATTAACGGAGTATTAATCCGGAGCATGAAGTAATAATCATGTTTCATAGGAAGCGGAAAAATTAGTAAAAGAGCTTATAAAGAATAAAATGACTGAAGAAAACGGAATAACAAATGAGCAAATTAAACAAGCTGGTCCATGAATTCAACAATATATTACCAGTTAGGAGAATCGAAAAGGTCTGGAAGAATTATCATTGTAAATATGTATATAACAAAGGGGACAAAACAAAAATTAAAAACTGTAAAGATGAATAAGCCGGGTGAATAAAATTTCAATTTTTTTTGCAAATTATCAGTGAACGGATTAGAAAATATTTTCATCTAAAGCAGCTTCCAAAACAAGACGGTTTTCGAATTGGTTCCTCAACAGTAAGCAAGATTAATTGATAGAAAAATGTAAAGAATATCGAATAAATCCAAGTATGACTTTTATAGATTATGGAGAAGCATTTAAGTTGCCGGAATTTTATCCGAGAACTAAAAAAATTTCCGGAAAACTATATAGTTTTGATGAAATACATACACGTATTCGGCCATGATAGCTAGGATAATAATAATAAACAGAAAAGAAAAATATTTTAACATTGAAGGAAGAATAAAACAAGCAACTCTATCCCCGATTCTATTTAACGCAGTAGTCCTAGAAGGAAATTTTTAGCAAACTAAAATAGGAAAATAAAAGAATGAGCGTGAACAGACGAATGTTGAACGATTTAAAATTTAGGGATGTTGCAGTTCTGGCGATAGAAAATATAAAAGAATTGCAGACATTTAATTCAAAGAAAGCGACAGAGAAAAGTGGCTTACTAATAAAACATCAATATATTATCCAAAGAGAATACTAAAGCTAAAAAGATAATAAATAATAAATGAAGTTGAAAAGGTCTTAAAGAAAACTATTTACTTTTGGATGTCAAACCATTATGCGATCAGATAGAAAAAGGAAATATTTTCGGGATGGCTAAAATTATATGATTCGAAAAAAAAATTTCAGTAGCATTGGAGATTAAAAATACTTACATACGCTGAATTTGGTCGCTGTCGCGAAAGTTAATAAATAAAATTAAAGTAAAGCAAAGTAAAATGAGGAAACATCTATAATATCTTAGGTACTGAAATCAGATATCAAACAACTAGATGTACCTGGAACCAAGTTTAAATATAATCATTCAAGACACTAATGATATGGCAGCAGCCAAAGCATGTATTGAAGCATGAGAAATGAACTAGTTCAGAAATAACGGGCTAGACAATTTTCTAAAAAAAAAACGAAAGACAGAAAATTAAATTAGAAAATTGATTTAAGATTACTCGGACATGAGTATTTCGAAAGAGCAAGACCGACGCTGCTACCAGCTTAGGACTATACTTAATATTTCGTATATATATATATAAAGAATCGTAATAATTATATTAATGGATCGAAGGTTTAAATAAATAAATAAATGCGTGCAATATTTTGTATTTATTGTAAATAAATTTCAACGCGCTTAATCTTTGTTATCAATACAACTGCTCGAAAGTGAATGAAATGTATTTAAATGCCTACAATTGTATATGTGAATTTTGGTGACGAGAAGTTCTCGCGTTTAAGACGTTACAATCCAGAGATTACGTTAGCAATGGGCCACTTTTTCTTTCCGGTTATACTTCCGTTTTTGAGATAGCAAGTGCTACTGTTGATTCTTAAATTCTGACAGACAAGGTAAATGTACTTATCCCACATTATTGACACGAGTCACATCTCAGCGCGATCTTTTTAATTTAAACTTATTTATTATTATATCGTTTCTAAATGAAAAATTCTGACGCTATATTTTGTGAAACCTAGAAAAAAGGCAGTATACATCGTCCATCCAGCGGTAGGTTATCAGAACACATATCTGCGTACACATATTTAGTGCCGTACTGTACACAGATTTATGTGCCGTATCTCGGATAAAATTTGTCACGCGCGGTCCGATAAAAATTTAACATAGTTTAATGCGCAATCTGAGAATGAGATTTATAAATATAATAGTGTATCTCAACTCTATTCGCTGTTGAACAACTAAACCAACATCTTTGAATTTTGAATAGGCTATTGTGCATTCGCATATTCGGTATGTTGCAAATGTCCTTACTAAGCGAGGAATTTTGTAATTTCCCGCGAAACTGGCTATCGATATTACGGCCGGTAATTTGCAAGAATTAATGTACAGTTTAACTGTCTAGATTCGACAGTCATTAATTTCTCGCCGCTCTACTAAACAATAAGTTGTCGATACATTACATTGCTTTTTTTTTAATATTCCACATTACGCCTTTTAGTCCAAAATTTTGTTTCACTAGTCTAAGCAAGAAAACACGGCTATACTTAATAATCGTTTTTTTTTTAAATTTTCAAATTTTTTTATAAACGTAGTTCAAAAAAAAAGAAGCAAAATAAGCTTAATACACATTTAACGGAGTAAACGTTTTTATGAAGCGACCTTTTTTTTATCGAAAAGTCTTGTAAAATCATCAACGTATTTGTTAGATTTCCGGAAATCAGTATAGATTTCGAAAATCTCTTGAGAAATGATATCTTAAACATTTGCTTATTTTTATATTACACAACGTAAAATTAGTTAAATTTTAATGTTTTAAAGCTACATTTGTGACTTATAATTAGGTAATTTAAAATTTTTCTATTATATATAACTATATATATATATATATATATATATATATATATATATATATATATATATATATACATTTTATTAATCATAATAAATATGAATATAGATAAATCAATAACCTGCTTTTGTTAAAAATATATAAGTTTAAAATAATTTACTTTAATAAATTAAAATAAATACCTTACTTTAGAAACGTTTTCGAGCATAGCCCATCATCAGCTCATAACAAGAGTACACTCAATTGTGTTTTTAGCTTTATTTGAGTGTGTGTATTCTGCATTGTGAGAGCTGATGATGGACTATGCTCGAAAACGTTTCTAAAGTAAGGTATTTATTTTTGTTTGTTGTAAAGGAATTTATTTATTTTATACATACAATAAATATAATTTAAATTACATGCTATACTATCAATAACATTTAATGTTATTTATTTCAACACTACAAAATCCACTGAACTCCTTTAATTTATCAGTTGCCATAACTGTTGTTGAATCATTTAAACATTATCACGTTATGGTTGCAAGCTCTATTTTATTTATTTATTTATTTATATATATATATATATATATATATATATAAATCTCGGCCATTTTAG
Source organism: Icerya purchasi (assembly GCA_039619475.1). NCBI lineage: Eukaryota > Metazoa > Arthropoda > Insecta > Hemiptera > Monophlebidae > Icerya > Icerya purchasi. The sequence continues at coordinate 334,690,944 of CM077115.1, read as the reverse complement.
CCTCGCAAGGGGCTGTGCCCCTTGACCCCTCTTGCTTTCATTTCTGTCTCTTTCTCTTCTGTACTTTGTATAAAATGATCAAAATTTACAACGTAATTCTTACTGGCATCAACACACACAAAAAATAACATAACCACAAAAATCCTATCCTAACATTTAACTTTCATTATATAAAATTAATTCATTTTTTCGTTATATTTTTCGTTACATAATATTGTGACATTTGTAAAATAACAATTACAAAAATTCTATAAAATATAACAAACGTTACATAAAATTGGGACATTTTTTCGAATGGGGAGGGGCTAAGAATTACATTGTAATTAATATATATATATATGCAACTAATGATAGAATATAAAACAGGTACTGTTATACTGCGTTATATATAATTAATTCACCTGGTTTTTGACCGGAGCTAAGCTAGCGTGTCAATTATCAATTCGGTCCCACTCAAGTCGGCTAAAAGTGTCGTATTTCTTTCTTAGAGAGAAAAGTACAACCTCGAGAATAGGGTAAACAGCAAGGAAAATTCCTTTCTCGTTTTTCTTAATTACGAGATTTTAATTAGTGCATTGAAAAGAGTTAGTGTTTTTTTATTATTTTATAAATTGTGAAGTTGAAGAGTTAATCCTGAAACACTTATTCACGCACACTTTTTGATTTCAGCTGAACGAAAAATCGAAAAAAATGTATAGTAAACAGCTTAAAAGGTGAATTTTTTTTAACAAGACATTAACTTTTGTAAGTTCATCCATTGTACCACAATTTCGAGTTTAAAATTTCACCGAAATCTTTTGTCTAATTAACAGCTAGTCGTGGAACCGCATCACAGGTTTTCTTTCAGGTATGAGTAACCGGAAGAATAACAGCTAATTCTGGAAGTAAGATGAGTCATTCCGCATTTCGAGGAATTATATCAATTCAAAAATATTTAAAAGCCCATACACAGCTTTTTACCCCTAACGGGAAATGAACATTGTACAAGGTGAAACTTTGCGGAAATTTATCCAACACATAACATTCTGACATGTTTAACGAGTTTACTGTACCTTGAGTAGTACTCTTGTTTCAACATACTGGGTGACATAATAGTTAGATTTATAATGTTGTAATAAATTCCGGTCTGAGATCGAATCGAGAAAATTTATCGCAAACCGGCGAAACCAGTCCAGGAAGTATATGAAAAATCACCGTGATTTACGATAATATTTGAAACCAAGTATAAAGCACTTTTCTTTAAAAATCCACACTATTCGGTAAAGTACATAAAGTAAAACCCCCCCGTGCACTGTTCGAACATGGCCATACAAAATAATAAATGCGATTAAAGGGAGTTAATTCTATTCATCGAGTATTTCAAAAACATAAAACTCCTAAACAAATTCAGTTAGTTTTTATTTCGCAAATATAATTGTTTCGTCGAAACGGATTAAGATAATGGTACACTCGTAATAGTTGATGAAAATTTTTGTTAATTTGATTACGTAATTTCGTGTTTTCAAATGTTCAAACATTGGCGTCGATACACGGGATGTCATTAGGACTAGCAAAAATTGGTTGTTACTCAGATTTACATTGAACGTGTCGCGCATAAATTTGATAAACTCCCAACAACAAGGTGGTCCTTCAAGCGGAAGTTTGAATCATCTGCAAGAATGAATCAAGTGGCGTTTCACGAACGACTCCGTTGATCATCACGTAAATCGTCTCGAAATCTCTATTCAAAAAACTGTTTATGTTCGTTTATTTTTTTCGTTTTTTTCAGGCAACGGATATTAATCGAGAGCTCTTTAGTGCATATTGATAGTTTAATGACGAAGAAAAATAAATATATTTCGTTCCCGTTTTTCTTTTTTTTCTCTTTTCATCTGCTTTCGTCATTTTCTTCTTCACTATGCCATATTTTTGATCGTCAATATAAATGTATAAATAATATGTGTGTGCGCGTGATGTGTGAGGGTGTATGTACCGGCGTGGGTGCGGGTGCGTGTATGTATGGTATGTATACGTACGTGAGAATACAACAGTATGTGTGTATGCATTTTGTGTATACGTATATATAAGTTAATTTTAGCACCCTTCACTGGTTGGGCTGCTTATTCGTGTTATTTTAACTTATTCCATAGATTACCGAATAGTTGATAAGACTAGGTGTAAATTAGCGAGAAAAAAAAAAAAAAAGAATAACAGCCAATAAAGACGGAATGTTGCAGTCAATATAACTTCAAGACACTTTCCGAAACATTTTCTATTTCGTTATTGTTAGCCGAATATAATTGAAAGTTATTCTTGATCTTCTAAAAGTGCATACTATATAACAGACATTTTGTTTTAAATAAATTTCAGTTCGATTCAATTGATTTATTTGTGGAAAAAGAATACAATCTTCAATATAATTTTCGTTTACATGTACGCAACTTGCGTTAGTCGTAGGATATACTTATTAAATATAATATAAATATAAATGTGTGGAGTAAAAGTAAATAAAAGTTACCACGTATTGAACTAAAAATAAATACATGTACTAAGCGTTAATAAAATAGTAGTAACTATTACAACATCCACAAACCACCGGAATAAAAGGGAAACTATGAAAAAGACAACAAAGGAAGGAAAGGAAACAACTCCACAGACAGTATACACATGGCGTGACTCTTAAATTTAACATCATTAATATTGTGAAACACATGTTATGTGGCAGATTATCATCACAGATTTGAACAAAATAATAATTTGAATTAAAACTTTAGGATCGTATACGGTAAATAACAAATACTATTACAGATCGAGTTACCTAGATTCCATATTTAAAGAAAGACGTCAAAACTTTCCTATGCTACTTTTTACAATTTTTTAAGCATATTTTCAAAACTTCAAAAAATTTACTGAAAAGTATAGTTCTTATATATACTGCCTGTACTTTCATCCTGGTTTTAACAAAGTGCATCAATATATATATATATATATCATCCGCTCTAGTTTTTTTTTTTTTTTTTTTTGGAACACAGAAATTTATAATAATAACATAAATATAACCAACTAAACAGCCGAAACATAAATAACACATTTGAAGAAAAAATCAAAAAATATAAGGTATTAAAAAAAGTTAAGCAAATGTGAAAATTAATGGAAATGAAAATAATAGTGTTGGCGTTTTTGCACATTGATTTAAAGCAAATAAACTCGTATTAAATTTTAAAAAAACTAAATTTATACTATACAGTTATTCACCATTAAGTTTGATGGACTATCATAAGATTTAAATAATAAGTAGAAAGGGTATTTTTGACAAAAAATATTTAGGTTCAAAATTAGTAAACAGATGCGGAATAAGCGTTCGGGGCACTCAGCTTTAAAATTGAGAAAATTAAACGATATTTTTCATAATTTAAATGATTTTTTTGAGTAAGACCATCTGCATCATTTACATCAGGCACCGTAAAAGCCGGTTTCAACCTACGGGCTGATGGACTCGGGAAATACCGCCAAATGTTATGGATTCTAATATTTTGACCGGAGTAGGGAGTATTGCAATAGACCGATAATTCTCCACTAACTGAGGATCACCAGACTTTCATTTTCGGTGTGACTCTCGCAGTTTTGAGTATAAGGTTAAAACAATAAACTAGTGGTTGTTCTAGTGAATTAGAACACAGTTTAAATATAAATGGTGGTAAATTATCAGGACCACGACTAAACTCTGGTTTCAAACTTTTGATAGATTCACGATATTCATGAGAAGAAATAGATTTAACATTAAGAAAGCTTACACTATCATCAATGAGAACACGAGTAGTCATTTGACCCTTTCAATGTACTGAGGCGAAATGATCTGCAAAAGCATTAGATATATCCTCGTTTGTATCAAGAATTAAACTTTTATACTTCATACATTTTGGCAGGATTTGAGTATCTCGCTTCCTTTTCACGTACGACCAAAATTTATTAGAATTTTCAGGAATACCTTTTTCATTGTTAACAATGTAATTATAAAACGTAATTTTAATACACTTCTTAATTTCTGTTCTTATCCGTACTAAATATAATCGTTGTTTCCCAGTTTTTCGATAAACTCGTCGGCATTCGGCTATAAATTTTATCTGCTTCCTGATCTTTGGAGTGAACTACGGAGGATAATTCGATTTGAAAACCGGGTTTTCAGAAGTAATTCTATCAAGCGCCTGATAAAATTTCATGTAAAAAAATTTAACAGCTTCATTTGGATCAGCAATACACTATATAACTCAGTCAATTCGATTTTGGAGACTTCGTGTATAGCAGTAGAGCAATTTAATTTCCTAAAATTATACAAAGGAATTGTAGAAACAAAATCCTGCTTAAGTAATGAACATTTGTGAATAGTTATATCTAGGGCCGGATTATACACCAACCTCACACATAAGGGGATCAACTGAATTTTTAATGTCCGTAGAAATTATCAATTAACTGGTAAGGTGATGGCGGCCAGGAGAAAGGAACTGACCACCCTACTCTCATTAGTGCCGATTGGGCTTAGTACATTGTAAACCTTAACTTCACAATCCCCGACGCTCTTGCTAAGGTATGGAACTTGCTTTCCTTTCCTTTACTTTACTTTACTAGAAATCATCAACTACTTCTCAGAAAGGAAGGCTAGAATCAAAATGGATAACTTCTCAATAGAAAAGAATATTAGCTCCGGAGTTTTACGAAGTTCAGTCTTCGAGCCTACCCGTTGGAATGTACTGTATTGATGTGTTCATAAACTACGGAGAATTTCTGTATTAGGTTTTAAATTTGTTAGTCTTGCAAATATTCTGCGTGCACAGTTATAACTCGTAATAATTCTATCAAAATCGATAATATTAGAACGATTTTTGGAAAGTAAGTAAAATATATTTTCAAGCTGCGGTCTTAAGTTTACTGCAAATAAATCTGCCACGATGATAATAGCGATAAATTTTACCTTTTCGGATTTTAAGAAAAAACTTTAAATTTCCTTTACGACACCTTTTATAAATTTCTTTAAATGCCTTCGAATAAGTATAGACAACAAATTAAAATTCAATCGTCGCGTTAAATATTTAAATTATGAAATTAATAAAGTATTTTATTCGCTCTTAAAACTTCAGCCGAATGTTAGCGGTGTTAAATTTAAAGAGAGTCATTAAGTATAAATGTACAATCAGTTTATAATTATGGCGTTAAAACAAACATATTAAAATTTAATAAATCAGTGTAAACAAGTAAAAAAAAAAAAGGCAACTTCACGGCGTATGCTCATTGAATGGAGTGGTATCAGTAGCAGTAGTTCCAATAATTACTGTTCTTTATTTTAAAAAATTATTCTTATTCAAGTCGGCACTGACATTTAAATTAGGTTTTTTTTTAAAGTTAAGCAAAATTAATAAATTGATTACTGAAGCTTTTGCCCAGTTTCATAACACTAACGTATAACATAGGACGATTTTGTGGATTATAAAGTTTTAAAAATTTTATTAATACACTATGCGGTAGAACAGTTGAAATGATCAATATAATACCGGCGGAGAAACGCTCACGCTTTTCCCTAATGTAAAAAAACAAAAAGGATAGTTATAAAAAATTTGGATATCAATATATAATGATGGTTAAGAAAAAAAAAAGTCCAAAGGTTAATTCAATAGAAGTAAATTTTGTTTTGGAAAATTAGTAAGCTCTATATGTAAAACAATTTTCTTATTCAATTAAGTATTGCGTATAAACTGTCAATACCATATATTTCATTTCAAACAGCATCATAACTAAAGGTAATTTATGGACCTTAATCTTAATAATAATAATAAGTAATAGTAAGAATAATAATAATAATAATAACTGAAATGAAATAGAAAAAAATGTATTAGAACTAATTAATTATATTACGGATTCGCATACGTATATTTCCGTCATATTGCACCAGTTAATCTCAATTTACAGTTCCTAGTGCTAAAGTCCGCGGGAAAGGATTTATAAACAGTTTAAATTTATTTAGTAAAAAGTGATCCCATTATAGGAGGAGGTAAAATATAAAGTTACCATTGTAAACTTTAATTCGAAACTGACTTTATACACCAAGCGGTCTGTTTAAATTAGTAATTTCAAATTAAAAGGGTGTTTCCTTTTTTTTTACGCGAACAATTTTCTTATCAACTTTAGGAAAGACATTAAATTTTTATCATCGATATAAAATGAGAAACAGCCCATTACTTCCGAATTGCAGCTTTTAATGATAACACGGGAATAAAATAGAATTCTATAAATCGGTAACTTTACGCGATCCCCACCTACAAAAGCAATATTAAAAAACAACTAAAAATAACTTACCTCTCACGAATAAATTTTCTTCCGGAGAATATTTTAAAACAACTTCTTTTTCAACGCCTTTTTAACCACGGTCGTTTTAATTACGACCTTTTTTAAACTCTTATTTTAAATAATTATTTGAACTTGTTGCTAATATTAAACAACGACTCGCATTTTGAAAATTGCTCTAACTCATGATCATTTCAATCTTCACTCCGAGCGCAGAAACTTATGAGCACTTTCACTGTCCGCATTTTTTATAACATTTTTTTTTTTTCTTTTTCTTTTTAATACACAAACGAACTGCTGCGATTATTACTCGTTACGACCATGTATTGCACAACAATTCTCAGTAAAAAAAAATTAAAGAGAGTTAAATAATGTAATGATAATATCTGAATCCAAATCGCAATTTTTATTAAAGGGCTTTCCCAAAATGTGTGTAGACGTAAAGGTTACATTTCCAAAAATCAAAGTTTATCATCACTTTCTGCTAGAATTGTACAATCAATTATACAAAACGCAAAAGGGGTGTTTTTCCTAATCCAAGTAATAAGAAAACATACACAATAAAAACAAAATAAATATAAATAAAAAGTGAAACACAACAAATAATCTGAGAAAGAATCATTTATTCAGACGGACCACTTGGCCATAGTCTTCAGAAGCGAAAGCTACTTTCGAAATTTCTACTACAAGGGTAAAATCCGGGAAAAATGTGATATGCATTTCAACAGACTAACCATGTTTTCGGTGCACACGTATTCCAGCTATGTCGTAAAATACAGCACTAAGATCCGACGCGACTTAGTGAACTTGAAACGACTACAAACGGAAATTCAGACGGGTATAATTTATGGTAACTTCGTCAGGGCAGGACAAGATTTTGCGGAAATAGTGAGCATTTCGTATACCATTGTAGACTGACGGCGCTTTCAACAATAATTTTTTTCACTAATAATATTACGCATTAAACAATGATTTCAAGCATCACATCAACCAAAACATTAAGAAGTACAACGTAGGTAAAAAGGGTTTTTTTGTAACATATACAAGACTTTTGGTAGCAGTAATTTTGAAAACTACACCGCATTAAAAAAAAAAAAAAAAAGAACAAAACAACTAATCAACCATTTATCGAGCAGTTTTATTGTCAATCTTGTTTCACGAACTTTTTTTTTTATATTTTAGGTGCGTTAACCAAGGACATGAATCCAGCGCAAATGAAATTTTTGGAAGTTACAATGTGCGATAGTGGGATTCGAACTCGGACATCACTGTCTAATCACTACACCACGGTAGTTCACGAAGTCTAAACATGAACAATGCACACTGCGAGTAAGAAAAAGTGCTTATAAACGATATCTCGTCAAAAGGATTTTACGAAAATTGTGACAGAGTTCTTGAAAATGCAAAATTATAGTCAATAGCAGTTGTATTAATAACAAAATGCAGGGATTTCTTGCAGGAATGCACGACGAGAAGCTATCGAAGAAAATATATTTCTTTCAGAACCTGTTTGAAACTGTTTAGTGGTTCCTAAATAAACGTTCTTTTAAAATTAACAAAAAGACTTCAGCAGTGGATGCTCAAAGAATATCGTTTTGCTTCTATCTAATTAGCTATCTTAGCGTTATTCGTTCTAAGAATAAAATCGGACATTACACTCCAAGCTCACGTTCTGCGGTCACTCGTCGAATTACTTGCGGAATAAATAAAATCAGCCAATAGTCAATTCACTAAACCGAGTATTCTTTACAGCAAAAAATTACTCTCTGCGATTTTAAGAAAGCGTTAAAAAACAAAATTTCGATTCACAGTGGCGACCCCAAAAAAAATTCTTTCTTCAATTTAAAATAAAATCGACATATTTAATAATTTTGGTAACGCGGTAGCCTAGTGGTTAAGGTGCTTAGCTACTAAATCAGAGGTGCCATAGGTTATCAAGACTTGTCCTGATCCGGATCCGAATTGCTCCCACGTTTACGTAGCCTGAAATAATTGGGTACCAGAGAAATCTAGGAAAGTAAAGGCGGCCGAGAAGAAGATATTGGCCTCCCTGCTCTCATTAGTGCCGTTGTTCACAATCCTCGACGTCCCTGCTAAGGGTATGGGACTTGCTCCTAAAAAAAACTTTGCATAAATGTTATTTGCATGTAATCGCAGCCAGAAGGAAAATACAGCCGGATACTTTTTAACGATGAATTAACGGACACCAGAAACGATCTAGCTTTCGACCTTTTTGTAGTTTCTGTTAACCATCATGCCTGGCGCCGATACATATTCAACCACCGAGTACCTTTGTGCGGCTGTACGGATTGGTAAAACCCTTTATTCCTACTACACAGCTGTATTCAAATTGGCATGTGACGTACAATGGTAGACCACATACGTGATTTAAAAAGTTAATTACGCAAGGCACTTAAACCATCGGGTTTTGACTTTTTGTAATTTCGCTCTATAATAAATCACATTCGACGTAATGATTGCCCTCAACAGGGTTATGTACTATACGTATCTTTTTCTGATAGTATTGCTTTTTGTTATTTAGCCGGGACGGTTGTCTTCTTAGAAGCTCGTATTAGTTTCATAACTGTTGAACAGCAAAGAGTGGCACATAATTCAATAAACTGCTTATTTTTCCCTAAGAAAACTTCTCTTCCAATTGTTTTGTTCAATTTTAACTGAAGTCCAAAGCGTTCAGCCAGACAAATTTCGTATGTAATAGACGATGAGGTAACACATTTGTAGTTATCCAATGCAAAAGAAGCCTCTAAATTAAACGCAACTTATTTTTTCGAAAAGCGACACCAAAGCCTACTGTTACAGTATTACTTTACGTTAAAGTAATTTGTCTGTTCTATAAATTACAAAATTGTTGACAAAGTACGCTTGTATGAAATTTGCATAAATCTAATTTTTAGTTAATTTTACTTAAATGTAAAATTTAAAATTAAGGAATTTATAAAAAAAAAAAAAAATGAAAATAATATAGAGAATAGATGTATTTTTGCACCTTCGTCACATGTTATTTAATGCTAATATTTTAGTCCGCTACTGCGCGCGTGCAGTCAGTGAGAATGCATATTCGATAGTAACAGATAGTTTATTATTCCTAACATCTGTTTCCTTCTATTTCTAAACTTTTTTGAATTTAATAACTATAAAGTAGAAATGTATTCTCACTAATATTTAATAAAAACTGACATGTTTTTCGGAGATCATAGTTCCACGATCGTTGTTAATTGAATTTTCATGCTTATCGGAAATATGCAGAGATGTATGCATAAGGCCTACGTATTTTTGAATAAATTTCAAAACAATTAAATTTTTTCGTTTGCATTCTTCTAAATTGCATACGTATAACAAAAGTGAATGAATACACTTAATTTAGCGGAAGCAAAAAAAAAAAAACACTTGAAATACTTAAGATATTATTTCAAAATGAACGTATTTTTGCATCTCTTAATAATAAAAACATCAACAGAACACAGTTTCCCGCTCTATTGTCACCGATGGATTAAAATAAAATACAAGCCATTTTTATAAGTTTACGAATTAAAGGCACATACAATCAGGTGCGTTATTAAAAAGCCTTACTTACTTCTTCAACTGTGAATGGCAGTGTAACTCGGCTGAAAAATAAATACAATTTGATATCAACAAATTTAAAATGAATTGTTATAGTCTATATACAACTTATTCACATGATTTTTCGAATGTTTAAAAATTTAACCGATTGATTTAATTTAAAAATTCATAAATAAATTAATGTATCTTATATCGGGCAATGATATAGTACGACAAATAAACGATATAATTTTTAATCTCCGGAAATTACTTACAATTCCTTAATTAACATCCTCTCAAGTAATGAAATTCAAGTAAATACGTAAAAAACCAGTATATTTCCTAATGAAAACACATTAAACAAGCTACACTGAAAATTACACTGGTGAATTTATTAATATTAATTTTAAAAAAACATCGACATTTGTATACTATTCTCCAAACCCAACATCCATCGATAACGAACCCTTTAAAACTTGAACACAACTAACCGCCTTTTGCTATTTAAATACTTACGTCAAAACCGACAAATCAGTGTAGTCACTTACTATTTTAGTAGTATCTTACGAGCAAATTTTATTCGAAAAGTATTCATATCTGAATAATTGTATAGGTAGTAAAATTTTTATCCAACCGTATTTAATTATGCGAAACAATAAACAATTTTTATTCTTTTTAATCTCGATGCTATTCTTATTTCATCCTAAACATTATTTGTAAACAGAAGCAATTCACTGAAATTCAAAAATAAAAAAAAAGTTATGTTTAATTAATTTTTTAAAATATAAATATCGTATAATACAAAATTATATGAATCTAAAAAAAAAAAAACATCGAATTTAAGTGTAAATGATTTTATTTTTCAGATCTGTAGTTAATGCCGACCGTAATCACTTTTTAAAAAAGACAAGTTTTGAAATTTTAGTAAATTTAATTACAGTCTTATACTTAATAATTATGACTGTACGGAATAATTTAATTAACAATCGAGAAATATAATTATATTAAAAAATATGAATATTACTGTAAATAGAAATAGACCGCATTTTAAAGAGTAATAATGGTCACGTTATTTCATAAATCGGGTTTACACATTTAAAACGGAAATATTTTTTCTCGTTCATTATTTAAACAATCGTAATTGACATCTTAGTAATATCATTACTTAAATATAACATCATAATTCAGTTAAAAACGACATACTCATTAATTTGACAAACAATCAGACTCATCAATTACGATTGACTAAAAAATAAAACTTCAATGACGTCATTTGTAGATGTTATGAAACGGTTATTAACAATTACGTCATTATAATGCTACCTAAAATATCCCTCAACAAGAACGATTGACTAAAAAGTAAATTTATGAATCTGATGAAAAGTTATGAAACGGTTATTAACAATTATACTTTTATAAAGCTGTATAAAATGTCCTACAATAGGATAGTTATTGTAGTACACATACTATTATGATTGAGAGCAGTAATAAAGTTTTCTTGTATGCATTAAGTTCTACATTTAGAAGAAATAATAATTCTAAATTAACATAATTTTATAACAATTTTGTAATTTTATTTAAAACTTCTATTTATATTATGTTAACCTAAATATTTTTATAAGCAAGCAGTAAAAAAATTTACTGATGCAGAAGAGATATTGCTATGTCGACAACAAGTTAGGAGAATAATAGGATCCTATAATATCTGTTATTTTTTATCAAGTAGTAGATGTTATGTAAAAACAAAATATCGAGTAACTGCAAATCCTTAATGAATAATAATCATAACTGAATTATAATTGTTGATGTTATATAAGATATTGCTACAAATTATGTTTCTTTTACATATCTGAAATGTATTAATAAAATTTTTATATTGTCTAATTACAATTACTTAAATTTAAAAAAGTAATATCTAAGGTATTTATTTGTAATTGATTTTGCTCATTTTAAAGACTCAAATTAGAAACTTAAAATATTGTTTTGAAAAATGTATGGATTTCATAGTAATTTTATTGTAATGTGAAATTTCACTTCATTTCTAATAAATTATGTATCCTTTCCACTAATTATTAATTTAGAATTGTATGTTATGTACTGCTTTTGTAAATCCGAGTAAAATCTAGAAAAAACAATACTACATCTATCTGAGATAAAGTTTATATGATTAATCGTGAAAATTTTATTCCGAATTCTAAATTAATTCCGAGCTGTTATATTTTCATTAAACGAACACTGTTAATAATGGCCGTATTTGTTACTGGCAAAATTTTAGACAGTAAAAGTTAATATTTGATAAAAATATAGTGTTTTGAAATAATACATTTTAATGAACAAATCCTGGGTGCGCCAATGGTAATAAATTTGCATATGGTACATTGAAAGATTATTAAAACAAACATAATTGTGCATGTCTCAATTTTCCTACTATGAATATTTTTTGAAACATTCTGGACACTATATAATCAGGGAAGCACTTAATTTTCTTAATTACCATTTTAGTTTTATAACCAACTTTTTTTGTAGGCTGTAATCGAAATCTTTTTTTCCTTACTAAATAATCATTCTGCAAAATGTTTTAAAATACAAGTAACAGACTTATATTTTATTATTTAACTAATGTTTGTTTATAATTTAAAAATAAAAAAATTTACTAATTCAGAGGTTTCTTGTGATTTTCTTTTACTATGTATATTGTGGCCCATGAGTACATGGCATTAATGTTGTGGTAAGATTTATAAATGACTCCAAATATAAGAATATTCTTATTGCTCTATGCTAATCTACCGCCTATATATTTAAATTTACAGAAATTGTTAATAAAATCTCATTTCTATTATATGATACAGAAAATACTATTTCTAGAATACAACATACTTTTATTTTTCTGTGAAGTCCTAATAAAAAACATAAAACCTTTTTTTGATAATAAGAAGTTATTAAAAATTTGAAAATTACGTTCTCCTTTAATAAAGAACAAATACGAATTTATATTTTCAATAAAGTTGTTTAGAATTTGAAAAATTTCTTTATTAGCAAACATTTTATTCAAAAACAGAAAAAACAACTTCAGAACAAAAGCAACAAACAATAAAAAATACTAAATAGCGAAACTAAAATCCATCTACTATAGGTAAAGTTATGAGATTTAAAATAATAGAACGAATGTTAAAAAGAACTAACATGATAATAAACACAAACAACAGCTAATGTAGGAACCTGTTATTCTCCTAACTTGTTGTTGATATAGCAATACCCTACGAGACTTACAAGCACAGTTGTTCTCGATCAATGTAATTGATTGATTCAAGCATATTCTAGCGAAATCAAATATCTACTCGAATTAAATAATTTCGTAAATGTTTTTTCAAAACATTGAAATAAAAAGTAATTCTTAATTAAAAGTAACTTAACATAACCATAAAATAATTAAATAATCGGGTAGAGGATTGATTATTCCCTTTTTGGCAATGAGAAGAGTGAGCTAAGTGACGACGTCATTTGATGAGAGAGAAATAGGGAAATATCAAAAACGTCACTGTTTTGCTATCTCTAATTTGTAAGCATAGTGTAATGGTATAATCTGTAATAGATCGCTTCTATTATTTAGGCGGGAAGTAAGTTAATTGCGTTTTAATTTGAACGTGTAATTCTCTTTTAATACGATTGCGATTGTTAATTATATATTCAGTAATTAGTAATAATCAAGTTTATTCATTATAGTTTAGGAATATTATGCGCAGAGAAACTGAAAAAAAGAATTATATACGTATATTAAAATAAAGTGGTTGCATTTTTTTTCTCTCCTAAAAACAGACTTGTTTTGAACACTGATAAAACCAAGTTATTTCGAGATAACTAAACATTTTAGAGTAAGGCCTGGGTAAGAATATACAAATTCTAAACTAATTACACTCATAATTAATATTTTTTTTAAAAATTCATTTCACATTAATTTATGAAATGTCATATTTTACTAAGGGCGTGCTTACTTTATAAGAGTTAAAAATACATATGACATATTTGGCGACAGCTTTAATTTTAAATGTTCTGTATTTAAAGCGAATTTTGAGATTGTGGTGCTACAAAGAAATGATCGTAATTTTATTAACCTAAAAATATAAATACAGAATATATCTAATTCATCTAATTACATGTTCACAATTATTTATAATAGAGTCAAAGTTGCGAATTCAATTTTACCGTCATACGTTTAAATTCTAAAACACGTTGCATTAAAAATAACCTCAGATTTTTCTAGTAGGGTAAAAAAAATTATTATGCTAAATTTACAGTAAATTTTACCGCCACATACATATAATAACGGTGTTTTAATAAACAAAATATTTCCAATATTTTCTATTTTTAAAAACAAATTTCAAAAATGAAAAAATATACAGTGTATTAAGTTTATTAATTAATAAATATAAAAGACAAACATGTTTCAAAAAATGAGTTTATTTCGAAATGTTGCCTATTCTTATTTACATATCAGAATACTAGAAGTAATCAATAAAAACCATAAAAACGATTTATATTACAAATCACTTTGTTAGTTTTAAGTATACTTTTTTTTACTTCAATGTACTTTTTTTGTTTCCTCTTTGACAGTTCCTGCATTCCATAAAAAGTTTCACTTCTAACGCTGTTAGTTTTTTCGACTAACGTACAGTTTTTTATAAGTTGGTTTTATTTACCGCTTTCATTAACAATTATTATACAAATTTTCCAATATCTAGTTTAAAGCATTTTTTTATTTTCACTCGTTAACAATTGCACTTTTTTCGTTTTTTACTGCGATTCCTTTGGGCAGGTTTTCAGCTAAGTTTCTATAAAGATTTCTGCCGGAGTTACTGTCTCGCCTCTCTCATCCCTTTATTTTTCGAGACCGCACAATAGATGTGTTCGCGGGTCTGTAGTTTATTATTGGCAGTTTTTAAGTCGTTTACTTTGTTCTATAATGACCTGATTATTGATTTAAATTAAACAAACGAAAAGAAAAAGAAAAAGCAGAAACAGGGCAACTATTCTCGGCGTCTTCTCTTTGTGCGGATCTTCGTATACTTAGTCTGTCTCTCTGGCTCTACTTTCGAATAGCGGGCATTAGAAAAGAAAAGTAGTGTTACAGTTTTTTTTGTCACTCTCACTTACCGTTAAAGTGAACGGGCATTAGAAAAGAACAAGTATAGTTTAACAGATTTTGTTAGTTCGACGAGTTTACTCTCTATCACAAAACTCGTCGTGTCCCATAAGAAGTATCACTTCAATAAAGTTAAATGCAATACTCTAGGCAATATAGATATATATTTCACTAAGTAATCAATTCACAATATTAACTCTTTGACTACCAATTATTAGATTTTTGAATTTTTGTAGTATTTTCGTTTTTTCCTGTTTAGGCACATCCTTTTTAGTTCAGGGGGGTAGATTAAAAACAAATTTAGATTGAAATACTATCAGCTTTTACACGAAAATAAATGCAAATAACATTTATCAGTAGAATTTTTTGCTCTGTATTACAATTCAATCTAAATAAATATGTAAATAAAACGTAATCAAGCGTTAGTTTGTGACATACGATTTTGATAATTTCATTATTTCTACTTACCACAAAACTGAGTAACCGGAAAAATACACAAAATAAGCTACCCGAATTTTTAGCAACTATTTGTCGTCAAGACAAACCAAGAATGCGAAAAACACAACAATAACATATTACATGTATAAATATGTTGAATATAATCTGCGAAATCCGCTTTTATGTATAATACTGAGACATTCTACAAAGGGAAACGTTATGTGCTCTTAGCAGAATACTTTTGAATTTTGGGTCTACATCATATAATTTATTTATTATTTCAAAATGATAGCTTATCACGGATGAGCGCTAACCATTCATGTAACGAGTTGATACTGGCATCTAGCGGTGTTTGGCGGAACTACAGATTTCAGAGAACGCGAAAAACCAATGGGACATAGTCGTATATCGGTTTTCAATGGGAATTGTTCTGCAGTTCTTGGACACCTACTGGAACATATATTACCCAATGATAGTCAAAGGGTTAACATCTTGATAATGACGGTAGTTCATCGAAACTAGTCGATGTTTTTTAATACTTTTTAATATGATTTACAAGATTTTTGTATAATTTTTTATGATAATGTTATTATTAATGTTCGGCATAATATTGTGAATTGATTATTTGGTGAAATTATAATATCTTTTTATTAACACTACAGAAAGAAGTGAATTATTAAATTCACACTTTAACATTAAATATTATTAATAATAGCAAAAGTTTCTCAGATGTGAAAATTACAAGCAGGTAGTTAAACATATGTTTCATCCCAAATGTTAAAAGTTAACGTAGTTTTTAATAATTGAACAGATTAACTCTTAATCAGAATCATGCATCCACATGACCACTAGTAAATTTCATTTCGGCTTTCTTTGTTTACCGTTAATTTTGCCCTTTGTATACTTTTAAGTTAGAGCACACTGTCAATATTCCGAATGATAAGAAACTGACATTGTGGTTCACAATTCCACGGAACCAACGAAATTTCAGTAGTGCTTATAGTGACTACATGTCTCCAATGCCGTTATTTTTTCTTTCGATCATTACAGATAGTTATTGCACGATTCAGATTTTGTTTATTATAACTTACCATTACAACATTTTTACTACATATTGACCTAAATATTTTGCCGTCGTTTGCACATTCTACTTGGTTTTCTTTTAGATAATCAATATGGATAACTGGCAAGGTCATTTTAAAAATGTCCACTTGGTGGCTATAATTTTGGGATGGAATAAAAACATCAGTGATGATAATAATGACATGGACGATTGAGGAAATGATCGTTTTGAAGAAAGCATGCATTATTCTTTGTTTCGAGGGATGCTTTGTTGATAGTAGATGGCAATTTTTTTCAAATTACTTAATATTAGTGTTCTGTATACTTTATTAGTTAGTTCTCCAATTAAAAAAAAAAAAGTAAATAAATTTTAGAAGTAAACAAATATGAGAATTAGTGCGGCCTCATATGAAACATATGTCGAGAGGTGAGGGTTTTCATTTGTACCATTTTAGGTGTTTAAAAAGAAAGATTTCAATGAAGTTTAAAAAAGCGCAAAACATGTTTGTCCGCATAAAATAATAAAAATACATTTCATATATGCCAAATATGTCAGAAATTTGTTTACAGTGAATGCGTTAAAGTGATAAGCAATTGATTTTTATGCCTCATAGTTTTTGCGAGAAACTTACTTTTATGTATTTCTTTTTATCGGTTTTCAATAATGCGTTGATTTTTGTATGTTATATCAGACTATATACTGCAGTACGAAAAAATGTGCTGGTTAGAGAACAGACTAGAAAATACTTTGGCACACATATCAAAATATATTCAAACTTATATTAGCTACACTTACTGTGTTGAGAGTTAGACCAGAAAATACTTTCTTTATCTTACGAAAAACATATCTAAGATATCCTATGTCAGAAGTAAATTGTATGAAATATTGCGTTTTTAAAAAATGAGATGTCGGTGGTAAACTATAAAAATTTCAACAAAAGGCTCGAATTTTTTTATAACAAAAATAACGTACAAAAAAAATTCTTTTGGAAAAGAAATAATTTGTTAATTTTAAGAAGTAACGAAAATAATAGAAATTATAAAAAATTGTAATTTTGTTAATTTAACATAACTTTTGTTAAATAACGAAATAAAAAATTAGAAATGTGGAAATTGATTAATATTCTCTTTTTTTTCACATCATTTAACTTTTTAATAAGTTCTAAGGTTAAAGGATACTTTTTTAGATATGAATTTTTATATGCAGTTTAAGATGAAATTAAACTTTTCCTACTTTATTAGATTACAGTTAAATTCGAAGTAAGTTTTACATTGAAAGGTTTTCAAATACTCTTTCTTCTTATTTATAGTGTTACAAACTGGTCATCTAGGCCATTTAGAAATATATTTCGAGAAGAGAAGTATTGAGCATGAAGGGAAAAGTACAGCCCAATGGTATTTACTTGATAGTCTTAATCTTAGACGAGGTCATAAGGTTTCCTACGCTTCAACCGTTCAAGTCTCTAGTAATCCAGCAGCAAGTTTGATCGGATGACTTTCCAATCTTCTTGCGTGTCTTTGCGCACGAGCTTTAATAATATCTGTCACGTACTTTATACTTGAATCCTAATGTAAGGTTCGGTTTGTCACATACTACAATGCCTTGGGTACGAGCCCAAGGATGGCCTATATAATCCTCAGATTTAACGATTTAGCATAAATCCAAAGCTGTACTCGTTAGGTCAAAATAGGTTTTAAGATGCTTGTGTATATTAAACGTTTGTCATTTATATTTAGTACCCTATTTCTTCCCATGAGCCGATATTTTTTTTTTAATACGAATATCTAATTATATTTTCTTTGCCTGTATGTGCTGTTTCCACATTAAGCGACTATCTAGGTGTAATCCTAATTACTTGACTGTTGTCCTCACGGGCAACTCCGTGTTATTAATCCTGATAGTTGTGGTTCTGACTTTTCTATTTGTGAATTGAACGTTTACTGATTTACTTTCGTTTTTTGTTTTTTTTTTTGATTTTTACCATTTTTTAAACTAGTTTTCCCTCTTGATAAGAGCAGAATGCAGATTGTTACTTGTCATCTTTGGGTCCTTATGTGACGCAAGTATCGTATCCTCAGCAAAAGCAGCCACCTGTAAATTTTCTATTACAGGAAAGTCTGATGCATACATCAATTACAGTGTGGCTTTTAGAATTGATTCCTAGGGTACTCCTGCTAAAACTGGATGTAGTTTTGAATACGTTTGTGCAGAGTGCACCTAGAAATATCAGTTGGAACATATGAACTGAACAAGAGATATAAACTAGTTGGTAACAAAATTTTTAATTTAGATAATAAATCGTTGTGCCCAACTTTATCAAAAACCTGTTAAACACCGAGAAATGCCGCTGTACACACATTTTTTGTCTCCAAACTTTTTCCAGTGACACTTGATCCACCGTGGAATATTGTTTCAAGAAACTAAACTGATGTTCTAGAATTGTGCTATGTATGTATATATGGCTGCGATGTATTTAATCAATATTATCCAATACCTTCGTGTAACAGGGAATAAGGAAATGGGAAGACGTTACAGTATGCGGATTTTTGTCCGGTTTCGTAGTTATAACCATTTTGATGGGAAAAATTGAAGGTAAAAGAAGATTTGGTCGGAGGAAACGTAACTGGTTCTGTGATAGTAACAGGGAATAAGGAAATGGGAAGACGTTACAGTATGCGGATTTTTGTCCGGTTTCGTAGTTATAACCATTTTGATGAGAAAAATTGAAGGTAAAAGAAGATTTGGTCGGAGGAAACGTACCTGGTTCTGTGATATCAAGATGGTGGACAGGATTAAATACAGAGTGGTTGGTACACTCCGCGTACGACAGAGAGCGGTACCAGAATGTCATTAAGACTTCACTAGATGGCCACCCATGATCGAGATCGGTCGGGACAGCAAGAAGAAGAAGATATGCTGTGGAAATGACTATGTATTGTTATTTTCGCTAATAAATCCAGTTAACGGTATACGACGCTGATACCGACAGGATCAACCAATATTAAAAATGGTAAAACGTCGTTGTCGAAAATTAAAAAAGAACCACATTTCGAGATAGAAAAAAACAGACAACGGGATTTTATTAAAATATTTCCAAATTGCATCAGCGTACATCTAGGACTATTTTTAGTACACTTAGTCCGAATGTGTCACGTGTCAGCGTATGATTACCGCCGCGGTGACATTCTAGTTGACTCTAATTGTAAAAACTGTCCGATAGCAACATTTGTTTAAGGGTAAAAACTTCTTTACTCTGAGAAATAACGAGAAAAAATTAAAATATTTACCTGATAACTGAACTGCCATTAAAAAAGTAAGTAAACTAAGTCCTATATATTCTTGATAAAGTATCATGAATTGTGAAGTTAAGATTCGCAATGTACTAAGCCCAACATGACACTAATAACAGTAGGGGGCCAGTTTATTTCTCTCGATCTTCCCCCCCCCCCCCCCCCCCGTAAAAACTGAGTCTGTCCGATGCACTCACGGCAGTAATGATTGAAAATATTATACGCAGTAATAATTTCGTTGTCTAGCAGTTAAATTATTTTTCAAGAACTTCAAAGAATTCAGAATCATTGTTTACGAATAGTACTAAATAAACCACGATACACTAACATTAACATGGGTGTCGCCAGCGGGGGGCAGTGGGGCAGCTGCCCCCCCCAGCCTTGAAACTTTTTAATCAACTGGTCATGATAAGTATTGATAGGCGCGTAATCATGAACAATTTTCCAGAAACCCACGAAAATTATGTTTTAATTAAGATTTTATTCTTGTTTAATAAAATATTAAGCCTTTACAACTTATAAATTTTATTTTTCCTATAACTTATATCCTCTTTCTATCATCTTGCCCCCTCCCCCCTGGCGGTTGGTAACGTCCTTGAACATTAACACTATATGCGTAAATATGTAAAAATACTGTACATGCAGGAAATAGTAACTGTAGAGAACACGCAGAAATTTTTTGAAACGTGCACTGCATCTGACTTAATATTAATAAATAATATAGGTTGTTCTTCCTATGATTATCAAACCCTAAAGCATATCATTTTATGAAACTCTTGTGTGTCCAGCGATTGCATAATGTCTAAGTTATACATTTCGTATCTGGTAAAATTAGTATAAATCTTCCTTTATTTCCTGGAAACTTGCGCATGTATGCATGCCTTTTTTTATTGTTTTTCCCGCCAACTAAATTTAGTTATGTACGACTAATAACACAAGTAAAGAGCCGGTTAAGGGGGTAAAAATTACTTTAAATCAAACTTTATAAAAAAAATATATACATCTAGGGCATGAAAAAAGTAGCTGATGCTTAAAGTTTCAGACCCCCTAGTCCCACAGGGAGTTACCATTTTTTGATTTTCGGCTTTTTTACGATATCTCAGCCATTTTTCAATCGATTTTAAAAATTCTTGTTGGAGATTAAAGATAATAGAAAGTTGTGTAGCGGTGATCTTTTTTGTAAGATTTTTAGACGCTAAATTCAAATTTTTAAAAATGTTCAAAGTTTTTAAAATGTCATAAAGAATATTATAAAAATTTTCAGTAACGACGAAAAAAAGGTATATAACATGTATTGTAGTGTAAACTATCTACTGAAATTTTTTCAGATTTTTAAAAGTGTTGAAAGTGATTTAAAAAAAATGAAAACATATATTTTTGGCTTAAAACCCTTTTGAAATTCAACTAATAAAATCGGAATAGATATATGTTACGCACTGGAAGATAACGAGTTTTCCTGAATTTTTTCAGACTTTTGGAACAGGTGGAACAAGTGAAACAAGTCAAAAATTAAATAAAATCATAAGTTTTTGGTTGAAAAACCTCTCGAAAATCAAATAACAACAACGAAATAGATATATGGTACGTATAATATTATAATAAAATGTTTTTTTTGAATTTTTTCGGATTTTTAGAACAGATGAAACAAATCCAAAAAAAATGAAAACATGCATTTTTGGCTGAAAACCATTGAAACTTCAATCGGATGCAAAATATAAAATGTAAGTTACTCAATTTGCTATTATGGGAATTTTAAATTCGTGCAGAATCTCTATATTTTTTTATTTCTTGAAAGCATTATTATTTTTCAGTTTAGAAGTACATTTGTCATATTTAGAAGAAAGAAAAACCGTAAATTTTTTTAACACTCTTTAAAAGTGAATAAAATGGAAAACAAATCGGAAGCCATCGTTTAGTTATCGTTTAATGATTTGTAATAACTAAGCCAGCTCACGGAGCTCGATAAAAATCACAGCAGAGAAATTCTTGTCGATTTTACGCGTAAGATTTCAACTACAGACTTTAAAAATACGCAAAAAACTACGTAGTTACAAAAATACGTTGGCGCGCGAAATAAACAGGCACGCTATTTTATATACGCCGGTGCCACAGGGCTCATATGGGGGCCCGCGAGGGAGGCGACTCTCTTCAACTCACTTGAGCCACCACTTTTAAAAATCTGAAAAAATGTCAGTACATAGTTTACACTGCAATACATGTTATATACCCTTTTTTTCGTCGTTACTGAAAATTTTTATAATATCCTTTATGACATTTTAAAAACTTTGAACATTTTTAAAAATTTGAATTTAGCGTCTAAAAATCTTACAAAAAAATCACCGCTACAGAACGTTCTATTATCTTTAAGAAAGATTTTTTAAGATAAACTTTAACGAATCATATTCGAGCATTCGATCCATCAATTCAGGAGTCCCACAGGGCAGTGTGCTTGGACCCACGCTGTATCAGATATACACCCACGATTTCCCGCTTAATGCGAACACGACTACAGCTATGTTCGCAGACGATACCGCGATATTATCCTCTCACTACGATGCGGCATCGGCATCAAAGCGGCTGCAGAAGCACTTAGACGTTCTAGAAAAATGGTACAATTCTTGGAAAATTAAAATTAATGAACAAAAAAGTATACATATTATATTTACGCTGAAGAGAGGGGACAGGTATCCTCTAATAAAGTTAAACGAAAAAGCGATCCCTACATCGAGTAGCGTAAAATATCTCGGCTTACACCTCGACGAAAGATTAACATGGAGAAAGCACATAGATGCTAAACGGAAGCAGATAAATGTTAAGTTTCGAAAAATGTATTGGATAATCGGAAAGAATTCAGTACTATCCATAGAAAATAAATTGCTGCTTTATAACATAATGCTGAAGCCTATATGGTCGTATGGAATCCCACTGTGGGGAACCGCGAGCAAGTCTAATATAGCGATCATCCAAAGAACGCAATCCAAAATTCTGCGAACGATATCCGGTGCGCCATGGTATGTGCGCAATGATGAGATACATAAAGATCTGCGAATGCCTACGGTTAAAGAAGAGATCGAGGCAGCCAGCACACGATATATAGAACGGCTACAGAATCATTGCAATCAGTTGGCACACAGTCTCATCGAAGACGGTACCCGATTCAAACGGCTGAATCGGTCGAATATAATTGGGTAAATTGTATAATACCTCATCAGCAACAAAGAATCGCGACCGCTGGGAAGCATTCCATACTTATTAACTAATTCCCCCTTAACACTGCCGCTTATTGTTTATTAGACAGATTGCGTGCAATAATAAATGAAAAAAAAAAAAAAAAAAAAATCTTTAATCTCCAACAAGAATTTTTAAAATCGATTGAAAAATGGCCGAGATATCGTAAAAAACCCGAAAATCACAAAATGATGACTACAGCAACCCTCTGTGGGCGGTCTAGGGGTCTGAAACTTTCAGCATCAACTACTTTTTTCACGCTCTAGATGTATATACTTTTTTTTTATAAAATTTGTTTCGAAGACACTTTCACCCCCATAATCAGCTAAACCCTTTATAAGAGATAAGCTCCTATCCCATAAGAAACACTGGTTTTCGGTACGGATAAAACAAAATCTAAATGTGTTATATTACTATATAGAAATGTGTTATATTACTATATAGAAATGTATAAATATACGGTTGTTTTATGCAATAACTTATGAATACAATTTCACACCGAACAGCTTCTCGCAATATTTTCACTGCTCCATTCCGAGTGAATATCGAATGCAACTTATATTTTTATTTTTACTCTAAAATTTACGATCGTTTGATTTCTCCAACTTTGAATGTGCAAAACTTCACGGACTACTGAACTTTCGTAGTAGCAGAATAATTTGAGAAAATTTTGAAGCTGCTTTGTCACATAATGACGCGTACGTAATTGAAAAAATTTTAACGACAGCAACGCATTTTGTACATTATTATATTTCGTAACAGTCCGATATGGTAATTTATAATTAATGTACGTCGGAATAAAAATATTAATTTCATTATCGACATCTGCGACTGTTCATATTAAAACTAAGGAAAAAAAAAACAAACAAAGAACGACGTAAGAAACTAAAAATAAAATAGTCAGATATTCGATATACGCAATTTATAAAGGAACTACGTAGAATAATATGTATACGACGCATAAAGATACATTAAACAAGTTAGTAGTTTTTTGAAAAGCGTTACATAAAATTTATGGCTCGAGTGAAGGTGTGACCACCAGTCTCGCCTATTCAGCAGGATTGTGGCAATCGGTAAAATTTCGAGTTTGCAGCGAAGAAACCTTTAAACATTATCGGGCTAGCGTTTTAGCGCAAAGATAAAAGAAAAAATATCGTTTATTTGGTATTTTTTTCAGTTTTTATTTAAAGAAAGCGAGCTTTAAACTTTAGAGGTCTTAATGCTAACTGAGATCCGAAGTAAGTGGAAACAAGTTTTTTTTTTCTGCGCTACTTTTAGATGCAGACAAGAAGGTGTTGAGCGAACTGGCGACTAGGAAGTGGCAAACTCGATAAAAAGTAGGAAGATTCTTATTCTTCTCTAAGTAGAAGTATAAAACCGATGCCTGTAGTGTACCCGGAAAGGTCAATATCATTTGACGAATATTTACTGAAGAGATTCCTTATATCGTTGTCGTTTAATAAAAATATTGTGTTGCTTAGGTAGAGCTTAACAAGAGATCTTTTCAATTTACACATATAAGCTGTACCGTGCAAATACGAAGATGTGTGTTACATACGACGTAAACATCGGCGTAACAATTACAAATTCCTACGCAAATCGTAAATACGCATAATTTAATTGTTACGAAATAACAATTTTTTTACGTAAAATCGGTTTTTTCCTGTATTTATAATTGATTCTCAGGTCATCATCCGTTGCGAACGGCTCCAGGAGTTATTTTCTCTTTTTCGATCGATGATTATAATTTACAAGAGTAGCAATTCCAAAATCGCAGATGAGACTCAGCGATGTTTCATTCGGGTGAAATCGGCTCGAATCCCGTTGTTGTATATTAAAAATAGCAAAATTTATCATTATTTACGTACTGCACTGTCTTCATAGTTTTCGTAATACGAATAATAATAATAATAATAATAATAATAATAATGAAATTAAATGTTTAGTCTCATACCCTTGACAGGGCACTGAGGATTTAGAAGTTAACTAAGCCTAATGGATCAGAAGAGAATATTGGGACTAGTTACTTTCTCATGGAATTCGCCTTTACTTTAGTAGATTTCTCTGGTACCCAATTATTTCTTGGCTCTGGAACGAAACAGGTTTCAAATCCGTGATTTTTAGTTTGGTCGTTACCCGTTCTCATTATAAAGAATTCTAAGGATTAAAATATATTTAAAGTACTTGTTTGTTTATTTTCTCGTAAATGTGCTTTTCCCGTACACACACCACACGAGTATACCGCAGATTTAAAAAAAAGAAAAAAAATACCGCAGATTTATCTTTTCTTCGCAGTACACTTAATAGACATGACTAGTTAGTTTTGAATTTTATAATGTATGCAAATGCACTGAACTATTTCGAAACGTACTCAACTTGCTAATATACGGTTAATACGGAAATTAAGATTACAGGCCGGTATAGCGTAGTTATTTTAGCTGCAAAAAGTTTAAAGATAACGCAAGAATAGTTTTGTTCTCTTTGTTCTCGTCGTGATGTTCTTTTAAGCGTAAAATTATTCTACATGACTGCGATGTTATTTAAAAGTTGTAGCAATTTATAATTTTTTCAAAAAAATTAGACCGTTAATTTAGAATACAATGAAGTATTATATCAAACACATACACACCTCACTGTTAATAAAAAAGTTTAGTCAAGTTTTTAATGTTTTTTCTATAATTTTTTTCTTTTGTTTTTTTTTTTTGTTTGTTTTATTTAAAATTTAAAAATTACTATTTCAATATTAATCAAATAGCTATGGTGGGGTGGGAGAGGGGGCTAAAAATTGAGAATACTCGAGTCGTACATGACAAATTCCTGTTCGCTTTTTTCACGTCTTAACAATGTCACAGCTGACAGTAGAACACCAGAAAGATTTGTTTTATCGAGAAATAATTGTATAAAGTTTTTATTACAAATTACAATTTACAGAAGTGTAAACATTTAATGTTTCGATAGTTCAACAATTATTAACAATGTCACGGTGTGCCATAGAAGTGAGTAAGCGGAGGGGTTTCAAGTTGCCGAATTGTAAAAAAGAAGACAACTTGGTTTTGCCTTTTTTTTTTTAGGGGGCCTGATAACGGTAAACCAACAGTTTGCTTGATCGAGCCGTAAGAGTCAGATTAAATATAACAAGTTTGTTGATTAAGTGCTGATTCGATTTAAAAATTTCTGTATAAATTAAAATTGTCGCAATTAGAACACCGGCGAATTACGCCTACACGATTATCGGAGCATCCGACCCCGATCGCAACAGTGTTTCGTACAATTTTATTTATTTATAAATAAATAATAGTCTTTATTTTTTGTAATTATCTGGGGATTGCTTTTAGCTTTCGACCGGTGCAAGAAGATCGATGTACGTTATTTGGTCAATATAAACTAAAATAAATTTTTCGGCCCATGTATAATAATAATAATAGTAATAAAAGAGCCTTTAATAATAACAATAATCGCATCTAATTAAAATAATGAAATATACGCATTTGTATATGTAAAATATTTCAGCTCTACGGTGTTTAAATAATCATGTTAGCATAAGCATAAAACAAGAGTTATTACAATATACATCTCACAGAAGAGTCGGTTTCAACTGACTACGCCATTCTCTGCAAAATGAAATCATAAACGCTACACAAAAACGTTACAGATTCCTTTATGGGTTATCTTTCTTTACAAAATTTTCTTATTACACCCGGTCTAAAACTGACATAGTAATTATATTTTTACTCATTTATCAGTAATTTTAATTAAAAAATCGGTATCGTATCTTGCAATGAAAACTATACATATTCCTGTTTAGCGTAAACATTTGTAATTATCGTGCCGATGGCTACAACGCATTCCGTTCGATTATCTAATTAGCGACTGCAGCCTATATATTAAATGCAAACACCTTATATTTAATAGACTGTAAAGCTTACAATATTTGATTAATTGTTAAATAACCTGTATTCAAATAGAACGTCATATCTTTATACGTCTCTTTTTAGACCCTTTACTTTCTACCAATAACTGTTCTGTATATAAATTTCATTCTGATTCATTTATTAACATTTTTGTTTAATCGATTAAATGTTCTGCAAATTGTCACTTATTTCCGTTTGATTGTTCCTGCAATTAACAAGACTGTAGGTTTTGCTAATTTTTTTTTCTTTTTCGATACTTTTTCCGAACATATAATCTGTTAGTTAGCATTTTATTTTCTGTTTAATTTATATATTAATATTTTATATATGTTTCATTTTTGCCGAATATACGTTTTCTTTTTTCTTTTACTTTATATATTTAAATACGTAAATCATATTCTTCTTACGAGTTTAACTGCAGGAATAATTTGTTTCTGTTTAATTTGCTTTTATTTTTAAGCTATTTCAAATAAATATAAAGATAAATTCTCCATTTCAGAAAGCGAATGTTTAGTCAAAAACACTGAAGAAATATATATATATATATATATATATATATATGTATAGAAAGGGGCAGCATCGACAGCGAATGCGGAAATATTGGAAACAAGAAAAAGCGAAGAAACCTAACAATTGAAATATCGTGATCCAAAGTTGGATATATATATATATATATTAGCAAATGCATTATTCTATCAGTTTGGTTTGAATCTTTTTATTTCGTGTTTTCAACAAAGATATATATATATATAATTTTATTGAAAAAATGCAATATGAGCTAGAAATAAAATATGGTACACGCGGACATGGTAAATGGGTGGATTAATTAGATTTCGAATTCTAACTGTTAGAAAAATATGTTTATATATATTTAATTAAGAGGCTGCAAGTTAATGTAAGATTTTAATTCAGAAAATTGTTGTCCCACTGCCGACTGAAAGAATGCAAGCATATGAAAGAAAGTGGAATTAGAAAAAACGACATAATATCGAGAAACATAAAGCAAACTGAGTAGGCGTTGAGCGGCAAGTTTGTAATGGTTTTCGATGAATATCTCTTTTAATCGGTAAGAGATCATCCGATTGTGAAAAAGCTAGAAAGAAGGTATGGAAACAAGAGAAATTTCGGAATGGAATTTTAAAGCCCAATCCGTCTCTGTTTAATCGTCTATTAGCCATTTTGGGCGTGAAATATTTTATCACGCACAAAGAGACGTCGCTAGGCGGGAGAGACATGGTCTAACTTTTTCCTCATTTCCTCGAGTTCGTTCATATCGGTGGCGCTCGATTCGAATTTATAAAACATCAGACTTCGATAGAAATAAAATACGAATGCTAAAAACACGATTAGTACCGGAATAACGATAATGGTGGCTGCCATGGCTGCTCTGATGGAAAAATCCCAAAATTTCACCCAACAGAGTATAGATACTTCGACTAAAAATAAGAACAATCCGAGAACGGTCGAAAATGCCCATGCAACTTCAACGAAGCATTTCATTCGTTCGTGAGGTGACTCCTCGGCCAGTTTCGTTGACTGCATCTTACTGATAGCGTCGATATTCGGCAAAAGGTAAGTGCTGATCATTAACGCGAATATATGAACAGCTACTAAAACAGTTGTGCAAACTGAGAACATTATGAACAACCACTCCGGCACGTTCGTAGGATCGTTAATTTGCAGTTCTACCATGGCAACCTACGTTTTTTGATGAAATAATAAACATCGAAAAAAAGTAAATAAAAAAATTCAAACATACTGAACGTTAATTACCGAACTAGTTCAAATGAGAAAACTGATACCAGACGGTAACTTCGTCGGTAACACGGCTTTGAATAAACTAATGATAGCACCGTAATGATAATAATAATAATAATAAAAATAATAATATAAAAGAAAGTAAGATCGTTAAAAGCCGCAAACAGAAAATGAATTGTGCTTTGCAGAATTTTTTTTTAAGAAGAAGAAATATTAACGACGTATAGAAAAAATTAAATTAAAGCCGTTGCAAAACGAGGAGAACCGTATGAAAAACTGCGATGAAGAATTGGGAGATTAGATTAAAAAAGAATAAAGAAAATAGGCATCGGAAAGAGAATTTGTTTTTCGTTTTTGTATATTACGGTCCACGCGTCGTCTGTAACTGCAAAGCTATCACCGCATATGTACTGATAACCAGTATGGCGCATTACCAGGTAGATCATCTGAATTGGCTATACACAATATTTTACAAACAATAAGAATATTCAAAAATAAAAATTACCGTACATGCTTACTTACTCTTGATATAACAAAGGCTTTCGACAGTTCAGATTTAAATAAATTACTTGCATTATTAAAGGAACTAGGGTTACATAATGGCATGTTGAACATTGTAAATCGATATTTCGAAAATTGCTACACTGTATTACAAATCGGTAATTTTTCAAAAAAACAAGAAACCGTCATAGGAGTACCACAAGGGTCTGTTTTAGGACCGTACTTGTGGAACATAGTTTTTTCTCAAATGTATTAGATTACCCATTAATGTAAACATTTCCACTTTCGTAGATGATATTGCAATAGTAATAGCCGATAAGAATGAAAATATATTGGAAAGTTTACCAGGCTCATACAGAAATCGCGAAATGGTTAGAACAGTACAATTTAAATATTAACGAATCTAAGTCAACTATTAAATTTGCTCCAATACGGATTAAATATTAGTATGGTTAGTCAAACCAAACACTTAGGTATATTTATAGACAATAACTTAAAATTTTATAATCATTTTCACTATATCACTAAAAAAATAAATACATTTTTAATTATATGTAACAAATTATATAATAATAGTAATAACCGATTAAATTACAAGAAGTTACTAACCTTATATAAAAGCGTAATATAGCCTAACATACTTTATGGTAGTGTAATATATGTAGACATTTTAAAAGTTAAAAGATTTCAAAATATATTAAAAAGTTTTCAGAGAACTATTGCAATACAAATGATTAAAGCTTATAGAACTACCATTGGCGCACCCAAGGGGGGTTCCACGGGGCCATTGCTCCCCCCAAAAAATCTTCGAAATCTTAATTTTATTTTGTAATGTTTTGTTTTACTTAAATAAAATTCGTATGCTTATCTAATTTGTGCTTATTACAAACATAATGTTACGTTTCTATTATTATTATTTTTCTTTTTTAAATAAAATTCGTCAGTTTTGTAACTTTTTTAAAAATAATATTCGTTAATTTTGTATTTTTTTTTTATTTTAATTTACAAACCACGGAAATAGATGGGTACTTAGTCGAGGTACCGAGTTACCACCCCCTAACTCATCTTCTAAATTCTAGCCCCGACCAAAAAAAAATCCTGCGTGCGCCTTTGAGAACTACCAGCTACATGGCAAACATTGTCATTGCAGATATTAAACCCCATTAACTTACGAAATACAGAAACATATTAACATATTTAAAAAAAAATAATATAAATTTAAATCATGAATTCCGTAACGTACAGTATCATCAACCTTACTTCGTACACGAACAAACCTCGTTAACGCTTAAACAGTTTAAACTTATATTAGATAAATATTATAATAATAAATTTCAGGCGCAGTGGGACGAATATAACGGTATAGCTAAACATTTTTTTCCAACCATAGATGATAGACTACATAATAAAGTTTTTACGCCAAATTTTTTTAATGTCCAATTTATTACTGGATACGGCCTATTTAAAGATTACTTACATAAACATAAAATTGCACACTCAAATGACTGTGTAACTTTCCTGATAATATTAAGCATATCCTTTCCGGCTGTTATTAATACAGATTTTAGCAATATTAGCCCTGATCAATTAGTAACTAAGCTATTTAGAATGTGTTCAGTAGTTTTACGATAGCTAAAATAAATCACCGTAAAGTACATGTACATCTGTATTAATATTAAATTTATACTAATTATTATTAACATTGTAAAACAGTCTGTCAGGATTCCATAAATTTAAATGGACGGGCTCAGGACAGACCTGTTATTTATATAAATTATTGGTATAAATTTTCTAAATATATTTACCCCATTGTATTGTGAATTGGGGACCAAAAAAAAAATCACCACATATGTACCATCTGGTTTATATGAATTTGCCTAGTTTGTTTGTTTTAATGAAATTGAGTGTTCGTTGTAGTTGGGCAGGGTCATTGGACAATATTGCTTCAAAATGGTCATTAGATAAGACAACTACGTTCATGTGTGAGCAATGCTCAAGTGTATGATTGACTTCTGGTGGAACGGACTGAAGCAAGAAGGACTTGCTACAGAGGGAGAAGCGCGTTCAAAGAGGTAATTGTATGACACGGATGTATGTCCGGTTCTCAACGTGCTCGGAATCGAAAATTCCCAGCGCGTCATTTTAAATGGAGGCCATCATGAGGCTCTGTGTTTGATTGATGGCCTTTAGCCACGCTATATGTGACAGCCAAAGCTGCTCCTACTTATCTGAATATTATATGTACAGGAATTTGGATATAGCATACGATGGGTCAGTATTTATATTCATAGGAGTGAATAGCATTGTTCTAGCAGATAAATCTGCCCAATCATTGTGCCCCACAAACCACTATCTCACAGCCTAACTGTGAGAGCTGTCTTATTGTGTAATTTATCTTTTTACATATATAACACTTTTGTTGGAAGAGTTAAGGACAGATTTGGTTGCCAATAATGAGTCCGTAATCACAAGAGCGTTTTGAAGTGGTGTTTCTCTAGATATTAGGGATTGAAGACTTAAAAGGACGGATACCATACATTTCGGTCTCTAGCAACGTACATAAATCGTTAAACCGAACTGCATGGACTTCATCATTGTTTACCTGGGCGCATCAAGTAGAATAAAGCCAGCCTTCTTGTAGGTTCACCTTGGCTCCGGCTGTATACAGATAGATGAAATTATTGTATTTTTCTATTGTAGTTATTGCTCTTTGAGGAAACCAGTAAAACATTCATTACTTGTCGGGTGTAATTCAACTGGAGATAAGTCGGTTGATACATATTCCCACAGAACTAGGTATGGCGGACATGACTCCTGTGGACTTAAATTAATACCACAACTTGTACGGAGGATTATCATTTTTGGTAATGGATCATTAGGAAAAGATAGGTGTGAGGGTGCGGATGCAAAGCGGTAGAAAAGTGGTGACTAAGGGCTCAATGAAAAAGGTCGCAGTAAGTATGGAATTTCCGAATGTAAGATAATGGAGGGGCACTCGCTGAGGCCCAAATGTTCAGCGAGAGAGATGTCCGATGCACCGCGAGAATGATATGTAAAGCTGAATGGTGGATAGGGTCTAAGAATTTCACAAGCAATCTGCTGACCGAAGGATAGGCCTGGCATCCGTATGTTAATTTGCTAAGGATTAACGCGTTGTAAATTGCTAATAATAATTTAGGGTGCATACGATATTCCCGACTGGATAAATATTTAAAATATGGAAAGTGATTTCAGGCATTTGATTTGTAGACTGCATATGTGCTGGACCCCAGATAATTTGGAATCAAAAATAAGACCCGGGAATTTAACAAAATAACAGAAAGGGAGCGGAGAAGTATTGAGGATAAGAGTAATATCAGTACTGGGATTTTTCCTCCGGCTTTTGTGAAATTTAACGCAGCTGGACTTTGTTGCGGAATACTTCAGACCAATGTAATCAGCCCACGTAAATAATATGTTTATAGTAGATGGTAGGATGAATTGAGCACTGGATGGAAAATTGGAGGAGAGTAATATATTTAGATCATCTATAAATAAACGGGCTGAAACGACCGCGTGCAGTCCACAATATCATTTATGTAAAGAATGAATAAAGTTACACTCAAAGCCAATCCTTATACCATTGGTAACAGCGAAGGTATCGATGAGCCAATTTTTACCTTAATTGTTCTATTCATTAGGTAATTCGTGATATAATTGCCGATGTTCCCGCTTATTCCGTAGGACGCTTTCTCTGTGTCGAAAAAAGACTGAAAAGAGATTTTGCGACGTACTTTGGGTTTCTAAAATTTGTTTTTGTAGGTCAAGAAGATGAGTAGCTGATTTTGATTTCCGGTTGCCGGTCTGAATTGAGGAAAACGATTCTGGTTGATGCGAGGAAAAAATAAAGCCGTCTATTCACCATTTTCTCCATTAATTTAAAAAGTAAGCTGATTAGGGAAAACGGTCGATATTTTGGAGTGAGAAAGGATCTATTTATTGATTTTAGGACTGGAATTATTAAGGCTGATGATTTCTAATAATTAGGAATGGGACCATAAGACCGAATCTGAATGTAAATACATAGGAGAAATGTTTTAGCAAAGGCGGGGGAATGAATTGAAAGGTTGAAAATAATGAGAGAACTAATATTACGAAAGAATGAGGATTAGAACGTCAACAACAAATTATTCGTGATGGTGACAAGACAGTAATGAGGTGATAATGAGCGAAACGTATTCAAAGATCTGGTTTCAGAAATGAGAATTAAAGAAGGAGAAAGGAGATGAGTATTTATGAAAAGGATGACGAAAAACCCTGACAACGTGCAATGGTGAGGACGCGTTACGACGTAGAATGGCGAATAGTTAAAATCCGTAAAAGTACGATTTAGCGAATACGAAATGGGAAAGGGAAATTAAGGAGAAGTGAGTCGCCGTCGAGCATAAAGAAAATAAGGAGCTGCGCGGAAAAGGAGAATGAACAAATTCAAGGAAGTTTCCAAATTAGCGCGTTGTACAGTTATTACATGTCAGGTACTGAGATTTTGTCTTTTTCGATCCTCGGCATTGTTGACTAAAGATCTTAGCTTAGAAATGATAAGATGAAGAATGTTAAACTGGGCAATTTGGCGACCCAAACATACGGTAAATTTCTAAAAGTTTATGGTAGGGACTCGTATGAGTCGTACGCAAGTGTTTCGTTGGTATAAAGAATTGAAGGACGACCGTGAGAGCGTGGAATACGAGGCGCGAAGCGGGAGACCGGTGGAGGTGCGGACTGACGCAACTGCTCAGTGCGAGCGCACCCTAATCTACCAAGATCGTCGTTTAACGATTCGAATGTTAGCTGACGAACTAAATATCAACCGTGAAACCGTTAGACAGATTTTAAACCGTGATTTGGCGATGAAAAAGCTATGCGCGAAGATGGTACTGAAGAACTTTTCTAAGCAGCAAAGACACCATATCGAATGGCAATCGCGCAAGATTGTTTGGAACAAGTAGAAAACGATTCTACGCTTCTTGACCGCGTTATTACGGGTGACGAAAGCTAGTTTTTTCAGTATGATCCCGAGATAAAACGGCAACAGTAATAGCCTCTGTCTCCGAGCGCCCCGAGGAAAGAAGTGAAGATCATGCTCATTTGATAGTCGCGGAGTGGTCCAGTTCATTTCAGCTGGACAAACTTTTAATTAGGTCTAATATTGTAATGTACTAGAAAGATTTCAAAAAAGGATCAACTTACAGACATCGCGAAACGTGGATTCTTCATCATGACAATGTACCTTGGTACAGCGCGTTCAGTGTTATTGAGTTTTTAACCTCTAAAGGGATTGCAATATTGTGCCGCAGCATTCCCCAAGGCCAAATAAGTGGTAAAAAGAACGCATTTTGAATCCTCTAATGACATTCAAGAGGCCGTGACGAGGGTACTATCGAACATTCCACTTAAAGCGTTCCAAAACTGCTACAATGCATGAAAAAATCGCTGGAATCCCTGTGTTGGTGCCCAAGAGAACTACTTCAAAGGTGATCATGTTGTTGTTGAATACTTTTTAAATATACGGTTTTTATAGATTCACTCTCATTACTTAATTGTCAGACCTCGTATGTATATATATATATATATATATATATATTGAAATAAAGGCTGTCAGTTTATGATCATACGATGAGAGTGATATTTCACAGTTGGAGTATAGAAATTGAAAAACATTTGACCAATTTAAATGTATTAAATTTTTAATTTTTTACACAGGCAAAAAATGCCTATGTAAGAAACCAAACAGTCTTACCATGGCAAATCCAGATAGCAATTCGGAGGTAGTTGCGGTAGCCTTCAGTTTGGCTCGACTCATGTGTAAACGCTTCCATGTTAAACCGGCCGAACTGTCATCAGCAGGCATCGAGTGCTGTCCTGTCGAAAACCCCTGCAACCGTAAAATCCGAATTACTTCATACTAACGATGTTTATTATCAGGTTTTTAAATAAATCATTTACGACTATGTTCCATTACCGAAAAGCAAAAAAAAAAAATATTTTTTGACACTGTGTCCCGTTTTAAAGAATAAAATCATATTTGACTAAATATAAATATGTTATTACTCGGATTAAGAAAAAAAAACGACTATCGATAATCTGTCTTGTTTTAATATTGTTTTAATTTTCAAATTCCGAGTATTGCCAGTTCTTGCGACTAACCGTCTTCAAAATTATCGTTCGTTATCCGACTTTCGTGTTATTGAGATACTCGAAATATACATTATTTCTATGTCTAATGTTAAGTAGGTCTTCTTCTGCCCCTTGTGTTTGTGGGCGAATGAGATATTTTTCCCGCAAAAAGGACATTAAAGAAAAAGATTGCTTTTTTTATTTTTGAAATATCTCTGAATAAAATGCGTTTTCTGTGTTTGCCATTTGGCATATCACGATATTTTTCATTCGTAATTAGTAGAATCTTCCTCTATTTTGTATTTAATCTGTAAGTGCTTTTCGAATTTTTATGAAATCCGACTACTCAATGGAAGTAAATAATACGAGGGAGCCCTCCCTCCGACAAAGATAATCTATCGCCACCAGAACGACAATATCAACGAGGAATGAAATAAGTGTTTTAATAAGTACATCAGTTTATTATAACATAAGTAATATACGCATTAATAGTTTTAAACAACTCCGATAATAACGTTTAACATTTTTCAGATGAAATTATAATTTCTATCAAAGTCGTACTAGCAAGTAATCGATTAACAAAAATATAGCCAATCTTCGTCCTCTGTCGATTTTTAAGATTCGAACGAGATATGATGGTTCATTTTTATTTTTCCGAAGGTTTACGGTCAAGTTGCATAAAGGCTATCATCCCACCTTCGACCCAACACATTAAATATGAATATGATTTCTTATCAACGTTAACAGCTGCAGTGACAATTTAAGGGTATCTATCACTAACGACGGTGTTATTATTCGTAAGATTTCAGCGAGGTTAAAATTGGGCTTGGAAGTTGCATCCGTTCGAAGAATTCACAGAATAGCATTCAACTTGTTCCTACATTGGCAGTCGAGTTTTTAGACAATGATATTGCCGCCTATGTTCTCCTGTAAACTCAAATTTTCTGATAATTTATCGTTCTACCAAAATGCACTTAAATTATAGTGGCCACGACCGTATAGTAGCGCTATCGTCCTCATTGTAATTTTATCGCTCTGATTATTCTTTTTCTAATCACTCTGTTGCTCTTTTCTATCCAGGGCCATGTCTGAGTGGGGGTTTTCAGGGTTTACCCCCCACTCCTGACCCGAAAAATCTGCGAAATAATAACTGCTTGAATTAAATGGACCGAAATTCAGAATAAATTTATCACTTTTCAATTTTTAACAAAAGGGGAAAGGAAAATTGAGATTTTTCTGATTTCTATGGAAACGACTATTTTTTATCTGTTTTTATTGTAGTGTTCAAATATTGCATATACAATAATTGACTACAAAACTACTATTTATAAATAAATATATTTCATGCTGCACACACACACACACATATAGGTATATATATTTATTTATACACATATTTTCGTACCCCCTTCCGAAATTTTGGTCTAGATACGGCCTTGTTTCCATCCACACATATAAGATGTCTAAATGGTTCATCTTTCTTGCGATAACAATTGTTCGCGTTGTTTAGGGGAATTAAAAATTGTAAAAATTCAAGCGGTCCCGATAATGTGTTAATATTCTAAGCAATTCATATGTTAAAACGCGGCAAAGTTAGTCAAGCGTTTTCTAATTCGGAAGTAGCTTTTACAAACGTCAACAACAACACAGCACCTCAAATATGACAACGTTTAATTAATAATAATTTGCACAACAATCCTACTATTCCCAATTACAACTCCTTACTCTCACTTACGTCACGGGTAGTACTATTATTGATATAACATTTACTGTCCGTAGAATTCTTACTTACTTCACCGCATTATATCTCGCAGTCAAATAGCTATTCTTTTCATACTGTGTAATTAATATATTCTAATCCTTCAGCACTTTCGTTCGATCAGCTCGACGAACTGAATTTCTTCTCTGCTGAGGATTTAAATTGTTCGCCTATTATTTACATAGTGCTGAAACTACTCGATCTATGGAGTTAAAAATTCACACGTAGCATAAATGTACTTAAGCCGTGCGGAAATACGCAAAAATACTAAATTTTACAAAGAGGTAACAGTCGGAAAATCGCCTCTTAAAAAAAGTAATAATAATCACGCTACAGTCGAAACTATTTACATTGGATAATTCAAATTCCGTATAAACATTACTCACATACCGGAGATATCAAATAAGACAACTTTTTTGAAAATTCAAACATTACGAGGTAAAAAGAGGTTAAAAATTGTTTTTCAAAAGGTGCACATAAGATGTGATATTAAACAAATGTATCAAATTATAGTTTTGCTATAAGATTTATTTTTAATAAAACTTAAGCATTGGTGCTTATAACGGAAAACATTACGTATTGAGTTGCGTTTCGCACTGATACTGCACGTATTTCACTTATTTACTTCATTATAATGAACTATTCCGAGTAGAAATGATGTTTATAAAAGCTAGGAAAGATTTAAACCATGTGACTTAACAGAGGAACCATATAAAAAAAACGAAAAAGAATATTTAACAGATATATCAGATGCTCGGAGTCTTTTGGTGTATTGTATAATTTAAAATGTATTTACTTTAAATATTAATGTAACATTGAAAAAATTATAATAAAACAAAGAATTTACAAATAGAAATAAAAAGTTCCCTCAACACATATTAATACAGAGTTTTGTTTACATACAAGTTTTTGACTTTTGAATAAATAAGTAGTGTAAGTCAGATTGACGGAATGTTAAAGAGTAAATTAAAAAGTGATGGTAATCAAAGAAAATGTATTCAACAACTAATATATATATATACATATATGTATATATATATATATATATATATATATATATATATATATATATAAACTCAGCCACTTTGGCCTCGCAAGGGGCTGTGCCCCTTGACCTCTCCTGCTTTCATTCCTGTCTCTTTCTCTTCTATACTTTGTATAAAATGATCAAAATTTACGACGTAATTCTTACTGGCATCAACACACACAAAAAATAACATAACTACAAAAATCATATTCTAACATTTACCTTCCGTTATATAAAATTAAGACATTTTTTCGTTACATTTTTCGTTACATATTTCATTACATAAAATTGTGACATTTTTTAAATAACAATAACAAAAATCCTAAAAAATATAACAAACGTTACATAAAATTGGAACATTTTTCTGGGACACCTTTTTGGGACATTTTTTCGAATGGGGGGTAGCCTAAGAATTACGTTGTAATTAATATATATATATATATATATATATATATATACGCTAAGCATTTCGGCTATAGCGTTCTAATCGACATTCCTATTCATATTTAGGTTAAAATTATTTTCTTCCATTTGTGTATTAACACTTTATTGAACAATATAAAATCTTTATTAAACAGAAATTATTTTTAAATTAAAAATTAAAACGTGCCGATATGTTTCGGAGTCACTTGCTCCATATTCATGGCGTTAATAATTAAAGTTAAAAATTGAAACAAATACGTCATCGTTTCAATTTTTAACTTTAATTATTAACGCCATGAATATGGAGCAAGTGACTCCGAAGCATGTCGGCACGTTTTAATTTTTAATTTAAAAAGAATTCCTATTCATTTTTTTTTATTTTCTGACTAAATACACGAAGAAGGTGCGAATCTATGTTTCAAATTCATACGTATACATTTTCTCGGGTAAAATCGACTTTATTTACATAACGTATTACAACAGCTGCTGTGTATCATGAGGCTCAAAGCTCACAGCTATTGGTTCAAATATCTTATCTTATATATTTAAAGAGCCTTGCTCTTGTCGTTGCCGTACGCTACATAGCGCGCTGGCGCAACCTATTCGTACATTTAGCTGTACCGATATAGGTTGTGTACCAGGCAATTGTAATATGCAACGCAGGTGTACACACGCAAGACTACATTCGGAACTGATTAGTAATCGTTTGATTTATCGATATACAAGTGCAGTCCCCGTTCGGTGTGGGTCTGCTGTGTACTGACCTAGCGCGCATATCATGTTGTACGTGGTGGTTTGCCATTGCCTTCCACGTGACTATTAGCGATTATTTTATTTATTAATTTAATTCTTGTAATAAGTTCGTCGTCGCTCGGGATCGAACCCGTGACCGCCATATCGGAAGTCAAGCGCTCTAGCAACTAGGCTATCGCGACGACGGTTCAAATATAAAATAGTAAAATACGTTCGATAAAATAAAAAATAAAAATTTAGATAAATTACTTACCATGGTAAATATTTAAAATAAAGTGATTACCATGGTGAATATAAATTAAACGTAAACGTTTAAATATGCAAGTTGACGTTTTATTAATAAGATTAAAATCAATTATGATACAATTACTTTTTATGACGTTCAATGAATTTTATACTATAAATATTGCCCACAGATTGAGCAAACTAATAAAAATTTTGCATTAACTGTTGTGTAATAAATATATTGTCTTTCATTTATCCAGCGATGGATCCAGAGAGACATTTTGGGCAGGGAAATTATATAATTACGTAATATCTTATAAGGTAGCGATAAATTTGAGAAATACCCCTTGCGGTTTCATAAAGAAAATCAAATAGCGACCACCTCTTTAGGAATTTAAAAATGTTTCTTAAAAATACATAATTATTACAATTTAAATTTTGTTTTATTTTTGCGGGGAAAAATTAGAAATTATAAAATTCTAGCTAAAAAATGATAGTTTAGAACTTGAATAGAGTAATTTACCAGAAAGAATAGAACGATAGTATTTTTATTAGACTTTATTTTTATTTTAGTTAGTAATTCCTTGCCCCCGCGAGTAATTTAAAAATATATATATATATATTTCTCATTGAACTTCTATTTTTAATTAAAATTACAAAATAAAAATTAAACCGTAAATGAAAAAGGCAAAAAACCGATGACAGTTGCGTTTAAGAATAATAATGTAACATTAATAGTTTTACTAGAAAACAGTATTAAAAATATTAGTTCTGAATTAAATTCGTAGATGGTAATATTTATGCAATACTTTTATGGTATAAATTAAGTTTCTTCGCTGTAACAAATTTGTTCACAGAAGTTTTGGTTCTTTGCGGAGGATGCCTCCTATCCGACGGATCCGCCACTGCATTTATTTATTAAGGATAAAGTGCTTTACGGTTGCTATAGACACGCGACGGGATTGTTTTATGTATTTTTGCATAGAATAAGAGGCAACGCTTGTTAAAATCGGCGACAGTCGAATCTCGACTACTAGGCGAACCCAAATGCTTTACGGTAGTTGCAGATATGCCACGAAATCGCTTCACGTATTTTTAGCAGGCAACGTCTGTTCAAATAGGCTACAGTCGAATCTCGACTGAGCGGCGAACCTAGAGTCTATATGTATTATGTCTTTATATTATGCAGACAGTATTCGGTAGGAAATTCTTGAATCGAAGTGTTTTTTTAATGAAAAAGAAGTTAGATTTTATTCATTTGTGCTGGGCACTTTTCAAAACGAAGAATTTTTGAATTAATTACCGCATTCGGAGATGAATATCTGTGAGTAACTTTCCTAGCAACGTCCGCATTCAGCTGGCAATGCTGGCAATGCTGGCAACACTGATTACTACTGCATAAAGAAATCTGCGAATCGAAATAATGCGACTTTTTATTGCCTAGAAACCAAAAAAACAAAACAAAAAAGGAAAAGCAGAAATAAAAGTAAATTCAGATATTTTTCGTTTTCGTTAAATTCTTACTGCGCATCGCGACACCATATGTCGGCATAATCGAAAATTCAACGTAACTTTCCTGATATAATACGAGACTATTTTAGGCGGCTTAGCCTTTTTAATTAAAAATATCGCGATAATCCGACTGAAATTTTCTAATTAGATGACGTGTTCGGTTTACCCGAGAAAACGTCACACGCTACCCACGTGTCCATTTTCGGCAGAAACCACGTGACGAAAGTTTATACACCCTAACCTATCGAAACAGATTATACACTGTTCCGTTACGCCAGAGCCCCTAATATGAACCTTTGTAAGATGGTTTCCACCAAAAATGGACATGCGGATAACTTGAACTACCGTGAAAACCACATTCTTCTTTTAAATTAGTAATAACGTCATACTACGTTAAGAGCTGGTTTAATATTATACGCTATATTAATTTCGCTGGATGTTTTGTAATTTGATTTATCTCAGGTTAATTGGTTTTCTAAAGGTGCTGTAATTGTTCAAATGAAAACTTGGCGTGCTTGTGTGAAAGCTGCTGCAGACTGGCTTTGTATATTTTCTCTCTAATGTTCATAAACCCCGGGAACCTACGCTCATTCGCTCAGGTAATTTATCGAAATGAAAAATGAGTTTTTATCGATTAAATCTTACGTATGTTAATTACTCAGTTAATACGTGAAAGAAGGCGTTTTTTTTGTTTTTTTTCGGCTTGTCGATTAACACCTAGCATAATTACAATTTTTCTACATTTTCAGTAGTGTGCACTAGATTATACTCGAAGGAAATTAGCCAATCAACTAAATTAAAGAACCTCGTCTACGCTACCGTGAAAACTCTTTGTACCAGGGTTGGTTTTCTTCCGGCTTTGCTGGTTTTCCTCCTAGGCTCTTTTTTTTTTTTTTTTTTTTTTTTGAGTTTTTTATGTTTTCCTGTTACACCGTGTTTAGACAAAAAACACCTTTTTACGCGATTCAAAAACATTTTCCGGTACAGAATACGAATGTATTATAATTTTCAAAATTTGTTCATTTCTACCATTTTTTCATCGTTTGAAAATTGTTCGATATAATTGCGCATTGTCTTTCGCAAAAGTAATCAATGTTTTTGTCTGAGATACATAATACCGTCCAGTGAAACGAGTCTGAAAAGTCCTTTGCAAACCAACAGTTTTGAATTAAATAGCTCTACATACTGTCTCTACCAGCCGTCATATACTGTAAAAATTGTGTCGCGTTTGAACATTTTTTCGCCAAGCTAATCTCTTTCGTTTTTCGACGAGATATTTGACTAAAACTATTAATGATAGCTTTTTTTTTTTTTTTTTTTTTGTAATCGCAATTTGTCCGGTTGATTGTTTCGCATTTGTAGGAAAGGTCCTGCTATATACAGCCGCTGCTGGTAGACACAACCACCAGATCTACGTGCAATAATGAAAAAGACTAAAAATTTTGTTAACTGTAGAATTTGGGATCACTTTTAAGCCGACTACTGTTATTTCTACCTAAATGTTTCCACGAATTTCATGCTCTGTCATCTTTCGAGGTTAGCAGAGCTGATTCCAAGTAACAAAACATTTTCATGTACAAAGAGATTGTGTGACTCGCGACGCACACTACTGCTATTTCCTGTGCGTTACAATTATTTATGAAATTCTTCCTAAAAAAATACGATTTGTTTCGTTTAATTTTTCCCATTCGGCTAAAATAATTACAGGTCGAATGTGAATTATTAGCTAGAAACGCGGTTTCAACGCAATCTGTTATTGCGAGAAGTTTTATGAATAATATTTTATCTGCACACAGATGGCGCGTGAGTCGTATAGTTTTCCGAAGTAGCTAGATCGTTTCTAGCCTAGTTTCCGGCATTTTACGTCGCTTCAAATTTTAATATTATTTATTATGATGCAACATTTTACGAACTTATATAACTATTAACATCTAATTCAACCTCTAGCGTTCTGTGCCAATGTTTTATAGGCTAGCGGCGCGGATCCTATCGTGTGAGAATAGCTCGAGGAAGTACAGTGATTGCAAATGCCCCCCCCCCGCTGTATTACATTTCGCCTTTTGAATAGTTTCAATTTATAAATATTAAATTTTGGCATACACACCTTCAATGTACGTAGTTTTGCACATAATTCCAGGAGAAAATTAAAATATTATAAAAAACCTAATTTATTTTCGTTGTTCGATTTGATAGATTTGTACAGTTTCTTTTGAAAATGGTTAAATTGTTCTGAAAATATTTCACTATAGAAACGTCGAATAATTTTTCACTACGGTCAGGCGTTTATAAATTGCATTCAATTTGAAATTTTTTTTTTCATTTTTTTTCGACATAACTTTGCCAAAGTACATTAATTGGCAGTATTGATGTTTAAATAAAAAAAATATATAAATACATGCATGCATACACACACACGCGCGCACACACACACACACACACACACACACACACACACACACACACACATATATATATATATGTATATATATATGTTTATAGCAATAGATCATACGACAGTTACTAAAAAAAATTGTGTCTAAGACTAAATGGGACAAAAACAATTCCCGAGCGAAAGAAATCACTAATTCTATTGCGACTTTCTTAGTTTGTGATTTAAAACCGGGTTTATCAGTAGAAAAAAATGCATTTTGTCATTTAATGGAAACAGTAGCTCCTAACTACAATGTACCGAGCAGAGCAACATTTTCGCGAAGCGTTA
Source organism: Icerya purchasi (assembly GCA_039619475.1). Classification (NCBI taxonomy): domain Eukaryota; kingdom Metazoa; phylum Arthropoda; class Insecta; order Hemiptera; family Monophlebidae; genus Icerya; species Icerya purchasi. The sequence goes on along the minus strand of CM077115.1, from coordinate 334,647,168 downwards.
TTCCGGAAATGTATGAGTCGACAAAAAAAGCAATAATGAATGAATTACGCCAAGATATATGAGGTAATAAAGATTTCTTTTTACAATAATTTTCATTGCAATAAACGTAATGATTAAAATAATGCATTTACTTTATTAGTATCGTTGTTTTTTACATTCATTATTTTTACTTATTATTATTACTATGATTATTATTATTTAATATTACTATCATTACCATTGCAAGTGTATATATATGTCATGCATTTTTTCGGTTTAATCGAATCGTTATGTTTCTTACTTTTATACTTGATTCCGTTGATAATAACTATTATGATAACTACTATTAGTAAATATGTCTATGCCACCTGCATGATCATTATTGTTACTGTTTTATTATTATTATTATTATAGATCTGATTTGATTATTAATATTATTATTATTAGAATTACTACTATTAGTATTATGAATATTATTATTACGCTGTGCCCCTTGGCAACTCTTGCTTACATTTCTGTCTCTTTCTCTTCTATACTTGGTATAAAATGATCAAAATTCACAACGTAATTCTAAATCGGTGAATATGTATATAATAACATAATCACCAAAATCCTATAAAATATAACAAACGTTACATAAAATTGGGACATTTTTTCTAATGGGGGGTAGCCTAAGAATTACGTTGTAATTAATATTTTTTTTTTTTGTGTGTTGATGCTAATAAGAATTACATTGTAAATTTTGATCATTTTATACAAAGTATAGAAAAGAAAGAGACAGAAATGAAAGTAAGAGGGGTCAAGGGACACAGCTCCTTGCGAGGCCAAAATGGCCGATTTATATATATATATACATACATGTATACGTATACTAACATCCTAATTATAATATAGAGTAAACAAAAACTTCTATTTTCCAAAAACAGAAGGAGTTTTTGTCAAGCTTTTTTTTATACCTTTGCACGTAGAAGTTGGACTGTGACCAAATAGGACAACGCGGATCAAACTAACCTTGCTTGGTTCAATGGCTCTTGTAGGTGAGCTCAGAGGAAAAAAAAACCAACCTTGTTGACCGAATGACGAAAGCTGAACCGCAAAAGTATAATTCTATTAATGTTCATTAATTTACTTTTTGCTCATTGCACTTTGTATTGTCAGTGTTATTTACAGACACGGACCGAACATGCGAATTGACCACACATTAGTACATCTATTGAGGGAAAAGACCATAAATATTTTTTTCTATATACTCTTTTTTAAAAAGATTGTTCTATTGTATTATCTCGGGATTAAACGTCAAACGAAAATCGTTACAACGATTTGAAAAAAATGTTTAGGCCTCCAAGTTCTATGATGTAAAGAATAAAAACAATGATGATTAAAAAATAATTATTTTTTATTAATTAACTTACTTTTTTTTTCTTCTTTAAAGAATCGAATGTTCAAAATCTATTTAAAGCATAGGGCTAAATTGCGATTCAGTGCAAAAATATGGCGAAGAGATTTTTTCAGCGTATTATAAGGAAACCAAAAATTACCAGTTGATCGTTAAAGCAGAAATTGGTTGTCGGCAATATTTTTATTTCGCCGTAATCGATGTGTGCGCCATAATTGCAGAATGATTTTACATAAATTTCATGATACGAATCACGTTTTATTTGAATGTCCCTTTATTTCCTTAGAACGTGTAATCCTGCATTCGTGCCTTGACCTCCAACTCCTCATAGTGCTCACTGTTCCCCTTTCTTTTCTTCCGGTTATTGTTTTGCTGGCTTGTTTCGTTTTCTCAGTTTCTAACCTTTTTACCCTATATAACTATCGAGCCCTTTAGTTCTTAGCATTGGGTAAACGTTTAATTATGACACGCCAAAAAGAAAAACCAAAAAAAAAAAAAAAAAAAAACATTGCCGAAAAGATAATATAATATTACAAAAATAACATACTGAATTTACCGATATGGTGTTCCGGAGATACCAGAGTCGTTTGAGATCCCATCAGTAAAGTGCTCATTGTACTGGCTGACTTCAGCTTTGAGTTCGCATCGCCGCAACCGTGTGAATAGTAATAGTTCAATGGAAATTGAAGCGATGCATGTTGTTCATGGTGACGTGGTTGAGTTGCGAATCTGTCATTGACCTAGGATGTAATTTTGGAAAATTGATATAACAAATGGTTTCTGTTTCAACTATTAAAAAATTCAACTCTAAAACAATAAAATCATTTAACCCGCCAGAAATTGTACTTATTTTTAGACCAACTGAAACATTTTGAACATGGGTTCCCCCTGCATTAAATAAATTTCGGATTTTGGCGCACAGTAAATGTCCGGAAGATGTATGTACAAAAATGTTTACTTGCATAGTGTAAATGTATACGAAAAAGAAAAAAAATGTTATCACTTAAATGATACGGAAAATTCGTCTGGCAGCTGGCGCAATATAAAGGTAAGCACGTCGGTTTTATTTGAAAACTTGTATTACTATACATTTCTAACAGTTGTATTATGTATGCGGTTTTACTATACGGAGCAGAAGCGGCAACATGTACTATCAGATGTGTAAAGTAAAACTAGTAGCCTGTAAGATGTAGCTCCATAGACGGATGACGAAAATGTCCTGGACAAGGAAAATGAAAAATGAAGCGGTATTAAACGAGGCTAGAACTGTGAGAGAAAAATTAACAACAGACATAATTAAAAGACAGAAAACCTTCATGTAACGAATCAGCGTTTGAAGCTCTAATAATATAAGGGAAAGTTGATGGACGAAGGGGTAAAGGTCGAAGAAAAATCTCCAACAGGGGACTAGTATTAACGCAGCTGGAGAATTAGTGCTAGCAGACAAAACGTATGCCACTGGAAGAAGAAAATTATGTAAACATGTAATCGATTAGCTCGGCAATTTCACCGGGGACAGTGACCTTGGATCTGATAGAAGTTTTACGCTTATTTCCGAAAAATCCAGGCAGATAATAACAGTCGTGTTTTCAACGATAGGTAATACTATCCGTACCCGATGATGTCCTCGTGACGCAGAAACTAAAAAAAAAAAAAAAAAACGAAATCACTTACGTTTTGGACAACTAAACTAAATGCTGAAAAGTCAATATCGGTAGATTTAAACGGGTAGAAATCATATCCATTTTGTCACAACAATCGGCCGATGATAAAATTAATCTAAGAACATCTCGGCTTAAGACTTATGTGGAGAAATTACGTGGATATCCAACACGGAAATAAATAAACATTAAATTTCGTAAAACTGTTTTTTAGTTACTCGGTAACAATGTTATCAATGAGGGGAATATGCATACAGAACCGTTCTAAAACCTACATGATAATGGGGGATTCCAGTTAGGGGGAAGAAATAACGAGCAAATTGAATGTAGCGAACATGCGGCGAGTTCGACCAATAATTCCAAGATCTGTAGCCTATTGTTTTTCACGAGATGACGAAATATGCAAAGGCCTAAATATAGCGACAATTAAGGTAGACGAACGATGCAGCTGCGAATCACAGTAATCAATTAGCGTGTAAACTAGGAGATGATCTCAATTCAGACATTAAAACGGTCCATTATATAAATTAACATTAAGTCCACCGCTAAATACGAATAAGCCAATTGGAATGCATGGTTGTGTATATTCATAGGAGATGTAGCTAAGGTCAATTACACCGGTAAGGAATGATGGCTAAGCATTGTTTGTTAATTTCCGTTATAATCGTTAGCAAAGTCGTTCATTGGTTTCAATTAGATTATGCGCATAAAAGACAAAAAGAAGTAATAATAAAAATAATAAAATCCTCCTTTAATACATTGATCTTAATTATTTGTCTTGAATGTGAACTTTTTGCATACGACTTTTAAAACAAGGGCATTATTGTACTCGTACTTGTAAATGAAAAATCTTGATACGTCCCTTTTTTTAAACGTTTTCCTGGATTCGTTAATTAGAACTATAATTAATAGCCGCAATTTCCTTATAATTAATATACGTTGTAGTTTATTTCGGCATTTCAATAATTTTCCATAAACACGCGAAAATTCTTCTCAGGTATTTGTACAAAGACGAAATGTGCTGAATTGGAAAATGCATTAGGTAAAAAAATATACAAAAGACAAAACAACGGCCCCTATCAAAATTTTATTCGATGGAATTAAGAAGGTTTCAAATTTAGACACGTGTTGGGCAATCTCGATTCTTCTTTCTTTCGCTGTATACCTGATTTCTCAGTACCCACTTCTTCGTTTTAGTCTAGAATAATATAAGCACTTACAAAGTCCCCCTTTTAAGCCATTCTAGGTTGTAAATTTCGTCCGCAATTAACAATTTTAATCCCTTGTTTTTTTTTTGTTTTTTTGTTTTTTTTACCGTAAGCATTACTTTTCATCTGTACCTATATAGAGATGTAATGTTGCATAACAGATGCACGGTAACTGTTAGGGCAAAAAGAGTGGTATGTGGATCTCACTGGAGTAAATATTATTTGCAAGGTTGTTTCTATGTGAGGGCAGTTGATAGTTGTTCGAGCTAAAAAGGAAATTGCGGCTTTTTTTGAAACGGCACAAGAATGAACCAGATGAATCGTGCAAACGGAGAAGATAATGAATACGAAAGTACTGAAAAAATACGGAATAAGTGAGCCGAATTATAATTTTTTTTTTTTTTTAAATGGGTTCGTCAACATGGATATTGGCCCAAGAACAGCGGAACAGAGAGAAAAGAGAGACTCAGATCCTTACACGATCAGAGATAGCCGACAGCAGAAAGGAATCAAGAGCTAGAATAACCGAAGTAGAAGAAAGGGAGAGAATGAATAGTATGGAGCGGGAATACCGGTTTGTAAGAGGAAGGAATAAAAAGAAGCTTGTTCAGTTGATAATTACGAATAACCGAACATTATATGATCGGGGTCAAAAATGCATTGATCGCCGGGAGGGTGCAATGGACACTAAGGAGAAGGCGCGAGAGAATAACGGAACGATGAGGAAGGGAGCAAACTATGTCCAAAACGCAAGCGGCAAATCGCAGAGAGATTGGAACGGCGCATAGAAGGAAAGTTAATAAACCACGGAAAGCGTGGAAGGGAAGGTTGGATAGACAAGAAAAAGGAGTTCGGGTTGGAGAATGAGGAGACGTAGGAGTCAGACCACAGTTTGGAATGAGCAGCTGCAGACAGAAGGGTAATATTAGAAGCTGCGAAGGCAGGAAGAAACCAAGCAGAAGAGGAAGATAATCGAGCGAATGAGTCATCCAACTCATTTCCCTCGATTCCGGAATGGCCAGGAATCCAAAGGAAATCCGTTTGGATAAAGTGGGAACGGAAAAGATCGTGAATTAGGAACGAATAAAGGAGAATGATGCAGTTGGTTGAGTGAGAAGGGAGAGGAGATGTGATAGTCTGCAGCACGCTTTGAGCATCCGACAGGATAAGGAGATTGCGAGAAGCCGGTGAAGTTACATTATAATAAAACGTAAGAAACAAAAACGGAATACTTTAGTCGTAACGTGATTGGGTTTTCTATGTTTAAAATTTAATCAAATTTTCCATGGGGGCAGAGGGCTCTTCGGCCTCGACGATTTGTCTCTAACAATTTGGTGTCGGTGTTTCTTCAGCCTCGACACATTTCGGCTTCGTTCTTTTTTCAGGCATACATAGATCTGGAGTTTAGTGTTCGTGAATTTTTAATTTTTCTCTTTCGTTAATTGATATATTGAAGGCGTAAAATAATCATCGAATCAAAAAGTCGCCAACAAATCATTTCCCCTTATGAGAAGACCTGAAATGCTGATTATATATCCATTTAGCGGGGTTTTTTTTTGTTTGTTTTTTTTTTTTTTTTGGCTCGACGAGAAACCATCTGACCACTAACAACTTCTACAAATAAGCTGGACTAACAGAATAGTGTGTATAAATAAGTAGATCGAATCCTAAAACGTCATGGAATAGGAACAAAGAATATCGTTAGCAATAAAGTTCGAGCAAACATGGCCGCAATGACGTAACATAGCCCACGTATGTCGAAAAGAAGGATATGGAATTAACACTGATAATTAAACGTTTACAATACAATTCGAACACACATAGCCGCAATGATATGACATTGCCCACGAGTGCCAAGAAGGATAGAATATAAAATTAACACTGACTATATCACATCCCAATTAGGCACTGGGGTGCGACTGGATAGCAGTAGGTTAAGGATATAGGTTTAGAATCGAGTAATTAGCAAGGTAGTAGCAAGACTTCCGGAGAGATGCCAGTTATTGGCTACATTAAAACTTTGAAAATAAAACATTTTCGGAAACAATTAATCAATCACGGCAATAATTTTTCATTGACAGATTACGCTTTAAATATGATATTAATTAAAGGACAAAACAAATGAAAAACTACTCGGAAAAGAACGAAATCAAAACGTTGAGGTCGAAACAATAGAGAGCTACGCTGCTGGTCTTGTTCCGGTTGATAGCGGGTGGCCGCTGTTACGATTTCCATGGCGTATAATAAAAGTATTTAATGATACCAAATGATTTAGAATTTTAAAGTACATACGGCGGAGAAAACCTTGGGGTTTTTGGTGCAAACCTCCCTTGGTAACGCGATAAACTTTCGACGCAATATTCGTTAATTCGGCCAAAAGTTTATCAGTGAAAAATTGTGTTAAATTTTTTATTAAACAATTAAGATGAAAAAATGTGATTTTTGCAAATAACTTTATCATTTTGATTTATTTTTTTGCAAAATTTACCAGAGGCAATGTAAACCAATTAAAATTGTGAATAACGAATTTGTTAAAGCCACATTTTATTTTTTTTAACATTCATTTCTTAATCGAACATATTATTAGATCGGTAGTTTTCAATTTTTTTTAGTTTCAAAGTCTTTTTCCGATTAGAATGAAATTCAGAAATTAATAATACAGTTTTAAACAAATATCGTACATGTTATTTTCGTTGATTTTTAATAGGTACACAGTTTCGGCGTATTGAATCAACTATTTTGAAATTTATATTTTTATAAAAAGTACGTTACAGAATTAATAATGTAGTTTCCTTAGACGTATCTTTCATTTTACTACATTTTTATCAGAAAAAACTGCGTTTTTTCGATGAAAGTCCGCCCCCCACATTGGATTAGCTATTTTGAAATTTTTATTTTTATAAAGTTATTTCTTTGTTTTTTTTTTTTATTATTACGTCTTGTACAGCCTTGTGGCTAGAGGCGTGAGTACTGTTAGGCTCGTAGATTAGGGAGTAGAGATTGGTAGCTTTCAGTAAGGAGAAGAGTTTGAGGGTTTTGATATCATTGTCTAAAAGTAGGGATTCAAGAGATTCATTTCGGATTTGTATCTTTTGGGTTTGGAATTTTGGACAATCGATTAGTAGTGTGTGTTTGATGGAGATGGAGACTGTGCAGGATTCACGTATAGGACGAGGCTGTTTGTTTTTAGTATATAATCGTGAGTGAGGGCTGAGTAACCTGTTCTTAGTCTGAATAGTACGACACTTCGTTTTTTCTTTCGCCAAATACCATTATGGTTTTTAGTTTGACACATTTTTATTAGAAAAATATCGATTTTTCGATAAAAATCCGACGTATTGGATCAGCCATTTTGAATTCGAAATTTTTAATATCATATTTCAATTCGGCGATTACAAAAACATATAGTACCAAGTTTTTCTGCATTCAAATATAGAGTTATACATCATTTTATCCATCTCTAATTATGTATAATTGTTTGTTTTGCAACAATTAGAAATTTGCACAACTTTTAAAGTGTTAAACTTTTAACTTTAGTTTATTTAAAAATAAAATCAAGTGGTTTCGAGACAATATATTTTTCGATGGCTTTTTGCTTTAAGTTTTCTCGGTACTCTATTAGTAATACATATTTTGAGTCGATGGTGTTCGTTCGTGTAGAATACCCCGCTGCCACATTGAAAATGTACGAAAATTTCACTTGTGCGGGTGTTAATGTCTATAGTTGACTTGTCCAACAAAAAAAAAAAAAAAAAAAAAAAAAAGAAGAAAAAAAAAGCGCATTTTAAAATTTAACGTACCAGTTGTTATATGGTCAAAAATGCATAACCTTTTCATCCCAATTCCGACATTAGTGTGCGATTTAGCTACTACTATAAAGATCGATGGCATCCCGTAATCACCAATTCGGCGATTGCACGGAGGGCTCCACTGACGTCAACACCTTTTCAGTCCATTTAAATTACCATGTAAAAGAAAGGAATCAAGCCAGAGCTTTCAACTTGATTTGCAGTCTGCTGCAGTGAAATTAGCGTCAACCTATAACGACGGTACTATAGTAGTATCATCAATGGCGTACCTGAACCACTTTTTCAGGGAGGGAAGGGAGTCAAAAAATCAGAAAAATTGAGTGAAAAAACAACAAGAATAATAAAAGACAATTGTTACCTTTTTTTAAAATCTAGTACCGCATTTTTTTTTAGGATACACTAATAACCAACCACTCATGTGACAAACTGCAAGAACTAACAAAATCTGAATAATACTTGTGATTTTCGTTTTCTTTTCAGTCTTTTCCTTTTTCCCTTTTACAATAAAAATCTACTTTAAATAAACTGAATAGTGCACACTAACTCCCGGGATCCGTAAATGTTTTTTCTATGCACACCCATACACGAATTTTTAAAAAGCTGATAGTATGAAAAATGAAACAAATATGATTAGCAAAAATTTGTCCAGTAGTTCGCCTGAATTTCAAGTTTATTTAGCGGGAAAACGAAAATTGTCTCCGTGTGAAAAATTTCGAATCTTTATTTGTTCGTTATTTATTATAAGAAAAAGTAGAATCGAACTATTTTTACCGTCGCTATAAAGCGATTAAAGGAAGAAAACAAACGACGCGGTTATTTTATAAATAACATATAATTGAATATGAAGGAATTTAAAACACCGGCGTATCACTTTAAAAAATAATTATTTTACAGTGCAAGTACAATAAATATAATTCTGCTCCTAAACTGTACCGCTCTGAGCAGTTGCTCGTTTTTCTGTGTCTTTGGGCTGGCCCTGGTATCAGATCTCTCCCAAATTTCGAGAGGGGGTTGAAATCCCAAAAGTACGTCAATGAGTATCATGTATACCATGAGTCAGAGTAACCATTTTATCAATGTTTCTCTGCTCGAACAAGATATGCTTATTCTTGCTTCACTTTTTTCCACTAGGTTGCAAATGATGGAATCATTTACAATATTTCACTGTAACTATTAATAGAATTTACGTCTCCGAGTTCGGAATTCCAACACGACAAAATTCTAGGCGATCAGTGACGAAAATAAACGAGACGGGAAATAAAAGAATTAAATGGCAAAAAAAAACAAGAAAAAAAATAAAAAACGTTCTTATGTGGATCGCATGGAAACAGCGTTGTTAGTAAACATTGATAGTTTTACTTGTTATCCCCGACATGAACTTATAAATTTGTTATTCGAATGCATCCAATGCTAGAGGGGAAGACTTGTTATTATTCTGAATATGACATTCAGGACATCGTTCAGCGCTCAAATATGTTTTTTTTTTTTTCTTTTTCTTTCCGGATAGTGCGAAAGTTATTTGCAGTGACATAGAATCCTTAGCGTCTCTTATGTTCGTACGTTATTCTTTCACATTACCTGATTTCCCCGCTTCTAATTATTTTCACGCGTGGCGGAGGTGCCTCGTTAACGGGCAATGGCCAAAAAAAAAAAGAAGCAGATTCGAAAAAGCTTTAATAAACCTGTGCAACTAATCGTACTAGAGATTCCAACGATAGAGTTAGAGCGATATTTTTCCATCTTCAGGCGCGTAAAATCATTTTTAAGAAATTCAGTTGCTCCAAACGACGATCTATGCGAATAAAAACTTAATAAATAATATTCGAGAATTTCACGAAAAAAGTCGGAAAGGGCCTATCATCAACATCAACATCATCATCATCATCATTGTCTCCTCAACCATTCGGTTGGTGGGCAACATAGCTGTCCAGTAATTTTTTAGCGCGGGCTAATTTTTTCCCCTCAGCATAGCTTCTTTTCTTTAACATGTTTTCCGTAAACTTGATTCGAAGTCTTCCTTTTGGTCTATTGCCGTGTTTAATCTTCCTTCAATTACGAAGATAGTGAAAAGTGTTCTCGAGGGGCAGTTTTTTGTCGGAATAAAAACAAAACTCAAATTAGATCTTTAACCAGTTTTATTTTTCAAATCTTTTAATTATTAAGCAGTCGTTTTCTTTTGTTTTACGTTTTTTTATATAATTTTATAAAATTTCTTTTTTTTTTTTTTTATAATTCGTCTAATATAAATATGTATACATTTTTAAAACAAATATTAAACTAACTTTATTCAGTTTAAAACATGGGCGGAAAGTTCGTCATTTTTAGAACTGTAAGTTTAGGTAAGAGATAACATCGTCACACCGCCAGTACAGTTGATAAGAAAAAGTCATTGAATTCGAAAGAGCAGTTAAATTGGAAAGAGATGTTCTACTAAGGCGTGTGACGCAAAAATTAACGGATGAATTTTATGTAATAAACACGCTAATATCGCTGTCATCGAAACGTCCCTAAAAAAAGATCAAAAATCCGTCGAAAAGTAAGTTTTCCCAAAATTTCTCGTTAATCTAACGGAAATTTAAAAGAAATCATTTATTTCCTCCAACATGGCTACGACCGTGTGTAATTAAAACGGTGTAAAGGTAACGAACACGCAGGCTACGGAAAATTATAAATTGAGCCCAATCAGCTATACGATATCTACTTGATGAAGGAAATTAATTGTATCGTTTCCAAAATGGCTGAAGGAAATTATGACCTAAATCGAGTTTATTTAAAGGAAAATGCACCTAAAAATCTACTCACGTAATTACTGGGCTGTTGCGAAGATCAAGCGCTCTCCCTGCGTGAGGAGACTTTTTGAAATTCCAATTAACAGATGCATCTTGTTCCGTGACTCGATACGTAATTTATATTGGCAACAAACCGGAAACGTTGCCACATAGGCGCCAAAATGATAAAGAACAATGTCGAATTTAGCGTGGCGTCTGACAACGATGGCTATACTTCGCCGCCTTTTAATAATGTACTTCGAAGGGATTACGAAGCATCGGACATTTCAACAAAAAGTCGAAATTAAGATAATTGGACGAATTTCAGTTAAATTAACTACGCTGATAATAAAGTTCTTACTTTACACTCCGGGTAAACTAGAGAGATTCGTAAGACAAGATTTTTTCAAGAAACGACGAATCCGGAATGATGGTGAGACTCAAAACGAGTGTAATGTGCCCATTATATGGGAAAAACCATGAAATGTAAATAAATGAATAAAAATATATAATTAATTAATTATAACGTAATGGGAGGGCAAGCGCGTGAGTGTGTGGGAACCTGTCGCTGGCTAGGGAGAGACGGATCGATGTAGATCATGCCAGGGAAGGGATGCGCTCGATAATTGGTCAGGTGAAGAGACGATTGGTTAGTCTGCGACGGGGAGAAGACGGATCCCGGAAGAAAAAAGATCGGTAAATGGCAAAAAATTAGAAAAAATATTGAGTTCCGTTTTTGCTGAGGTTGAAGTTAGAGTTCTCGAGTTTTCTTTTGTTCGAAAGCAAAAAGGCCAACCAGACTGTGAATGTCGTTGAAAAGAATAGCGGTCCGAACGAAAATGACTAAACCCGAAAACCAGGTCAGTGTCAAAGTTCGATTTAACGATCATAAAAATCTGTTTCGTATCAATTTAATCAACGCGTTTCTATCATCATCAAGAAGCATCATCGTACGCCGGCCTACTGTCCACCTGACAACCCAGCCAGAGTGATACGTACCGTATTTCGTTTAATTTAATTTTATTATAATTTGTATATGTGTATATCGCTACCTATCTGTTGTTTTTCTAGGTCGACCTATATCGAAAGATTCCTGTAAAAATTGGGCTAAATAAATACTAAATTCTTACCAAATCTTTTAAAATAATTTTAATAATAAAAATAAAACGTAATTTTTAATTTAATAGGAATAAATTTAAAAAAATAAAGTAAACTAAAATCCACGAAGGATTAGGAGAGACGGAAGAAAAGACGAAGCGAAGATAAGGTAGAGCACGGAAAGCTTTTAATGATTTAGAATGAGTGCTGTGGAACAGAGGATAGCAGATTTAGCTGCGGTTAAAATAACCGTCATATTATGTCACGTTAGGCAACGGGAAATGTGTTTTTTTTTGGAAAACATGGTAGAAAAATTAGAAGCGTTTCATATATGAACGTATAGATGGATGCATGGAAAGGGTCAAATAGAGAGACGATTAGAAATAAAGTTTAGGAAAGATTGAAGTACAGGAATTATATCTGGAGGTGGAAAGGAAAGGACAAAGGAAGAATTATAAAGAGCAGGAAGAGCTAGTGTTAAGATTTTGGAGTACAAAACAGAGCGCTCAGAATCAAGGACAGAGCATTCAAATAAGATGTGGTTTGCATCATGTATGGGAGGAGAGATGGAACGATAAAGGGGACAATCGGGAGAGGAGGACAGGGAAAAACGAAAATAGAGAGTAGAACGGAGTTAAGATAAAATGATATATTTATAAATATCTACTCTAAAATAATTTACAAATCTACAAATCTGTTTTTCAGATTCATACTATTCTAAATAGCGCAACTAAAATAAAATTGTACGAATTAAATATGTCACTATCGCCTCCGACACTTATTACCGATAAAATGAGGCAGAAACGGCCTATTCATGTAAGAAAATTAATAAAAGACTGCATATATATATTAATTACAACGTAATTCTTAGGCTACCCCCCATTCGAAAAAATGTCCCAATTTTATGTAACGCTAAATGTCCCAATTTTATGTAACGCTAAATGTCCCAATTTTATGTAACGCTAAATGTCCCAATTTTATGTAACGCTAAATGTCCCAAAAAAATGTCCCAGAAAAATGTCCCAAAAAAATGTCCCAAAAAATGTCCCAGAAAAATGTCCCAATTTTATGTAACGTTTGTTATATTTTGTAGGATTTTTGTTATTGTTATTTAAAAAATGTCACAATTTTATGTAATGAAATATGTAACGAAAAATGTAACGAAAAAATGTCTTAATTTTATATAACGGAAGGTAAATGTTAGAATAGGATTTTTATGGTTATGTTATTTTTTGTGTGTGTTGATGCCAGTAAGAATTACGTTGTAAATTTTGATCATTTTATACAAAATATAGAAGAGAAAGAGACAGAAATGAAAGCAAGAGAGGTCAAGGGGCACAGCTCCTTGCGAGGCCAAAATGGCCGAGTTATATATATATATATATATATGTATATATATGTGTGTGTGTGTTTTTAAATCGAGTGTAATATCGGGGAGGAGTCTAATGGAATTTGTTAAAAGCTAAATGTATTATGTGTGTAAAGGAGTCATTTTCGCTTTCGAGTGATATTTCACCAAAAAGCTGTGTCCATTGCTTTTTGATTTGGGTCACCCTCGTGAATTTTTTTTTGGCGGAAACTATTTTGGGCGTGGATCGATTAGGCGGTAGCGAGCGAGGACCTTTGTACGAATTACCGACGGTGATTTTCAGATACCATTCATGAAATATTATCATTTGTTTCAATGAGGAACACAGGTTACCAGATTTATTTCTATGCCACCATAAAACATCAGTTACTGGTGTCAGAAATTCTGCCCAAAATATACCGTTATGAATAATCTAATAAAATGATGTAAAATATGTGTTTTATACTTATATGTATATCTATGCTATATACGCGGAAAAACTATTAACGAGGAACAGTATTTTTTGCGTGGAATTTCTAGCAGTGAATGGATGATATAGAAATAAATTTGATAACCGGTGTTTCCGCACATAACACAAATGATAACGTTTAACACACGATACCTGAAAATCATTAAAAGGTCTGACTAAAAACCTAAACGATCTACGCTCGAAAAAATCTCTGCCAAAAATATCCACACCTGCAAGATCTCTGCCAAAAATATCCACACCTGCAAGATCTCTGCCAAAAATATCCACACCTGCAAGATCTCTGCCAAAAATATCCACACCTGCAAGATCTCTGCCAAAAATATCCACACCTGCAAGATCTCTGCCAAAAATATTCAATGCCTACAAGATCCACGCCTAAAAGATTCCATCTAAAAGAGCTGATACCTTTTGATTTATCTAGCAAAATTCGGTATCAAAAATGTTTTTGTCTCTGAAATCGAAGGCGATTCCTGATTAATGATCTAGCATTCGGAGGCAGTAATGGTCGAAGTTTCGGTTTCCGTTTCGATTCAAGTTATTAGCCGAACCGTTTAAACGGAAACTTTGATCGTAATGATTTTACTCCATTGTGTCCTTTTTAAAGATGAAACACCATTTCATATTTTAATTCATTAGAGGCAATGACCGCCTTAATTAGGACAGATATATGCATTTAAACGAAATAGTTTCTCCTCAGGGATACATAGGCAAACGATATTGTAACCCGCTCAATTTAGCAAATCTTTGATACTTTACATTATTCGTTTAAATTTCAAAAATTACTTTTAACAGGAAGATGAAACAGGATATCTCCGGTAGAACAATGAAAAAAGAAGGATTATGACCTTCTTAGAATGTTTTTTCTTTTTAATGTTTATGTCATAAAAACCGATCTGCTTTTATAACAATAACAGGAGAAATAAATAGAAGTGGCTGTTGTTGTTTATGAATTATCATATTAGATTGTTTAATTATGATTATTAATTGGGTAAATTAAAAAAAAAAAAACATTATTATATTATAGGCGTATTTGAATTTTACTTTAATTATAAAAAAACAGTTTCGATTTCGGTCCAGTTTCGTTTGAAAATTTTGTTTCGGTCGGAGACTAACCAAATCACATGTGCATGCGCATACGTATTTACATGCGTCTGCTGTAAGTGTGTGTTTGTATTATATTTCGTTCGTTTACCTGCAAAATTGTCATCACAGTTAACGCGAAAACAGAAAACAATTTGTATTTCACGAGTTTTAACAACCAGCATATATATACCTGTGCAGCAATATCATCAAAGTGTAGATGCATAAAACAGAGATGAAATTACATAATCCGCGACATTAACCATTATTAAGTATAATCACTAGTAAAAATTATCGATATATCGAATTCACTTTAATAGCCGACGTGCTATCCTCCTTCATTGTATCGATTACGCTAAACCCTTAAGACACAACCGTAACTGAACAGTAAAGCGATTTACACTATATGCATATACGTCAAAAACGCGTAACTTTATATCACATGACATAATTTAAAACCGGTTTCGCAGTCCCTTTTTTTCTTTTCATTTTTCTATTAATCTGATTGCGATGAATTTATATATTCATTAGCCGAAAATATAAATTGCGAATTTATGTGGGAAATATCGCTGCCCGCTTTTTCACGACGTAAAAAAGTTATCAAACACACGTTTATGTTTTAAATGACTTTTCTTGATTTACAGCTTATCGTTTATTTCATTAACGTCACCGGTATCTTTGACGTGTTTGCCTTACAGTTTCCAGACTTTTATGTTACAGATTCAGTAATACTTCGAAATGAAGAAAGATTAATTACGAAAGTTTCTGCAAAAATCGTATATATTCGATCGATGGTCGTTCTACAGAAAATAGGCCTAAATTGCCGGTCTGTCAAAACACGCGACATTCATCAAAATCGTTAAGACACAAACCATCCATCAGATGTTACAGAAAATAAAAATCTAAATTATTGCAAATATTATTTAAACGATAAATATTAAAAACTAACATATAAAGGCTCACAAAAATCATTCGTTTATTGGGACTGCAGAGATTTTTTTCCGCTGGGAGCTGATTATTTTCGAAGAACGATTTTAAAATTGCGCCAGCTGAAATGATTCCGTTAATCTTTAATTCGAAAGTGCACACGGAAATTAAATAAAAAACCGTTCCAACTCTTACGGTAAAAACGATTAAATTTATTACGAAACCAAACCGTTAAATAACACGCGCATGGGGTGTACGAAGCATTACTTCTAATTTAAAGTCTAGCAATATTCGACCAATAGCGAGAGCCCTCCATACTCGAAGTGAATTATATATAACTATTTAAAATAACTGCGAAACAATGTGTAAACAAAATATATCTTGGCCATTATTTAAAATTATGATATATAACATATCACGAATATGTCGCTACGAAATATGTTATAGTACGGGTTTTCGTAATTAAATAATACATCTTCAGTGTTACATCCAATTATTCAGTTTATTATGCACACACATTCTGAAGTGTGTGGGATCATATTAATTATTATAACATAAATAGTTTCACGTTGGATACAAGTTAGCAAGCACTTCCTAGTACTATATTTTATTGTCGAGCGCACATTGACTTGCCGATAATATTAGTCTTAATTTATATATATATATCTTTATATATATAATTCTTCTGTGCGTGTGTTTGTGACTGAACTCATCCTAAACGGCTGGACCGATTTTGATAAAATTTTTTGTGTGCGTTCAAGTGTATTCAAGAATGGTTTAGATTCACAATTCGGTCCACTACACGAAATATGAGGGTTTTAAATAGTTGAGATGAGAAAAGGGGCACAGAAATGTATACGGGACGAATAAAAAGAAATTAACAAAAAATTAATTTTTATAAAATTATAAATAAAATGATTACCACGGTAAAAATAAACTAAACCTAAAAATTTAAATAAAATGATTACTATGGTTATTTTATTAATTTCTGGTGTAAGTAAATACACACCGCTTCTGTTACTTCACTTTTTGCGTTATTGAAATCATTAAACTTCCATGACATAATCTAAACATATAAGTCGCGCTCCTAGCTAGCTGCTGTACTTCACGGATCCCGATGATTCCTTCAGACTCACATATCCCATTCAAACGTTGACAATTTCCAATTCGCTTGGCATTTGCTATGACTATTAATAAGTCACAAGGTCAAACAATGACAATTTGTGGCTAAGATTTAGAAAATCCTTGCTTTTCGCACGGCCAATTATATGTTGCGTGTTCGAGAGTTGGCAAACCGTCGAATTTTTTTATACCCCTCAAAGATTAACTAAAAATATTATACATCTAATGACATTACGATAATTTTATTTTTTGTATATTAAAAAAATATACCTGTTATGAAAATAGCTTGAGTTTTATCTTTTTTACTCTTTAATTAAAACAAGTTTTTTAGTTTCTATTCAACATAGCTTCTATATTCAACTTAGCTCATAATATACACATGCTCACACGCAATCGATAGGTCGAATTGTGGTAACTGTTCACGTTATGACGTCAGGTATTGTAATTGCTTTTTTTATAAAAATTTTCATCAAAACGGTCCAGATTGTTACAAATTATTCAAAAAAATTTTAAATTTTCGGATTTAAGACGAATTTATGAAGAAAATTCATTTTTTTTTGCCGTTTTTGGTCCAAAAGAAGAGTTTAAATAATTTTTTATCCGTAATTTTTGAATTTCATAAAAGGGCTCCTGTGTTTTGTTTTATATTTTGAATTTAGCTTCTAAAGGTTTATCGGATGATGAGTTATGAATTTTTAAGGGTGATTTTTTGGAGGTCGTTCTGAATTCCATATTACATATATATAAAACAAAGTCGGATTAGTTATACCACTTATAACTCAAGGATGGCTGGACAGATTTTTATGATTTTTGATTTGTTGAATTTGTCTCCGCCCCGAATAGCATAGTACGAAGTAAAAAAAAATATTTATGAAGAAAATTCATTTTTTTTGCTATTTTTGGGCCAAAAGGGGGGTTTAAATAATTTTTTAACCGTAATTTTTGAATTTCCATAAAGGGCTCCTGTGTTTTGTATTATGTTTTGAATTTCGCTTTTAAAAAGTTATCTGGTGACGAATTACAATTTTTTTAAGGGTATTTTTCAGGTCGTTCTCAATTCCATATTATATATTCTAGACGGTTTTTTGCCGCCCAGGGTAATTGCTCAGTTTAAAGTTGTAAATTGTCACTGATAGAAGTTTAATTGTGTAATTTATAATCCAACTGCGATAAGTCAAACCATTTCCGAGCTCTATTGTAGAAATAAATATTTTTGTCGTTTCTGAACTATCTTATTGGGATTCTGTATTTTATAGTGTGTACGGAATCTTAAAAACCGGTATAAATTTACTTTAAGAAATTAGAGATCATTAGAAATACCTTTTTTTCGTGTATAGCCCATCATCAGCTAACTGCATAGAGTACACACTTTATTAAAATGTATATAAATTGAGTATTTACTTTAAATTTTTAATATAAATTTATACTGTTTTTTGTTACTAAGGTAAACAATACTTTGCTGCCACGTGAATTATACTCATTTCAATGTAATTAAAATATTTGTCTCTTTGGTTTTTGCACATTTATTGAACTTAATTCATTTTGAGTATTAATAAAAACTAAATTTAATTCAGCTAATAGTTAACCCAAAATTTATTATTTCTGTGGCAGTACGAAGTTCGCCGGGTCAGCTAGTATATATATATATATATATATATAGAACTCGGCCATTGATTTAAACGGTAGTCAAATGTGTGTACGTGTGTGTGTGTGTGGTGGATGTATGTATGTGTATGTGTTGGGGGAGGAAAGCGAATAGGATAAAAACTGCCTAGCAATTAAAAATAGTAATTTTTTCTTATATTTATCAACTGATTGCTATATTCACTTCAAATTTTTTGTCGAATCAGTAATGATAAAATCGAAACTGAAACATTTTTATTTTATATATATATATATGTATATATATATATATGTATATATATATATAAACTCGGCCACTTTGGCATCGCAAGGGGCTGTGCCCCTTGACCCCTCCTGCTTTCATTCCTGTCTCTTTCTCTTCTATACTTTGTATAAAATGATCAAAATTTACAACGTAATTTTTACTGGCATCAACACACACAAAAAATAACATAACCACAGAAATCCTATTTTAACATTTAACTTCCGTTATATAAAATTAAAACATTTTTTCGTTACATTTTTCGTTACATATTTCATTACATAAAATTGTGACATTTTTTAAATAACAATAACAAAAATCCTACAAAATATAACAAACGTTACATAAAATTGGGACATTTTTTCTAACGGGGGCTAGCCTAAGAATTACGTTGTAATTAATAATGTATTTAAAAAGCATTCCGACTTTTTTTATCGATATGTGTCCATTTAATAATGTTCAACATCCACCAACTCTAAAACATAAAGTGACAATAATTAATATCCCGGTTAAGTTAACTTTTTTAAAACAAACTTAAGCCTCCTTAGTTCCGAAGTCAAGAAATGTCTTTTGCGATCTTCTCCATCTCTCACCTCTCTTTACTGGGCATGAGCAACTCCGGACGTACAGTTATATCCTCGGAAATATACATGCGTTCGGACGCAGTCGAATATATCTCCGACGATACGTGATTTAATCTTAACTCTGGAAGACGTCACAAAATGAACAAATGTCATTCCAGACACAGTCGGATTTACCTCTGGCTGAGTGATTTAATACATGTCAACCTCGAAAAGCGTTAGCTGCGCATATGCTGTGTTCAAGGACGTTTACTTGTGCGTTCGGAGTGCTACGCAAAGTTGGAGTTGAATACGCAGCGACCAGTGCGATTACACACTAGATATGAATAATAGATAGCTCAATCGGAGTTGAAGTTGAGAAGCGGATATATATCCGCAGTAGTCGGAAAGGATATCCAACATTTGCGCGTATCTCTACCCTTCACCCTTTAACATCTATACTTATTCTGTAACGTCTCTCTTTCTTTAAACTCTCTTATTTTATTATTTTCCAATGATATTTTGTTTTTGCTCATTTTACAAAATCCGGAACATTCTCTCTCTTTCATTCACTATTTCTAAATTTTTACTTACTCTTCGTAATCAGATTAAATTGTAAGCCCAACCATCGTTTTAATTTCTTCTGTTGTCTTACTGATTTGTCTCTACTAGTCGTTTAAGCTTCTCCGAACACGTTAACTATCTCTCTTGTTGCGCCATTAACATACTAAACTTATGAAAATCGTTATTTCCAACCGATTATTCTCATCACCTTGCATAAATCTATCGTCGTTCCGAAATTATTACTATTCATTCGCCGACAGTTGCACCGATAAATATTTTCTTTCTACATTGGATATAATACAAAATTCTTCTTTTGACTATGCCCGGCTTTAAATCCTTTGTTATTAATAGTGTTCTAGCTGAATCAAGCGCGCCTCTCCTTTCAATTCGTGTTCCATTTAAACTACCATTTCCTTTCTAAACATCTGCCTCAGTTGTTTTTTCTAAGGCTCTTATCCCATCTTACCTTTTAATTTCTGGCATGGTTCGTTCCCGTTGAAACTTCTGTTTTAGCTCTCTTCGCCCCATTTCTTTTCCCTCTCATACGATTTCCTGTAATGATCTTTCCTATTTTTCTTTCAATTAAGTCAAGTTTATCCTTCTCCTTAAATCTCCTTAATTTTTCCGCGTCTCTCTTCCTTAAACTGTAATGAAATGGGAATTTCACGGCACCGCCAGTTCTGATACTTCAAGGAAGCTCGTTGGTGTCGCAGTTTTCTTTATTCTTCTACGCTTTAGTTTTTTCTGTTTCTTTTCGTCTTCGTTCTTTCTATTCTATCTTTATTAATGACTCTATGGTTTTCTCTTATTTTCATTTACTCTAATCGCTAATTTCCCGACTTTAACCAAACCTAGTATACTATATCCATTTCCACCTATCCCCGGTGACTACTTTATCATCGCACGCCATCTCTAATCTCTTTTGTCATCGTTCCATACATCATCAGTTCTTCGACGTATAAGTATCGAGGCTAATGAGGCGGTGTTGTTTTAGTTTTAAGAAAATCTCACATTCTACCCATCCCTATGTACAAAAGAAATTTCACACTACCAGATGTAGCTCCTTTATATCACTTTTTTTGTCATTAATATCATTCGCTATCATTCCTCTCCTTATTGTTTTCTCCTTCTATTCTTTAGTTTAGTGACGCGGTTTTCTGCCGCCCTAATAACACGTTTTTTCGTTGTTTTTTTTTTTTAGTTTTTTCGATTACTGTTTTCTTTTTGCTTTCATTATTTACGGTCACCGCTGAGCTTTCTATCTGTTATTATTTCTTGCTACATATTCATTCGTCATCCGACCGGATTAATTCTAGGCGGAAGAAATTCTTCGTCAAGATCGATAACATCCTATACGAAGTGAACTTGTAAATTCGTATTACTCGGAAAACACAAATTTCGATTACTTTGTGTTGTATGGCACCTGTAAAAGTCGATAATGTATACATTGGAGTTTTACCTGTTTCTCGTTGCAACTTCAAATGACATTAATGCAATCGCCGACGGATTACACTATTACACGACAAATAAAACTCGCATAAAAATCTGATTTTTTCTTTACTCCCATTTCTTGGGCTAATGCCCTTGCTGACGAACCCAAATAATATTAAATTAAAAAAAAAAAAAAAATCAATAACCTCTACTAGTATCTTTTCTAAATAGATACTATTCGGTCTTCGAAGGAATTTTTCGTCGTTCGTTATAGGCCTTCTTTTTGATTCAGGCGACTTGGTTTTTCTTTTTTTCTCACTGACGATGGAATAAGGCGGGAAAAGGTTAGGTTTGATGTTCGATGTAAGTACATATATTCGTTTTATTTTAATTTTAATTTTACAGAACATGTCGAATTGTAAATATACGCGGATAGATCAAAGTTACCTGACTAATAGTGTCCCTTGAAAGGTTATTCTGATTATTCGGCCGAATCTCGTTATGATATTGAAAACTGGCAGCGCTATTGTTGTTATCAGCGTACTGACTTAATTCGATCGTCGGGGTTTTAGTTAATGGTAAGCCGTATTTTGGAGCCGTTGGAAAGCTCAAACAGGAAGATATATCTATGCTGGTGCATGAGCGATGCAGCGGACTCTTCGGAACAGTTTTCGACTGCGATTCAATTTCTAATTTTGATTTCGGGTAGTAAGCGGGTAAGCATCTTCGCTTGAGTTCATTGTTTGACGCTTGTGAACGATAATCGTCTTTTAAATTGTCCGTCGCCGTCAAAACAAGAGCAGCGTCAGTAATAGGCGAATTTGTAATGTTTCCATTGAGTAACTCGGTCGAACAGCTGCTATTCGCAGTTTGATATTTTTCTTCGGCAATCAACATTATCGGCGATATTCTTGAACAGAGTTACATATTGGCCATCATAATTTATTTCAGTCTAATTCTGTGAACAGAAAAAAAGCAAATTTATCATTACATAAATGCTCTTTGTAAAGGCCTTACACGATTTCGTACGATTTCCTCGAAAATATGACTCAAAATCATCTGAAACTTCACAATTCCCAATTTTCAATAAATTTAGTATTAGTTTTCCCCCTACTCCTTTCGAAAAAAAGATCACTAAAAGTATTTAAATGGTTTTTATACACACGTAAAGTTCTTAACTGATTTCTCGATTTTTCGCTTCGTAAGTTATATAATACTGTTCCGTTTCCTTCATAGCACCCCTTTATCCTACACATTAATTCCTAAATGATGTGTCATTAGGTTGGAGAAAAATGGAGAAAAAAAGGGTGCTCATGTAACTCTTAAAAACAACTACTTTAAGTTCTCAGTAAGCTATGAAACACAAAGATTTTCTGCAAATGCCCCCCCGCCGAATATAACAACTTCCAATCAGTTTTTCGGAACTCGCGTTCCATCCTATCTTTCCATTTAAAAAAATTGTCGCTTTATTTTTTAAAAGATTCCTCTTCATGCCTCAGAACTTTCATTATGTAATTTTTCTTTTTTTCTTTTTTTTTTTTATATAATTATACAGAGTTTCTTAAAATAATTAAACTATTGCTATGACCATAGAAAGTGCTGTTGCGCCTTGAAGCCTAAAGAATTACATACAATAGATATAGAGTGCGCTGTAATTTGAAGTGGTTTTCCGAAGCAGGTCGTTGTAGGCGTTTTAGTGGTAGTTGAGTGGTGTTACTAATCAATAAGACAGAGAATTGATATGTCCAGTCAGGCGATCAGAATATCAGCTCCTGTGGAATTTCATTTCTTCAATCAGTATGGGTGTTTGTAGATCCCTTTGTAAGATGCTATTGCGCACAAACCACGATGCATCACATGAACGTCAAAGAGATTTGTTATGAAACGCCTGAAGCCTTCTTAAATTAGAGTTGATTGCCGTGCCGGGATACCATATCTCCAGAATGGCAAACGACTTGTTTGTAGATTAATAGTTTGTTTTGGAGTCGGAGTTTACTTTTTGGGCGAGAAAGCAAACCAAGTTTCTTCATTTTATAAATCTTAAAACGTTGTTGCTAATTAAGTCGCTCGTCAAATGCATACCGAATTAACGAACTTGACCCGTTTAGGCGATAGTACGCTATTGTAAGTGATGTTTGCGTACGTACCTCTTCTCGGCGTGAATGACCAGAAAAAAGATTTTTCTGGGTTTACTATATGTTCTACTTTTTGGTCCACCGGATGAATCGATGTAGGTAGTTTTACGCCTATCCTAGGAGGGCCTCTAGTGGACAGAATTGCTTTTGTTCGTAGAATTTCCATCATTCTGGATGATATTATTCTTTCATCTGGACCTATTGGATCAAATTTTGGGGATATGCAAAACTTACTAACCGAATGGTTATTTTGCGTAGTCAGAATAAAGTCACTCGTGCAATTACCAGTATGCAAAATCTTGTCTATTCGCCTTCGTTGTGGTACTGGTAGCTTCTAATGGCAAAAGCCTCACACAACCTAAGTGAGCAATTCTTAGAACTCTGAAACTCACCTTTGTTTCTGTTTCTTCTTTCCTCTTTGGGAATTTTTTAGTTTTCCGTCTTTTTTTATCCGTTAGATTTCCTTAAGTCTGCTCCAGGTGTAGCCTATTCTTATGTATTTTTCTTTGAGACATATTTCTGTTGGTTACTATGTACTCATCTCCTTTGCAGTTCTGTGCCCCATAGATGAATATTACTTATGTTATTGGATAAACGTGTCCATTTTTAACAGTCCCAGAAGAAAGAGAAAATAAAAAAAAAAAAGAATTGGTAGAATTTTTTGTTAGGGATGAGCTAGTTAGTTTAATAACGGACAGTTTTAAAACTGAGCCCTATTTGAATAATTCCACTAAGGGGCTGCTTTTTTCCCCCTTTTCCCGAAACTTCGGGTAGGGTACATTTATTTATTAAAAATATTGATTTATTATAATAATAACCCAGCCAGTTAAGTATTTGGTATTATATTAATTACCATTTTATAGTTTTCTTTGCTCTACTATATTTTTACTACTTACTTAATATAAATGTACATTATTTTTCCGGAATTTTATTTCTTCAGTTGCAAATTTGTTAAATTCATTAAAATAATTTTGTACAAGTTATTTTATATCATAATTACGGAGTGTCTATTACTATTATTATTATTATTGCAACCTTGCAGTATATGAAAAACATCATCTCTAAAATCACATATTACACAATTTTCCATAAATCTTAAATTTATATAAATATACCTTAAATAGACCGTGCCCTGTTATAAATTAAACATTAAAAAAATTGATTCGCCCATTAGAGCGATAATAGCGTGATTTTGACGTCACGGCCGCACGAACCCGCTTACTATTGCGAAAGCGATAAATGCTCACAACATACATGTAGAATATAACACATGCACAAACAGCCGTGAAAGCTTTTTTAAAAATTAGACAAGGAAATGTAGTAAATAAGTTGACCTTATTTGCAGGTAGATAATAGGACAATAAAGTGCCACCCATTTAGATTAGGTGAATAAACGCCAAGCGATATTAATAATAACTGTAACACATAATAAGATTTTTCTAATTTAATTTAAATTATCTGATCGTTTTGTAGGTTGCAAACATAATCAAAAAATCTAGTAGTTTGTATAATGTAATAAACTGTATTTTAAAAAAAAAGTACCGATACTTGAAGATTTAATATCAAAATTTAATAAAAATACACTAAGAAGTAAAAAATAATTACTACCGATAAGAAAATAATATATTTTAGAGTGAAAATTAATACTTATCAGAACCGATTTGGTAATCAGCAATATATGGAAACAATTTAATGAATATTTAAAGCAGTTTGTAATTATTACCGCAATTTTAGTTTGGTGCCGACTCGAAAAAGTTAATATTGCATGTGAATTGTTATAATATCCAGCTTAAAGTACATCACTCTAAAATATATTATTTTCTTATCGGGAGTAATTTTCGAAGTAAAACTTCTTATCGCGTGGTAGGAAAAAATTTTGGTTACGCGTTACACGCACCTTGCCAGTAGGAGTAAACTGGTCGCGCTGTACATTCCCAAACAGATCCTGTTCTTCAATACAACAGGTTCATCGACTCGATTACCTCGGCGTTGTCGGCCTTTTCTCCTCCTATCCGCTTCTCTAAAAAGAACCCTAATCTTCTTGCTTCTTCCCTATGGTGGAACAACGAATGTTCGGTCGCTTTTAGAGACAGTTCTTTGAAGTTCAGAGCCTTCCGTTCCTGCTCTTCCTTCGATAATTTCATAGCTTATAGGGAGGCCAATGCTAAGGCCAGATTTATTCTCAAAAAGAGCAAAAAAGATGCGTGGAAGAAATTCTGTTCATCATTCTCTAGATCCACCTCCCTCTCTCATCTTTGGAAAATGGCGAAAGCCTTTCAGTCCCCACGGTCCGAACGTCCCTCCTATTACAACCTTCCTTCGGAGAAGCTCATCTCTTTTCTGGACTCAATTGCTCCCTTATACGTTCCATCCTTGGAGGAAATATGTCCTCCGGCGTTCCCACCTACATCCTCTATGCACGTTCTGTCCTCCGATTTTAACATCAATGAACTCCATTCTTCCTTAAAGAATTCCTCCTCCTCCTCTAGTCCGGGAGTAGACGGCATTCCTTTCCTGGTTATTAAGAGCTTATCAATCTCCGCACTGAATACCTTGCTTTCTATCTACAACTCCTTCTTGCATACCTGTACTACGCCACCAATTTGGAACTCCTTTATTGTTATTCCTATTCCAAAAAAGAATGCTAATTCTTTCCGTCCTATTTCCTTGGCTTCGTGTTTTAGAAAATTGTTTGAACAAATGATTAATAAACGCCTAGTCTGGTGGCTGGAATTCAACAATATTCTTCCCAGTAACATGTTCGGTTTCCGTACGGGACTGGGAACGGCGGACTGTTTATCGTTGTTTTTATCTGACGTGTACAAATCCCTTATTCGCAAAGAATACACTGTCTCTGCTTTCCTTGATGTTACCTCCGCATTCGATCATGTTCACTTACCTTCTCTTCTACATAAAATGTGTTCCATTAATGTTCCTTTACAGGTCGCTTCCTTAATTCTCAAGCTTTTCTACAATAGATCAATTCAGCTCTCCACTCCCTTCTTCTCGGAGTCTAGAGTGGTCTTTCGGGGTCTTCCGCAAGGATCATGTCTTAGCCCTACTCTCTTTAACATCTACTTCCATAGCCTAGCTACTCTTCGGATATCATCTACTTCCTTATTCTTTGCCGATGATATACTCATCTACTCTTCCTCAGTTAATCTTTCTTCCGCCGTCATGGAGCTTAACAACTCTCTTTTCTCTCTGGATAATGTGTTATCCGATCTTCACCTTTTTACTTCTCCTGAGAAATCAGCAGCTATGGTTTTCACTTATCGTCCTTATAGTCGTTCCTCAGTCAATCTATCCGTGTGCCATCTTCCTATTCCTTTAGTTAGTTCTGTCTCCTACCTTGGCATTGTTCTTAGCAGTAACTTGTCCTTTCATCATCACATAAATTATCTCTATACGTCGGCTCTCAAGAAGATTAATTGGTTGAAGGCTCTCTCCTCCCGTAATTGGGGTGGCGATCCTTATATCCTTCTGATGCTATACAGGGCCACTATCCTTTCTAAATTCGATTATTGCTCGTTCCTTTACGCCAGTGCTCCTAAATATCTTCTCCTTAAACTTGATAAAATCCATAATATGTGTCTTCGTCTTTGTATCGGTGCCTTGAACTCCTCTCCTATTGCAGCCATTTTGGCAGAAACTGGTTCCTGTCCTTTATTCATCCGAAGACTTTATCTAGGTGAACGATTTCTGATTAAACGTCTTCATATTTCCAATTCCTACTTACTTAATTCCTACTGGTTTATATTCAACAACTGGCGTTTCTCTCCTCGTAAAACCCCAATCCTTTCCTTGATTTCTTCACGACTCAGGGCCTTCTTTCCTTTTGTTCTATCCTACAACAAATGCCCTTATTTTACCTATAATTTCCTAGATTTTATTTACTCACCCAGTTTACTTTTTCTTCCTTCGTATGTCAAGTCTCTTCCCTCTCCCGCTGCTCATAACGAATTTAACTATGTTTTATCCTCGCTCTTTCCTTCGTATACCTTAATTTTTACAGATGGCTCAAAGTCAGCTTTGGGGGTTGGAGCGGCTTTTACTTTGCCGGATTTCGGCTATTCTGAGTCGTTCAAACTCCCCTCGTTCTCCTCCATATTCCTAGCCGAATCTATTGCGATCTTACAGGCAATCCTTTTTATAGCCTCCTCTAACAACATATCCAAGGTTCTCTTATCTTCTGATTCAAAAGGCGTTTTACAAGCCATTGCTACTCCCTTTCCTAAACCATCCGCTGATCCTATCGTGCTTCACATACGTTCCTTAATTTCACATCTATTTCATTCCCGTTCTGTCCGTATTGATCTATTGTGGATTCCTAGTCATTGTGGAATTTCGGGCAACGAGTTAGTCGACTCGTTGGCACGTTCGGCTGCTTTAAACGGTCGCTTTATTAGGCATTTCCCAGCTCATAGTCTTCTTACTCTTTCCTCGCGTTGCCATCGTGACTGTTGGTCTGATCTCTATCCTTCTTCTTTTTCCAATCCTGCTTCCTTTTACTTATCCATACAACCCACTCCTCCTCTTTTTCCGTGGTTTGTTGATTTCCCCAACATGAGGCGGTCAACTATTTCATCCATAATTAGACTTCGGTTAAACCACAGCTTGCTTCCTGCTTCGCTCTTTCGTTTCTCCATTACTCAGTCTCCTCTTTGTCCATTTGATCCGTTAGAAGCAAACTTCGTTTGTGATGCGAACCACATTTTCCTTGAATGTCCTTCCATTTCTTCAGAACGCGCGATATTGTATTCCGGTCTTTTGCGTCTTGGCCTCCCTACGCCCTACAGCGCTCACAGCATCCTTTCTTTTCCGTCTCCTTTGGTTATTCCTTTGTTAGCTTCTTTCGTATGTTCCATTTGTAATATTTTTCCTTTATAATTATTAATACCATCATACCGTTGAAGTGAGTAACGTCCTTAGCCGACATGCTCAAAAAAAAAAAAAAAAAAAAAAAAAAAAAAGACCTTCACTCTGTCCCTTTCTATTATATATATATGGTTGTGTGTGTGTGTGTGCGTGCGATCGAGTATTGAGATTCAGGCAGCAAGCATCGTACGCGGTCAGCTGTATAAGCCCAATTCTAAATACCAGTGATGAATTCAGGAATCTGTTTCTGGAGGGAGGGGGGGGGCAATTTATGTTCTTGAGGTGGCAGAGATTTTTTTAATATTTTTACTAAGAAAATTTTTTTGGGATATTCCTGAATAAAACCAAATATGTAAAACATGATTTATTACGTAATTTAAAATAATGAAAAAGCAAGTATGAACGATAAATTTCAACTAATATAACCGATTATAAACAACGATGTTTTCTCAATTGGTTTTAAGATGATTAATTCTAATTGTAGCATTAAAGAACATCATATTGTAAAAACATTCTAACGGAAAAAAAATACCACCTGCAGCGAATAATTTTTTCAGCTCACGAGTATTTTACATCTTTTGCGTATTTGCAATGAAAGCATATCAATTTTTTCATAGAATAACATGCAAATGCCAAAATCAGATATTAAAAGATCATATTTTTTATTGTTATTTTATGAAGTTTCATTTTTTTATCAAAAATAAATCTTCTAATTTTGAAATTTAAAAATATACGATTAATTGAACCATTTCAAAATGTTTTGGCAGCAACTTTTGACATAACTGTAAACAAAGCGAATAAAAAGAATTTCATATTCTTAAACAGCTTGTATTAAGTTCTGGGGAGTCATCCCCCCCCACACAACTTACACTGGATTCATCCCTGCTAAACATGTGTACATTTTATTGAATTTGAAAATTGGCGCGATTTTTTTATGCGACGTTAGTACATTTTAACTAGTCTGATCATTTATTTATTGTTTTTGTTTTAATTAATTCATACGGGATTTATTTTTTGTTTTTGTTGTATTTGTTTTAATTCATACGGGATTTATATATTATGTCATTTTTGAAGTTAAACTTCTTATCGCGCGGTAGGGAAAAATTTTGATACGGTAGAAAAAATTTTTGGTTACGCGTTAAACGTAAGGTAGGTATGTATTACTTAATGAATATAGAACAAAAATAATTTATACACAATTATAATAATTGTACATATATATATTGTAAATATTGTTCGCCTTAATGAATATAGAACAAAAAATAAATAGTTGTATTTCGTATTATTATCCTCGCCTTAATGAACTTTTCACTTCTGTCGTGTGGTCTTAAGCACACAACAATCTCTTTTTTTTACTTTTTAATAAATTTTTACGAAATTTTTCTAGTAAATTTTAAAGGCGGTATATTTTATTTTATTTATTTTTTTTTAACAAAACATTTTATTTTACAATTTTTAACGTAATACTTAAATTTTTTGTCTTCCTAAAAATCAACATTTTTAAAAATGGCAAACTTTTTTTTTTCGTACAGTATTGGACGCTGTGGCGTAGATTGCAGTCCCGTATTCGAATGTCTTGAACGTATAAGTGCGCAATAGATGTGCAGAAGTGACGTTCTGTCAGCACCAATAAGAGGTATGAGAGAGTATTTTTAAAAGGTTGAGTAAAACAAGAAGTTCTGAGTTTGTCTATATGTGTGGAGACCATTACAGCCTTCGATCAAATGCTAGTTCTGGGTATTTGATTGTTCCCACGATGGGCATGTTGATATCGTTTACGAAGATGGAGAGAGCTTGACCGCAATTTCTTATTCTGCAGAAGTGCATAGCTGCTGTTTTGATGCATGAGAAGATGATTCCGTTATTACTTGTTCATGTACTAATCCGGTTGATTGTTGCTTGTAAAATTTGTTGTCCTTGTACGACATTGGTGCAGGGGACGAATATGGTAAAGACATTTGAGAAATAAAGCACATTTAACCGGAATGTGTACGTTATCTATGATGCTATTTACGGCCAGAATAAATAAAGTAGGGCTGAGCACTGAGCCCTGTTAGGACACCGTTTGTAAGATCGAACAGGTCTGAGTATTGATATCCTACCCGGATTTTGAAATATCGATTTGTGAGGAAATTACGAATGAAAATTGGCAAGCGACCACGAAATCCAAATTTATAGAGTGACTCCAAGGTTTTTAAATGCCATACCATGTCGAATACTTTTGTGCAATCGAAGAAGACCGCCAATAAGTGGCGATTAGTGGCGAAACAATAACTTATTGCGAAACAGGGGCTGATCCAAGATAGACTTACCAGAACGAAAGCCACTTTGATCATTGCAGATTAGATTATTATTTTCCAGTTCCCAAGAAAGTCTTGCATTTACAATTCTTCCGAAGACTTTACACAGTACGGACGTTAAATTAAGTAGAGAGGTCTCTAAAAGGTGCCTGAAGGAAATTACGTGTCAAACGATTCGGAATTTAATTAGACGTACCGTTTTTAATTTGCCCAGAATTTGCATTAAACCCCTTACACTAGTCCGGTCAATAAAAAAAAAAAAAAAAAAAAAAAAAACATTTAGATTTTGCAAAAAAATATATTTTAATGAATGAAAGGTTTTGGGAAACTGTAATATTCGGTGGCTAATCGAAATTTAACCTATTTGACAGCGACGGGAAGCAAAGAGTTTGGCGAGGAAGCTTAATATCGAATCGGAACTCATGTTCTAGGGCTGTTTCGCAGTATCCGGAGAAGGCTCATCCGGGTTTACGGATGGAACTATGACTGTAAATGACTACATCAACATTTTGAAAAAAAATCTCCGTCAAAGTGCTGTAAACTCAGGCCTTTTAAAGTCGTACCATTTTTATCAAGACAACGATCCCAAGCTCGAAGCACTTAAAAATTGCGTCGGATGCTTTACAATTGCCGAAAAGTGTTACATTCTCGATTACCAAATATAAACTTCATTAAGAATCTCCGGAACCAGTTGGGTAGAAAAGTACGTCAGCGCTCCGCTTTTCATCATAGACTTCTAGAAAAATGGAATAATTTACCTGCGAATTACCTGCAAACTTTGATCACATCAGTGTCCCGTAGGTTGGCAATAATTAAAGCAAACGGTGGACACACAAATACTAAGAGATGGTATAATTTTAATTTTTTTTTTTTTTTTACTTTCGTTTTCATGCCAGGGATACTTATTTTTGGATCTTTTTTTTTTTTTTTTCATTTGAAACTGCGTTCATTTCTTTTTTTTTTAAATTTCGTTTTTACATTTGTTTTTAAAAATGCTTTTTTGTTGAGTTTTCAAAAAAATTAAAATAAAAACCACGTTTTTTTCCTATTTTGCCGCTTGAGTTTATTTTTCCAGCAATGTCCAAATACTTTTTTTGGACATACATATATATGATGTATATATATATATATACTGGAAGTAAGCCATTGGTCGTCAACGTTCGCTAAGCGGATAAGACAAAAGAAGAAGAAGGAAGTAAGCGAGAAAGATTAGTCAAAAGAGCCAATATCTAAATTCAATATTGCGCAGCTCGTATTCCTACGCTGCCATCTGACTATTTTAGTCTTACGGTATTAATCTATGCAGCATTGATGTAAATATAAATCTTTTCAACAACTTAAATAGAGATTCTCTTCCAAATCAAGCAATCAACTCGTATTTTTTACAAACAACAGAATCTCAATATCCTTCCTTTTTAAAAATATTCACAGACGGAGCTAAGTTCCGAGGTGCTAACAGTGGAGTGGGTGCTGCATTCATTGTGGATAATAACTTAATATTTAAATTTAAACTCTCTCCTGGGGCGTCTATTTTTACAGCCAAGCTGCTTGCTATTGATAAAGTTTGCAACTTTATACTGAAGTCGTTGGATGTTGAGAGAAAAACCTTAAAATGCTCAGACAGCCTTAGCAGCCTCTTAGCGCTCAGTTATAGTAGTTTTAATTATCGCTGTCAGCCACTGATCTACGATATTAAGTTTAAATATACACAAATTATAGATAAAGGAGGTACCGTAAAGTTCTGTTGGATTCCTGGTAATCGCGGAATCATTCTCAATGATGTCGCTAATCAAGCGGCTAAGGAAGCGGCATGAAACGGGGTAGTATACCCCTTTATACCATCTACGGAACTTTTGGACATGATTAAAAAGAACAACCGTTCTGATTGGAAGAACTTCGTTAATAGTTCGCCTAGTTTAGGCAAAACATACGAGATTGTCCCAATCGTCTCTACCAAGTATGCCTCTTGGTATAATAATATTACTTCTATCCCGGCTAACTTAATTCGGCGTTTTGTCACTACTATCTGCAGACTTCGTTCAGGACATACTAGAGTGCGGCTTAATTTTTTCGATGGAAACCGTTTACATTCAAATTGTAGCGATCATGTAAGCACAGCGCATCGCGAGGATCTTGTTATTCAGTTATGAGGCCCTATCTACGGATAGAGTCCTCCTTTTTGAACAGCTGATGTCCTGTGCTTTATATTCTCCATTCTGCCTTTTTTCAACTACTTGTTTCTGGTGATCATACGTCGTTTATCCCCTATTTTCATTTATCGAAAGAAGTGGAATTGTAATTTAAATATTCGTTTATTTGTCTACTCATAATGAAGTAATTATTCCCCTTCACACGGCGTTATTATTGATTATCGAGTTTGTTTCATCGAGCATTGTGGGCGCTGCTCTGCAGTTGCGGCCATATTGCGAGATGCGATCAATGTTAATTTGTATTTTCTTTTTCTTTCTGTTTCCTTAAATTTCATTTCATCATTGTGGGCACTGCTCTGCAGTTGCGGCCATATTGCAGCATGAATTTTCTTCCTTTATACATGCTATCTAGTAGTATAAGTAGTGTTTAAACAGTTAGATAAAAACAAGAAAATGTTTTATTTTTTATTTTATTTTTTTAAATTTGTTTTATTTCCTAGTATGATTTGAACGATAGCCTGTTGGACAAATGAACTATATATTGTTCAGACCAAAAAAAAAAAAAAAAAAAAAAAAACCGGAACAAAAATCAACTGGGTTGCATCTGTTTTAGCCTCCACCATATTTTTCACTAAAAAGTACGTTAAAATATTAAAAAAAAAAAAAAAAAAAAAAAAAAAAGTATGCACCGTGAAATAAACGGACATTTAAACACAATTTTGACACGTAGAATTATTGTTCCTAATGGGCTATACGTTACGAAACACATCGCACTATTACGAAACATTGCACCATTACGAAACGTTGTACGGTATCGGAATGATTAATTATAAAGAAATAAACATCGATGTTATTTAATATAGCATCTGTTGTCGAGATCAGAGAGATGGACTTTCCGGAAGTTAAGTGTCGTCATACCGACATTCTTAAAACTAACATATTTCTTGAACGAAAATTTCCTATTTCATTTGCCGCAATCTAATTAATACGGGTTCCAGAATGAGGATCCACATCGGCACCGCGCAGAACATTGTGAAGATTTTCGATCACTATGAATTGAATTTGCGCTCTACAAGGCTTGTCACGAAGATACGCTAGACGATACAAGGCTAATTCTGGTTTACAAGCTATTTTAAAACTTACCAAAAGCAGCACATTTAACCTTAAATGAGCGCCGCCCTTCAGGCCATATCCTCTCCCCTTCCTGATCATTCGTGTGACTTTGTTATCCTCCGTATACGTTCACTCATTCACAATCTTTCCTATCTCCATTCAGTCAATATTGATCTGCTGTGGGTACCTGGCCACTCGGGCATATTTGGCAATGAAGCGGCTGATTCCTTGGCTCGGGCTGCTGCTGCTTCCTCTCGTCTTTTTTTTAAAAAAATTCCATCCGTTAACCTGCTATCAGTTTGTAAAAGCTTTCATATCCGATTTTGGTCGGATACCTATGTTTCTTCTTTTTCCAACAGTTATTCCTTTTACCTGTCAGTCCAGCCTACTCTTCCTTCATATTCATGGTTTCTTTTGCATCCCTCCTTTCGTCGTTCTGAAATTGTTTCCATTGTTCGTATGCGCTTTGGCCATTCTTTGCTGCCTTCCTCTAGATTTCGTTTCTCCTTGATTTCTTCTCCACACTCTGTCCTCTCCATCCGGATGATGCAATTATTTGCGACGCCGATCATGTGTTCCTCCAGTGTTCATCCCTCTCCGTGGAGCGTTCTGCCTTATATTCTTATTTGCTTAAGCTTGGACTTCCTACCCCTTATTGTGCATCCTACATCCTGTCCTTTCCTTCCCCACTAATTATTCCTGCTATTTGTTCCTTTTTAGTTAAAATTTCTGATCGAATCAAAATATAACCGACTTCTTTCCTTACCTTTTGTTTCGGGGTAAAGGTCCTTGGTTGACGAGCCCAAAAAATATAAAAAAAAAAAAAAACTTAAAAGAGATTCCATATTTCAAATTGCCACACTATTATCCAGTGCAAAATCGTATTTAGTTCATTCCGAAGACACAAATCAATTGAACCGAACTGCGCAACTTTCGAACTAAAAAGCTGATCATGTTTAACAGATTAGTAAAGTTCTACAAGCAACCGGCGAATTTTCGATCACCGTTGACAAAATAATCTCGTCCGAACGCGCTTTTAACTGATCATCTCTAAACATACTGATTTCTAGTAAAACAGCGAACGTATGTTTAATTGGAAAAAAAAAAAAAGGAAGCAATCATTTTTTAAACAGAGAACTGAATTGACTCGCGCCATTTTGGTTTGTAATATAACCCCGTATTTAAATAAAACATCGTTTTTGTTTCCGCAACTCACGTTTGCGTTCGGTGGGGGTTTTCGTTTTTGGGAACACATAATCTTATTCCTATTACTGTGCAGGCGTTGATAAATAAGAAGTCCCGCCATAATGAAAAGCATGTAAAGACACTATATTGATAATTTAATAATACCATGGAAATGCAAAAAAAGTATTATTTATAT
The DNA here is from genome assembly GCA_039619475.1 of Icerya purchasi. Taxonomy (NCBI): domain Eukaryota; kingdom Metazoa; phylum Arthropoda; class Insecta; order Hemiptera; family Monophlebidae; genus Icerya; species Icerya purchasi. Next base: position 334,611,885 of record CM077115.1, on the reverse strand, counting down.
GTATTATAGTTAAGTTGTTTCGATAGTTTAATAAAATTTATGGTATAAATTAATGGTTGTGTTTTTTTTATTTATTTTTTTTATTGTATAAAATTGGCGACATTTTTTCGTTATAAAATCTAGTAGGGGCCAGCCTAAAAATTACACTGTAAATTTTGATCATTTTATTGACTTATTTAATTTATTTATTTGTTTAAATTTACGTGCCATGCGCAGCAACTATCGGCTAGAGACACGGATAAATATAAATGTGTATATGTTAAATAAATGAATTACGAAATTTATATCGCACAATGTAACTTTAAATGGTGTAGGAAACTGATTAGGTTCGAAAAGATAGTAGGATCATCAGAAAGGACATTGGACAAGGAGGATAAAGTATAAAAGAGAAAGAAACAGAAATGTAAGCAAGAGGGGTCAAGGGGCGTAGCCCTTTGCGAGGCCAAAATGGCCGAGTTATATTTATACAAACACACACACATATATTCAGATCTAGTTAGTGAATTTTGTGATAATATATTTTATTATCATATGTGTTGTGTTAAAGTGTTTTATAATTTATTTAAGTACAGCTAAATAGAGAACAAATCAATCTCCTTACTTAAAAACTTCATATTAATCTCTTACGCGTGCTATATAGAAATGTTATTGACGGCGGTATACTGATCAGTAAGTTTTTCAAACAATGGTAAAAATGTTAACCTCTTTTAAACGGTATCGAGACGGGTAGACTTGACACCTACACTTCCTTCTTTTCATATGAGTGTAAATATTTAGCGTGTTCAATGAAGGGCAGAAAACACGATGAAATAGATTACATAGATTACAGAATATAAATAGTACGCCCATATTAAAATGAGACTTTTTTCTGCAACGGCAAATATCTTAAATTTCGATGAAAACAATCAAACATAATACCGCCTGCCGTTGTTTAAAACTTCAACCGGTAAGGCCTCCGTATATTCCTCTCTAAGTTGCACAGACTTACGGACAATGTAAACAGAGAACAAAATAAAACTAACAGGCCCAATTATTATGCCCGATATTTTGTGTATAACCGATCGAAAGAGAAAAAGCAAAAACTCACCGCGAACGATATTAAAAGGAAGAATTAAAAGAAGATGAGAAGCACTATCAAAAAATCAACACGGAGAACACTAAAAAAGACTATTCCGACTGATTGGCGAGATTATCGAAAATAATTTGTACGTTCTTGTAATTACGTCAGATTCAAAAAGTGTTCTGTAGGTCAATCTACTCTCCCCCCCGCACCCGTCTTCGTAAATCTTTTCGCGCGTTCTCACCATTCCTTTTCTTCTCTCATTCAATGCAAATTGCTTTCTTACGGATTATTGCTCGCTACTGCGTAATCGATAGGTAATGAGTGTCTGTTAATATAGTCTACTTCCTCCCCTTGGCTGACTTGTTAGCATATGGAACATCCAACACAATTTTACTTATTTACAATACGGTGTACAACTTTTATTTCTGCTCTCATTTTCTTACTCTGATTACTTTTATCTAACCCCCTTGGTATTTTGGCTCTTATGTGACACTCTTTACTCTGCCTGTAATATGCCGTTTGTTAGATACGGTTTGCTCCCTTTTTCGCTTCCCGGTTTTTTACTCTTGAGCTATTCCCACTTTGTCCTCTTCACCTGTACGCGATGTTGATCACAATTTTTTATTTCCTGTTCTCTTGAACAGATTTCCCCCTGCCCAACGTTCATACTAATCGGTATTGTTACTCGTTATAACGCTTCGTTGATTTTCTCTTTCCCTTCTCTTTCTGTTTTCCAAGCCCCGGGGATTTATTTAAATTGGCCATCATCTTTTTTATAAGGATCCCGGTACTCACTTTCCCTTTTTTTCTCCTCGGTTCTCTTGGATCAGTGTGTATTTATGTTGACGAGCTGGGGAGGGGAAAAATGAGATTTTCCCTCATTATGATCACTTTTGCTACCATCATTTTTGTTACTTTTTTCATCGCTATTTTTCACATATAAAAAGCGAGCATTAATCCATCGCGTTACATTTACTACCACCATTTCTGTTATTATTTTTAACTCCGTTGTTGTTTTTTTTTTTTTTTTTGCATATAAAAAAAGAGAATTATTCCATCATTAAACAACTGTAACCATTTTTACTACCTCCATTTCGGTGATCGTTATTTTTATCGTTATTTTTTATATATCAAAAAAAAAAAAAAAAAATAGAAACATTCCATCATTATAATTATCCGCGTTCTTGCTACCAATATTTCGATTATTATTATTTTCATCGTTACTTTTTTGACTTGTTTACGCTATTAGTCTAATTTTACAGCCATTAAACTGGTGGAAATTAAAAATTTCGAATTCCGAGCGGTTCTAATATCTTTGAAGGATAATATAATTTTATTATGTCTGGCGCGAAAAAATTTTCTTTTTTCTGTTTTATATATATATCACACCGATCAAAAATGACCACCATTGACACTGTTGACCCTGACTGAAATCTCAAGAGGCACAATGCAAACACAGCAAACTACATATTAAATATTGCCTCTTCTCCCACTGGATTGGAGACGACAACTAACAAAATACACACTTAGTATCTTATCCGAAGAAAAACAATACATGCGATTGTAACAATAGTAAACTTACCCTATAAGAAGCTAGAAATAAAGGATAACTTAACATAATACAAATAGTTAATTAAAATATTGAACATTAATAAAACGCCTCCCCATTTTGTCAACCAATCGTATTCCTTCCTATCTTCATATCAAAAATCACTAGCGCTTGGCGCCTCATAGAATTCCGATTTTATCGCATATAGCTGCTCGTGTTTCCAATTTTTCTCCCTACGTTTCCTCTTATAACAGTTTTCCTTACTTTTCTTTCGATTTTAATAGCATATGGCACCCCATCAATTTCTCCTCTCTTCCAGTCCGAGCTAATTCTTCCTCTCACAATATAGTCAACTTCGAATTCCTTCAGCTGCTGAACTCTGCTTTTCCTTCCCATGCCTTAATCTTCTCGGATGGCTCCAAGAGTAATGGGGGCGTGAGTGGTACGTATACGTCTCCTACGTTCCTGCACCCTGAGTCTTTCAGACTTCCTTCTTTCTGCTCTATATTCGCGGCCGAGTCGATCTCAATTCTTCGTGCAATTCAATTCATATCCTCTACGAGTGGGGTTCACAAATTCCTAATCGTTTCTGATTCCAAAGGCGTTCTTCAAACCATCTCCTCTCCTCCTTCTCGTACTTCTGACGGTATCATCCTCTCTATTCGATCTCTTGTCTCTTCTTTGTTCTCGTTCCGCTCCATTCTCATAGACTTTCTATGAGTCCCTAGTCATTCCATTATTGAGGGCAATGACTCAGCTGACTCTTTAGCTCGCTCAGCCGCCCGCATTGGTCCTTTCCTCGACTCTTTCCCTTCCTCAGACTTTCTTTCCCGTATCACGCTCTAATCATTCTAGACTTTGGTCTGACATGTATCCATCTTTATTCTCTAATCATTATTCATACTACTGTCTTATTGAACCGATTTTTCCCGCCTTGGTTTCAATCTATTCCTACCTGTCGTCGTTCCACTGTATTTTTCCTTAATTAGGCTTAGAATCAATCATTCTTTATTCCCTTCTTCTCGCTATCGTTTTTCTTTAGCTTTTTCTCCTTTCTGCTCTCTTCACGCTTCTGAGCCTTCTTGTATTTGTGATTCAAATCACATCCTATTCGAATGTTCTGCACTCTCTAACGAACGCTCCTTTCTTTACGCCCAACTTCTAGTTTTGGGTCTTCCTACTCCCTTTAACGCTACCTATATTCTTTCCTTCCCATTGCCTTTAATTGTTCCGTTGCTGCTGTCCTTTTCCATTTCTGACCGCCTGGCTATTTAGTTATAACTCTTAATTTTTCATGTTGTTGGGTCAAGGCCGCTGGCGCGCCCAGCGTAGGAAAAAAAAAAGTAAAGAAATATTTTTGCTGCATTTTACATCAGATAAACGCTGAATCGATACGTTCGTTCTGGTACATTCGCGTTTCCTAATTAATATTCATCGTATCTCGCAATGAGTTAAATATGATCGTTCTACGGGGACGTTTATCGTACGGAACACGTCATCCTTTTCCGTTATTGTTTTTGCAAAGTGAATATCACCAGACACCCAAGATGGCAGAATTTTTAATTGTATATTTATCTCTATTGGTTTATTTTACTTTTCATTCTAAGTGTAGTTCAGCTTTTTGTCGTTTTTTTTTCGATCTACGTAACGTTTGAAGGTTAACGACATTCTTTTTGTTGATACCCTGAGCTTGGTTGAAGATCATCGGCACGATGACGAACCCCGGGGTTAAATTGCTAAAGCGAGTACTGGTCTACGAAACTCCGATAAGCGTATCTCGTTCGAGTATTTATCTAGTTTATGTGATCACGCTTCTCCGGTGTCGTGTAAATTTTCAGGATTGGTTAAGGTTGGATATTAAATCAAATCGAAAAAAAGTATTTACTTCAGATAAATTACGATCATTGTAACAAAATTAAATAATAGAAGAATAAAAATTCGCGCCGTGAATCGAATATTTCGATTTACTCATGCCGATGTTGATGGGTTTTACCCACCATATTGCAGCAGTCAAAGGGAAAACTATAGACTAATTAAGATATTCTGATAGAGACGATAGTGAAGAAGCGAAGGAAACATAATAAGCAGTAAGGAAAAAACTGAGGCTTAAAAACGGAAAATGACGAGAAGCACTTAATGAAACCGGAAGAAAGCGAAGCAAAGAATCAATCGGATGATGAATAGGATGAAAATGAAAACATAAGGAAGAGAGATGGCAGACTGATAATAGAGCTAAGATGTTGAAAATTTTAGCAACAGAGGACTGAGAAGACATATTTTACTGAACTGAAAAAAAAAAACACAAAAAATTAGAAACGGAAAAAGGATAACGCAAAACAGGAGGACGATAGAAAGGAAGAGATTTTAAAAGAGGAACTTGCCCTAGGTCTAACGGTATAAATCTTGCCAACGATTATCGACCTGGTCATAACAAAACCGGACCCGACTACGATTTGTAATTCGCAAAAAGTCCATTTAAATAAAGAAAAATTGTGCGGTAGTCCGTCGAGTTCTGAGTTCAAATAGGAAGTATCGAAGGAGGAAAGAGGTAATGAAATGTAGGGCACACTCTTTTAGAGTTGGAGATTAATATATATTAATACCGTTGGTAGAAAAAAAAAAAAAAAAAAAATTCAAAGGGTAAACAAAACTGCGCGTTTTTCGCTGCGAGGCAATTGGAAAAATTTAGAGAAATTCGCGAAACAGCAAATACCGACTTGTCCGTAGAATCATCGATGAAGATAGGTAAGATGCAAAAGAGATGACGAGTGCCGAGCAAAGTGGAATTCTTCAATAAAAACAGACTTTGAGATTTTCCTGCAGACGAGATAGGAAGTCGTGAAATTGGTATAATTACGAATGAAATAGGCGCCTTTAAAAGAATACGTGAAAGAAGCTGTGCAAGTATGCGAAAAGTTGCGAAAATGTTTTACGAAAGAGAGAAAACTCAAATACGAACAAAAAAGAATTTCTAAAATTTTTTACGAGATTTAAAGGAGAAATCGAAAAATAAACCTCATATCATCAAATGAATCATTCCGATTTATTATAATTAAAATGGTTATGTCGTTAAAAATGTGTTCAATTTTCAAAGAACACAGAAAAACAAAAGTAGAAAGAAAACGGGATCCAATTTTTTGATAAAAAATGTTCAAAGGAAAAAAAAACGATAATTTTTCTTACAAAAATATATGCTCGACACAAAATGTATGCTACATTGGATTGCGATAATTTACTCTAATCCTGTCTGTATATCATAATTATAACGTAAACAAAATTTATATGACTGTTTAGTATTTAAAGTTTGCATTATCCGGGTTTATCGTAATTTAGCTCGGAAAAGACGGCGCTTTTAGTATTACTTTTATTGTTATTATTATTATTATTATTATTATTATTATTATTATTATTATTATTATTATTTTATTATTTTATTTTTTTAACATTATTATTATGATTGTTATACATTGCAAATATTTAGCTATTGTGCATTTTTATTGTTAATCGTTATTTTTTATTAGCTATGTTTTTTTTAAACTTAAATTTTTGTACAAATTATCCGTAATTAAAAACGAAAGTCATGGAATGAATTTACGTCATCTATAAACTCTACAACATCGGCTACAACAATATGGAACAAAATCCGCACGATGAACGGCTCACATCAAAATAGATTTTATAGTATTCTAATTAAAAATAAAATATATAATAACCCTCTCACTTTGGCAGAAGCTTTTGCAAATTATCTAGCACAGATATCAAGTAATTGTCATCTATCAAATGAAGAGATACAATACCGGCTAGAACATGAAACAAAACCCCTGAAGGAACCTACTGACAATGAAAAATTATACAATATCCCTTTTGTTTATAAAGAACTCGAGGAAGCTCTAAAATCTACAAAAATAAACACATCTGCAGGACTAGATAGAATTTATACCGAATTCTTAAAAAATCTTTCATCAGCTGGGCTTGAACAATTACTTCGCATCTATAACCATATATGGAGATCGCATAAATTTCCAACGGAATGGAAACGGGCAATTGTAATCCCTATACCGAAGCACGGTCATAAAAGTAATGAATTGGGAAATTTTAGACCAATATCCCTAACATCTACATTATGTAAATTAATGGAAAAAATGGTCAACCGAAGACTGCTGTGGATCATTGAGCAGCAGGGATTATTAACACCCCATCAGTTCGGTTTCCGCCAAAAAAGATCAACAATCGATGCACTATATTATATTAGTAATAAAATACAATTTTATATACAAAACAAAGCTCACGTTTTATCGGTTTTCTTCGACCTCCAAAAAGCGTTCGATACGGCATGGAAACGGAAAATCCTAGATACACTATGTGACTGGTCAATCACTGGGAATATGCTTTACTTCATAAAAAACTTTCTAGACGACCGAAAATTTCAGATTCGTATCGGGAATGTATATTCAACACAACATTTACTTGAAAATAGCGTACCACAAGGTTCGGTGCTTAGCCCTACCTTATTCAACATTATGATAAATAATATTTCATCATCGATACAAAAACCTGTTTTCTTTAGCATATTTGCGGATGATATAGCAATTTTTTTACCATGTCAGAATATTTCAGCGGGTGAAAAAATTTTGCAAGACACTGTAATAAGTATGACAAAATGGGCAGCAGAAAATGGTCTAATATTCTCTCAATCAAAAACTGTCGCCGTTCATTTCTGCCGAAGTAACAAATGTTCAAAGAAACTGCGGATCACAATTAAAAATCAACCTATAAAAACGAAATCAGTTGTGAAATATCTAGGTTTACTCTGGGATAACGAGTTAAAATGGAAAGAACACATAAACAGTTTATTAGTTACGACCTCTACGAACATGAACATGCTGAGAAGATTGGCCCATACATCATTTGGAGCGGACAAAAAATCCTTATTACATTTATTTCGATGTCTTGTAAGAGCAAAGTTGGATTACGGAATCATGATATACGGTGCAACTGTTAAAAATACTACGCTGAAGAAGCTCGATATCATATGCAATACAGCTATTAGAATAGCCATTGGTGCTTTCCGTACGAGCCCAGTCGACAGCCTTTATTGTGAAGCGGAAGAATGGCCTCCGTTTCTAAGAAGAAAATACCTCGTTGAAAAATATCATGTACATCTTCAAACACTATCTCAACTTCCTGATAATTTTCCTATACCAGAAATTTCCTATTTAATTTATAAAAATTATACACAGTATCCCCCCTGGCACTTCTTCCCGATTCAACTCGACATATCCCTAACACCTTCCACAACTCATCCAGTTCCTACAAATCAAATAAATAACCACATCGAACAAACTATAAGCAAATATAGAGAATATAGAAAAATTTACACCGATGCATCTAAATTCAACAAACTATGTGGTAGTGCGGTAGTTTCAGAGAGAGATCTTCTGCGCTACAGCTTACCACCACAATATTCGGTATTTTCTGCTGAACTGTACGCAATATACCTCGCTATATCCACTGCTATCACTGAAAACTACAAAGATCTATTAATATGCTCCGACTCTCTTTCTGCTATTATGTGCTTCAACCGTAACTACTAAATTACATCCTATTGTTATAGAAATTTTAAATCTCTTATACCGTAACCCTACTCTTAATATAATTTTATTATGGATCCCAAGTCATACAGGTTTTTCACCAAATGAACTGGCAGACAAAACAGCTAAAGAGGCAGCCCTTATCCAACCTTATCCCTTGATACCTATATCTGAATCTGATGCAATCACTATCATCAAATACAAAACAAATGAATCCTTTTGCGACCTGTGGAATGCAATCCCTACGACTAATCACCTTAGAGCTATCCGCTCTTATCCTATTCCTTGGAGATCTTTTACGTTCAGTAGAAAAGAACAGGTAGTCCTGTCTCGTCTTCGTATTGGTCATACTGCACTGACTCATAGTTATATTATAAATAAAACAGAGCCACCATTGTGTTCCCGCTGCGACCAGACACCCTTAACACTCCGACACCTATTCTTTGAATGCCCACAATACTCCATATATCGACCTCAAAAATTTAGTTGCAATTCATTAAAACAAGTTTTATCCAATGATCCAATTGCAATAGAAGCAGTCCTTCACTTTCTCCGAAATATAAATATGATTAACTCCATATAACATCCAATGACTACTTACGGGTGATCCTGGCCATAGCAGCAGTACATGGTACCCGACAAAAAAAAAAAAATTTGATTTTTAAATGCAAATCAAAAATTAAAAAATATCTGCGAGGCGTCCTAAATTCCCCCATATTAGCGGAGAAGTTACCGAACTTTTGTTCTTTTTCTTCACACAATTTCCTCACCCAATTTACCTGCTACAAAACAGGTTTTACGAGCGGAGTAAAATCCTTTCTTTTCAAACTCACATCGTCTCTCTCTCTCTCTCTCGTAACCTTTATCTTAAAGTCCTTATCCCAAATATTAGAAAATCCATCCTTGGGACTTACGATGAACAAACTTACATATATAGATCGAGTCTTAAATGCTGTCTTGCCAACATGGACCTACACATTTGATAACTTTGACTTTTTCTTGATTAACAGTCGTTCCTCAAAGTTTGCTATTGTACATAAGATACTTTCATTTAGAACGTTTCCTATTTTTTATACTGACGCCTCAAAATCACAGAACTATACGGGACGTGCTGTGTTGTACATAATTCCGTTGCGATAAAACGTTTTTCTCTTCCGATCCTATTTTCGACAACACCAGCGGAACTACACGAAATAAAATTGGCAATTGACTGGACAATTGCTGCGAACAAAGATAATATGGTAATTTGCACAGATTTGCTTGTGTGACCCTTCAAAGCATTCAAAAACGTTCAACACATCTAATTGCTGAGTATATTTCTGGACAAATAATACGTTATCCTTCGCTGGTTGCGTTTTTTCTTTGGATACCTAGCCATGTGGATGTCCCTGGCAACAACTTGACGAATAGAGCAGCAAAGGAAGCCGATAGGATGTGTCCTCCATCGAACATTAAAACTCCTTTTGAGGATCTAAAGAGTTGGATAAAAGATTTTTTCCTGGAATTGTGGCAACAAAATTAAATAAACCAAGCCGAGGACCTTCCCATCTTTACGCCATCGAAAATCACACGTAAGAGCGAAGAATTATCAACCGGCTGGTCGCAGAGAACAGGTCAAAACGTACAATACTCAAAAAGAAAAAAAATTCGTTTTGCGTCGCCTTTGCTTGGGACATACTAGCCTGACGCACAAGCGCGTTCTGAATAAATTTTCGCTTCGGCAATGTGTTGTATGTAAGGTTAATATGACTGTGAAACATCTTCTAGTACATGCTCCCTTTGTTAAATATTCACAAAAATATCTCTGTTATTCTTTAAGATAATCCTTCTCTGCTCTTTTCCCTTAGATCTACACTGGTTTTCTCCCGTTAATATAAATTAAGTTTTAAGTCACACTTGCACGCTTCTAGCTTAGTTGCTGTACGTAAGCGTGTAAAAATGAAAAAATAAATAAAATCAGTCTGTAGAACAGTTATATTTGTTTTTACGAAACCACTACATCTGCAGAAAATTACATATTATCGATGAAGTATAAAAAGAAATTAAAAGCCAGATGCCGCAATAACTTATTTCGTGATATTTAATCACGGGAGAACTGCGATTCATTTTTAACGGTTGATTAGAGTGTAGAATGTATAATTCCGCTAACGTTTTCACTCCCGATAACACACAGAGCCGTCTTATTAAGCCATCTTGAAATTCATTGTTTCCCGTATATCAACGATTGCTTTCTCTCTTATACACTGAGATTGATGGCCGATTCACCAGCGCAAGCATAGAAGAAAAATAAATATTATTCACCAGACTAGATGATACTCTCTAATTACACTTAAATGGATAATTAGTGCAATACAGAATTAATTTCCGTAATACATTCTGTGGATTTATCAAAAGCTTAATGGCATACCGTCGCGTTATTGCTGCCGTTAAAATGACCGAAAATAAAAGGAACAGAATAAGAAAAAAATTATAAACAATGTTAGTCACATTATTTAAGATTTTGTCGGGTATCTGGTAAACTTCATCGATTTCTTATACCCGGAATTATAGGTTGAAATAGTACGAGAAAGAAAATGGTATAATAAAATGAAAAAATCATTTAAATTCAAAGCGTCATTAGATCCGTCCATATCTTCATTTCGTCAGTCCCGTTTAAATATAGCCCTTCATTTCCTGTTCCGAACCTCCTTCGTTGCTAATTAACGATCCTAAATTCACAAAATCGTATCCTGCAAAAATATCTTCATCGAATGTTGACAGTTTTTGTTTGTCTACGATCATGATTTTTGATTTTTATCCTTATTTATTTCAAGTCCATATTCATGACCGGTGCTTTTAACTTTCCCTAATAGCATTTTCATTTCACCCAGATCGGTCGCAATAATATATATATATGTATGTACGTACTTACATACATTTTTATGACATAAAAAAATTTTCTGTTTTCTTTTTTTCTTTTTTTCTTTTTTTTTAACATTGAATTACCGTTTTTAACTACTAAAGTTATCACGGTGAGAGCTGCCTAGGCTACTTAAAGACCACCGAACAGTCCGCCATCTTGAAGAAGCAGAAGAAGAAGTACATATATATATTTGTGCAAATTACGACATAAAATAACGTTAGTATTGCAAGCTGAACTACGGTATCGAGCAATCGTCTTAGCGCACGACGCAACGTATGAAATACGATTATAAATTATTGCAAACTATAATTTAGAAAAACGTCGTTTTAGGAAAAAGTTAAAAAAAAAAAACTTACGAGCAAGTACGATAAATAGTTAAGATTAAATCTGTTTAAGGAATAAGGATACAGATACTACAAATGAGGGAAACAAGACTGCGAGAAAGAGATTACAGGAGACTATGTTTTAACCGCCTATGCTTATATTTTAAGTACATAAATTGTAGCTGCCTGGAATCGTAATTCCAGATATGATTAATAAGAGGATTGCTGTGAGTCAAGCAATTTTCAAAAAAATTTCTTTCCCGAAGAAAGTACATAATTACGAAGATATGGCAACTTAAGGACATTATGCATCACTGGAATCCTGGTGTAGCGGGATGCGTTTAATACGCACCTAAGACATCTGTTTTGTATAAGCTGTAGTTGTTGTTAAAAATTAAGGACCACACAGGCGATACATAGGTTAAGATTAGCTTAATAAGTGTTTTATATGTGGAATTAATTTGTCATGAATATTTAAAAACGATCTACGATGGGACATCGGGTAAATTGCGTAGATAGCGCGATTAGTTTTAACGATAGCGTGATCGATATGTTTATTAAAGTTTAGCCTTTTGTCTAACATCACGTCGAGGTAGTTGATCAGACCAAGGAACGTCAGTACCATGTGTGTGCACTTTCTTAGGGGTCACTGGGTACCTACAAGAAAATAGAATCGCCTCAGATGTATTAACAGAAATGTGCCATTTATTTGAAAACGAAAGACGTGTTGAACCCCAAGCTGGAATTTATAGGCGATCGCGTTCGGCCTGTATGAGCTGCAATACAGCATCGTCGGTAAAGAGTGTCATGTTAATGCGGGACGACGATACAGGGAAATCGTAAAGGAATATATTAAATAAAATTGGACCAAAAACACGCTGTCCTGCGGGACGCCAACTAAGCATGTTTTGAATGACGAAGAGGTATCAGAGATGTGAACGGCAAATGTTCTATTGCTTAAATAGCTTTTGACAAGTCTAATTAGTGGATTGTTTTAGCCTAAGAGATTTTAGGATGCAATTTACCTCGGCTGAAGTAACAACGTTCAATTCATGCGGTGCAGAATGTGACTTGAAGTAGGTGCGAAGAGTAGAGTGAACTTGGAAAGCTTTTTTGTTTAAGTAACATATCTGTATTACGGAGTGAATTTGAAAGTAATATCGGGTAGCTGGCAATTCCGAATTTTCAAAATCAGATTACACGTACGAGTTAGTACTCGGGTCAAGAAGCGGAGGGAGTGACGAGGCTTGATTGTTAAAACTCTTGTAATCTTTCCAAAGGCTTTTGTCTTTAGTAAAGTTGGATAACTTACAGTTGAAGACCTCATTTTTATTTTTAACGAGAAGTAAGTGAACAGCTTTGGTAAGGAAAAGCTTAAAAATCTTTTTAATGATCGACCACGTGCTGTGAAACGATGTAAAATATATTGTCTTTTGATATAATTCTTTATTTTTATGATTTGAGTAGTGTACAATGGCACGGAATGTAGCAGAAAGGAAGTACATATCCGTATAGGGACTGCCAATTCGATAGCAGTGTTGATCATTTCGGTTAAATTAGCTAATCGGATTTTTGCTGTTTAGCGTTGTGCTATTTGAATTTAAGTTTGCCGATATTCATCCCATTTGGCTTGTTTGTAGTTATAGGAAGTGCGCTTTGCAAGTAAGATATGTACGGATGTCGTCACTATAATATTACTAGGAGGACGGATTTTAACCGGTTGGGCTTTCTGAGGAGATGGTGTTAATGTGATTGTTAGTACTGTGTGTTGAGGAGAGCTTTATTATAAGGCAGATTGGACCCCGTTATTCAGGATGTGTGAGATTAATCAAAGGAAGATTGGACAAAGAATAACGACAAAAGATAAAAATTTAGTTGGTAATGAAAATTATAAAGACTGTGCTATAATAATTTCGAAGTGTTTCGAACGTGACCGAGGTATTGCTTTCGAAGGAGGAGATAAGAATCGGCAAATAAATGGGGAAATGTAGTTTAAGAAAGTCAAATATTAACGAGCGTAGGTAGTACAACAAGAACCGCAGGGCGAACCTTGAATTGCAACGGAGGAGTAAGCAGGAAAGGAAAGAATTTACGCATTTGAAGAAAAGAAAAATGAAGAGAAACATTCAAAGCGGCTATTATGTCGAAGGAAAAGACGAACGTTATCAGAAGTAATTTATAAATATATATATATATATTGACGAAAAAAACGGTTAAGAATTTTTCATTTGGAACATATGTACGTAACCGACAGAAACGTACTGACACGTAGCCTGCTGTAGGCATAGGTAACAACTCCGGACGCGCAGTTATATCCGCGTTCGGACACAGCCGGATATATCTCCGACGATACGTGATTTAATGTATCTCAACTCTGAAAGACGTCTCACCCAACGAATAAATGTTGTCATTTCAAACACAGTCGGATTTACCGTTGGCGGGGTTGATTTAAAAAATTTAAACTCCGAAAGGCGTTAGCTGCAGGCATGTGCACCGCGTTCAAGGACGTTCTGTTGCTTTATGCGTTCAGAGTGCTACTCTGAGTTGGAGTCGAATACGCAGACTAATATTATAATTATAAGCTATGGATATGAGATACGTAACTCGATCGGGGTTGAAGTTGAGAAGCGGATATATATCCGCAGTCGGAAAGGATACATATATCTATCCAAAACTCCTCTAGCGAAATTGATTTGCACGTCTCTACCGTGGACGCAAACCGTAAAAGCAAGATGTTTGTTAATTAAATTTTCCAAAAGCTTCCTCGGACGCGGGGTGCAAGTGAGATGAGAAAGAGTAAGGTTTCGCTGAATGGGAATGAAAGTGTTAGATCTGCGGGGTCGGGTATGATGTGTATTTTGACGACAATTAAAGAATTTTCTGAGAAAATATAAACGCGTGGTCGGGAATTGATTAGTCTTTCCCAGGAGTTCTGTTATGAACTCAGAAAAGTAGATTCGTTGAAAACTGACTAAAATTTAATCTGAAAATAAGGGGAAAATGAAAATAAAAATAATAAAAAAAAAAAAAAAAAAAAAGGACAGAGATGAAGAGTAAAATAATGGTTTTTACTCATTCAGTTTTGTATTTATCTTTTACGGAGTCTGTAATGAGATATTCCGCAGTTTAGTCTAAGACCGGCAAATTCCTTAAACAAAAGAAAAAAATTCGAAACAGAAATACCGCTACTGACACTAGAGCACCAATAAAACATATAATAACAAGCCATAGGCGTACCGGGTGGGGATTTGGGGGTTCAAACCCCTCCCGAAATAGATTTTTACGTTGCTGTATTGTTGCTTTACAGTCGTAAGATGTCTTGGTACCAGGTATTCTGACAGTACCGCTATGTATTAGTGTAAACTATTTTCCAAATTAAAGCGAACAGAAGTATCCCTAATTTTTACGCATTTAGAACTATTGTACAAGAGATTATTAATCAAATATAATTACTATAAGTAATATCCTTTTTTTTATCAATTGTTTTTTTAAATTGCTCTGCCCCCTCAAAAAACTGGTCCGGGTACGCCTATGTAGTACGCCCCATTGAAACCGATTATCTAGTGCCGCTGCATGCACTAATTATGGAAATCTCCGAATAATTTGTTACATGCCCGAGGAGTTATCACAATGAAAACAAGTCAATGGCGAAAATCGATGAAGCCGATTGATAGGCAAGTTGGCAAGCCCTTACGGATAAATTAGTGACTAGGCGATGAAGATTTAAAGTGTACTTTTTGCATTGCCCTCTTTCCCGTGTCAAATTTGCATTTGTTTAATAGTCAATTTTCAGACGATTTATGAATATTTTTTGATAAAACCTTTTTTTTTCTTCTTTCTCTTCTTTTTTTTCTTATTCTTCTTATAGTCATTAACCGACAGCAAAACACAAAAACAACGATAAAATTATTTGTATTTTCAGTATGTCGCCCGATTGGAATTACCATTCGAATGAAACGTAGCCGGAGTACTACAGTATCCGGGGCTTTACCAATTATCCACACACACACACACACACACGCGCGCGCGCGCGCAGCGTAATCGGTGGTACGCTTGCAAGAAAAGGAGGGGGGGCATTTTTATTAATAGAAAATGAGATATAAAAGAAAGTTCCATCATTTGATACGCATCGAGTTGTTTAGCATTAAAAACTATTCGCAAACGGTAGCAGGTTATCGCTCGTTATCTTCGGGTTTTGTGCGAAGATCATTTTATTACTTACCGACTCCGGACTTGTCGCTAAATGAAAATTACCGTACACCGCGATGTCAGCGAGAGCGGAGGGCTCTTTCTTCGCAGACTGTAAAGGATAGAAAAGTGTCTAGAAAAAGGTAGCGACCGTCTCTCGGAATTTGAATAGAACCGTTTTCGGTGACAATTGCCTAACCGCGAAATAATTAACAATAAACTGGCGCAGGTGCGAAGAGTATCTTTTTCGCAGACTACATCTATCACGGTGCGAGTGTGCAGGAGAAAAGTTAATAGCGCACCAATCAAGATAATGTTAACGTACGATCGTTTTGTCTACATCCGTGCACTTTCTTCTGAGAGCCGTTCGTTCAATTGACGGCCTTGTGCGGATTAAACTTTCTCGTCTATTTATCGCAGTAACTAATGAAGGTCGAACTCGCCTTACACTCGACTGTGCGCAACGGACTAATAAGTGACGTGTCTTAAAGTAATACCGAAAATCGAAATTTACTCCAACTATTTGACCTTGACACAGACCATTCGCACATTTTCCATTTGCCCTGAATATTACATGTTCACATTTATTGCTAACGCGAAAAAAAAAACTCTGCAAAATGAAATGCCGTAAGAAACAATCTCGAATTAGAAAACGGAATTAATTGAAATCATCATTGGAACCTTTTTGACCCCGGTCGTCAACTAGACCGATAATCGAAGAAGCGAAGAAAAAAATTGGTATTCGTTTTAAATTTTGAAGAGAGAGAGAGAGAGAGAGAGAGAGAGAGAGAGAGAGAGAGAGAGAGAGAGAGAGAGAAAGAAGTTTTATTAAGCCACGGACAGCATTCGGTTACAGAGTTACCGCTTTCTTTGATCCGGTAAAATCAGCAAATTGCTATTTTTTTTAACCGGTTCAAGACGTTAAGATACCGGTTTTCTTTTTGCTATTTATACGAGAGTACTGTGGTTAGAGACATTCGGTGAATCTTAAAATTTGCGCGATTGGAACTTGCGAAAAACACTACCTCCCCCTGACTTAACTATGTGCAACTTTGGAATATTGGTGTCCTCCTTTTGGTTTTAAAAGGGTCACTGGATTTTCCGTTCGGGAGCACTATGATGTGATTAATGTTTAAAATTTTACGAAATTAAATATTTTTTTAGAAATTTATTAAGAAACAGGCGCAAATCACCCTCTTAATTTTACTTGTACAAAGCAATCAGATAATCATTGAAAAGCACGTGTTGCAAACTTCTCAATGGCCGTCGCTCTGCTAAAGGTATACCAGCCACTTACTGCATCCTTGTCCGGGCACTCTATTGTACATTGAAGCGTTGTTGCCGTTTAGTTTTTATCCTTACCGACAGTGCCGAATAATGGTACATCATGTCGTTTAATTCGCGGATGGTGGTCTCGTTTTATACCTTGGCCGGCTTAAATTGTTATTATCTTATTATTTTCTGTTATTCATTAGCGTTACGCGATTATTCACGCAATTACGGTAATTAACTTCTACACTATAAACTTACACCACTCCTCTCATCGGTCGGCCGCTGAAATACACAACTATGTCGATGGTACACACAATTTTATACAAAAACGATTAAAACAATAATTCAACAGTTCTAAGTCTATCTTGATGTCGACGGTTTGTCAGCTCCGTTATCATAAATTGTTGGACTCCAGCGATTCCGAACGACAAGGATTAGAGTCGGTAAATTACAGTGAATGTTGCATTACTCGAACTAGAACGTAATTGAAAATTTCGAATAGAGTAAGACACGGTAACGCCGTTTTTTTGTTGTTGTTTTTTTTGTTTACAAACGATAACTTTTGCAGTAGGTTTTGGTAACCAATCACGAGCGGCAGAGATAAACAATTAAGTCACGATCCGGAAGTGACCGCTGAACAAAAATGTCTCTTTTTCTATTTTTCCTCTTCCCAGTCCTGTCACTGTTCCCATTTCTGAAAGGACGGCGCGCATTTTTAGCGTCGATCTGCAAGATGGTATGTACATTCTCACACCTTTAACCGACAACAGGACCTCACTCACACACTCCCGCATTCACACCGTTTACCATGGTTTTTTTTTCTTTAGTTTTATTTCGTATACATTTTACAAGCCTAACTGTGTACACTTTACAACATTATCCATATACCTGAACCTTGCTTGATAGTCTTTTGACGAACTCTTCGAGTTTTTTTTTTTTTAGCCCAAACAAATGCAGTTCATTTGGCCGGCAAAGTGTTCTGCTAACAGAGTCTTTCAACACTGATTCTTAATAAAGTCCATTAAAAGGGTTTTTTTTTGCATTTCAAAGCAATTACCCGGCATAATTTCCGTTATTAAATAGTTTCTAATGGCATAGTTCTTGCGTGCATATTTACGATTAAATAACGCTTTGTTAAAATTCATTCTCACCACTCTCCCAAAAGTCTGAAATGCCGTGTCGACTACGGAATCCACATTAATACTTCCAGTTTCATCAAAATTCATTCTTACCACTCTCTCAAAAGTTTGAAATGCCGTGTCGACTACAGAATCCACATTAATGCTTACAGTTTCATCAAAATTCATTCTTACCACTCTCTCAAAAGTTTGAAATGCCGTGTCGACTACAGAATCCACATTAATGCTTACAGTTTCATCAAAATTCATTCTTACCACTCTCTCAAAAGTTTGAAATGCCGTGTCCACTACAGAATCCACATTAATACTTTCAGTTTCTTATGCCAGGCTTATATAAACTTAATAAATCAACAATCGCCATAAACACCCGAAGCAACATCTATATAAATATAGAGGGATTTCTAAAGCGGTGAAAAAGTAGTTAGAAAAGCCAGAAGGAAATAATTTTGGCGCTGACCAAAAAAAGTATCGGATGTTAGTAAATAAAGTGTTAAATAAATAAATCAAGGGGATGCAATAGATGGAACTGAAATTAGGAACGACAAATTTAACGTAAGGGAGCATAATGAAAGTGAAGTGGCAAATTATTTTAATAATTACCGAATAAATTTAGTAATTTACTAGAGAAGTAATTTTTAAATGAAAGTGTTCTCGAGCAAAATCACTTCCCCATACTAAATTGGTTACAGAATGTCCCTGGAGATTACAAACCGTGAAACGATTTTGACTTTGACGTTCATTTGTAAAACAGCTTATAGAGAATTTAAAGTTGAAGAATTTTTTCGATCAGTTATACTTTTCAATCACGTGTGTACACACATATATATATATAATATATGTATGTTTTGAAAATAAATTACCGGAAGCAAAATAATCGGAAATAAAGATGTATTCAACAAGATACGAATACGACGAAAGCCCTGAAAAGGGCTACTTCAAATATTTAGACGAAAGATGAAGAAATTATGACCGAAAACAGAGGAAAGAGGAATAAGAATGAAAGAAGTGAAAGCAAACGAGGAAAACAAAGCGAAATAAGGCGAAAATGTGAAAACGAGACGTAGAGAAACCGAAAAACCCGATTAATACCAATTCGAATCGACTAGAATAAGAATGTTGAACAAAAGCCGTCACAGATAACAGCGATAAGGAACGGTTGCGCGCTATTATTCGTTAACCGCTGTACGTTGTGTCGGACTTATTATACCGAAGCTAAAATGCGATGTTGCATTTTAGCTATTAACAGCTCCCCCCTCGCCCCCGAGGAACCAATAGGTTCATCCGAATGTTGCGGCTGGTAGTTGAGCAAAAAAAAAACAAAAAACAACAACAAAAAAAACTTTTTGAATTAACGAGCTCCAACTGCGACCGGTCGAGCTCCGGGTAGCGAAATTCTTCCATTCGAGAACGAAATTAATCATCGGATTTTCCGAAGATACCCGGATCTGGAGGAAACATACCAAAATAGGTGAGTAACAGCGGCCTCTTCAATTCCGAATCATGCGCTGCGTTGCTAACGGTTTGTTCGCTCGATCGGAGGCTATCCTAGGCTCCTTCATCCCTACGTCGGAGTGCAGGAACGAGATAAACGATAGGTCGCGTCTACCCGAATGAATCGGCAGAGCTCCGCTTCGTGCAGTAATAACTCCACCGCTTACTAAGTATATTTTACACGATTTTCCGTGTGCCATTAGATAAGCTCGCGGCAGCCACCTCAGGCTCAGTGGAATTCATTTTTTCCAGCTTCAATTGCGACGGACGCGATCGCGAGGATTTAACGAAATGTAACAAGGAATGATGCGCCTTATCACAGACCTGGCAGGAGGAAGACGTGCAATCGGCCGCTACGTGTGATTTAGCGAAGCACTTCAAACAGCGACGATCATCCTTGATTACTTCGTAACGCCGGGTTGAATTCATTTTTTTTGAACTTATCGCATTCGATTGGCAACCCGGTTTGTTTATAAAGAAATAAGAATTTTTTACTATAGCGGGCTTACTGAATAGCCTATCACGATCGCCAACAATCGAACAACCTGGTTTATTCGCAACAAAATACGAACGCTTTTTTATCGCTAAGCCTGTCAACGTTTTGCGTTTCGATATTGAACGCGCGAATTTCTAGGAATTTTTTTAACGACACGAACGACAGAAATTTATCATTATCGGTTACGGAATTTTCGAAGTCGCTTTTAGTTCTATTGTGCAATTTAGTTAACACGAAATAAGAAACAATCGTGGCCCATTTATCCGGGTCCTCGTCGTATACTTCTGAGCCTTTTAGCTCTAGATCGACTTTATCGATCAGATCGCGCAGGCCGGTTTCGGAAGCAATTTTATTTATCGAAAATAAATTGCCTAAATGCGTTCTTATAATCGGGCGTTTGTTCGGGTAGCGGACCTGAACTCGCTCGCAAGCTTCCGAATAACTCTCATCTGACAGCTGAATGTCGCGTATTAAATCGGACGCTTCAGCGGCTCAGACTTTGTTTTAGATAGTCAAATTTTTGAACATTCGGAATCGAGCTCTCGAAATGTACTAAATTTTCGAATAGCGCGTTGAAATTCATAAATTTAGCGATATCGCCGTCGAATTTAGGTATTACGATCTTTGGCAGTTTAACCGACGGATTCGAGTTTTTACCGAGACTATTGGAAAGCGACGCTCTTATTAAGGAATAGCAATTATTTCCATTTTCGTACTCGCCCCGGAACACGCTTAATTCTAACCACCGCATTGCCAATTACGTCCTGGATCACCTTTTCTTCCTCCTTATCCCATTCACCGGATTCACAGTTAACTTTTTATAAATGTCTTTGACTAATGAATTTGGCTTTCAGTGCCATTAGCTGATGTGATCGCCGGCCGTTCGTAAATTTCCAAAATCGCGGTCAGTGGAGCAAATCAGATCAATTCCTTCGACAGAACGAGAAATACGCCGCTTCAAAGTCCGTAAATTTCGCTTTAAGTTTTGTATCGGCGACATTTCACGAAGTTTTTTTTTTATTTATTTTTTTTGATACAAAAAAAAACAACAACTAAACAAGACAAACGGTGCAAATAACTTGTTGCATACTTACCGGATTTATTTAGCTATTCGGCCCGGAGAACCGAAAGATGTTTTGCAAATAAATTGTTGGAAGCAAAATAATCGGAAATAAAGATGTATTCAACAAGATACGAATACGACGAAAGCCCTGAAAAGGGCTACTTCAAATATTTAGACGAAAGATGAAGAAATTATGACCGAAAACAGAGGAAAGAGGAATAAGAATGAAAGAAGTGAAAGCAAACGAGGAAAACAAAGCGAAATAAGGCGAAAATGTGAAAACGAGACGTAGAGAAACCGAAAAACCCGATTAATACCAATTCGAATCGACTAGAATAAGAATGTTGAACAAAAGCCGTCACAGATAACAGCGATAAGGTACGGCCGCGCGCTGTTGTTCACTTACTGCTGAACGCTGCATCGGACTTAATTTATTATTACATAGCTAAAATGCGATGTTGCATTTTAACTGTTAACAATATATATATAGATATGTATTATCACGAATTTCACTATTTCTAACGGCTGCTTGGAAACTCAACAGCACTTAAGTGCTAAAGTCGAGAATTCTCCACGATCGGGTATCCGGAGGCCGGCGATGTTAATTTCACGACAGTTTTTTCATATTTTTCCGACCACCATCAGTGTTAGGCTCCACATCATTTTTTTTTTTTTTTGACATTGGAAATAAATTGACTTTCTTCATTAATTAAATAATTATCCAACGTTGCGCAGTTTTAAAAATAATTAATGTTATATTATAAGATGTGTGAAAATTTTTTGACAGTAAATATAATTATTTAATTAATTATCACTTATTTGTATATTTGCAGTTTATTCTGCTAGGTAGAGACCGTTGCAATGATTTTCTTCATTTATTTCGACTAACATAAAAATGTTCAGGCGGATTTTTTTTTTGAAAGAAATGACGTTCAAAAACCCTCTCCAATATAAAAACATATTGCTGACGATGACGAGGTTTCTCTATGCCACCTATGCATCGACCCTGCCAAAGTAGTGTCCACGGTTTGCGGCCATATATCGTAACATGCGCACACACTCGCACCATACAACAAGTGATGGCCCGGTCAGATTAGCTCATGATGACCTGCCCCCTTACCTTCGACGCTGCTACAGCTAATCAAAAGATGCGACCACAAATCCTGATTGGTTACAGTGTAAATACATATATATATATATATATATATATATATATGTGCATATATGTAGGTAATTTTTAGAACAACGTTGAATTCTTTCAGAATATTTCGATACCAAGTTAGGATCTGGTATAGAAACTGAGGAATTTCAGTGTCTTACAGCTTTTTAATACTCAAATTAGATTACTATTTTTGATTTTCCCCTTTAATAATAAACTTTCTCATTCCAGACTGTTGCCTTTCGAACTTTTTTCTATTCATTTACCATCTGGATTCTTCATACAGAGTTTGCAAATAGCATTTCTGCATGCGATATAGTTGTACGCAAAACTACACCCGAAACTGAAACGTTTTTGATTTATCGTTACAGAAATGCAATCTTAACAGTTGTACGTTTACTAATCGGACGTCTGGCGTATGGGTGACCGGATAAAAGCGCACAAGACAAAAGCGCACAGGACAAAAGCGCACATGATAAAAACGCACACGGATAAAAGCGCACATCGATTTGCAGAACAGGAGCTAAATTATTAATTTTTCCATTCTCGGCAATTGCATCATTTGTGAAAAGGCAAAACTGGACAGTTGCCCCGCAAAGAATTTAAAATTCAAAAAAATTATTGGTGATCAGCGAAAACAAAATAAAAATAATACAATTTTTTGTATGATTCACTAGTCATTTTTCTGTTTTTTTTTGTTCTTATATGTGTATTTGTTTGTTAATAATCATAGTGTCTATTGACTATGACCGATAGGAAGTTACCGTATATAAAAAATAAAATTTGTATCAATAATGTATTCAGGGGCGTCTCAAGCATGCCAAGTTGTGGGAGTGGTGCATAACCCAAAATACCGATTCATGAATTCATATAATTTAAAAATAATTTTTTTTTATACTGTATGGCTTATATAACAAAATGTTATATGGTGTTTTTTAATGATTTTCTTTAAACTTTTACAATATGGGTCTTTTATTTTCTACTTTTGCAGTCAAAACTGATTTAGATCGAACTGTGAGGACTAAAAATATTAAAAAAAAAAAATTTTATTAAAAGAAATCTCACCTTTTAATGCTAAGCCTATAAGACTTTGTAATAATGCTTTACTTTTTCAAACAGTGAGGGTAACTTTTATTTTACACTGTTGTATACTAACCGTTTCTTTATAAATTGTTTCAACTGGTCTGAATTTTCTTAATAATTTTTGCTTTTAAATTAGTATCGAAAAATCCGCAACTCTTTGTTAACTTGGTAAAAGTTTTCATTATATTTGACACTTCTATATCGTCAACCGTTTGTTTGCTTATTTCTTCTTCATCATTTTCATCACTGTTGTTTATTTGACTCTTTGATCGCGGTTTCATTGCTGATTAAAACAACTGTTGCAATATTTTTGTCAACGTTTAATTATTCCTTTGATAATAAATTTCCCGATGATCATTCGAATATTGTGAAAAACTTGAACTCTGTTTTTATTCCGCAATACTTCAAACTTTTGTGTTAGGGGAATTTTACTTACTTTCATTTTAATATGATCAGAATAAAATATATAAATATAATGATTGAATGATTTAAAACTGAACAGAATTCGCTGTTAATTAAGCGGCTTCTATTGTATAATTCTTTAAATTTCTACAAGTCTGTTGTAGTGACCTAAATTATACGATTCTTGGCTGTTGTTAAGAACTTCGCAATTCGACCATAGTTGCAGACAAATACATAAATTAAATATATTTGCACTTCCTTGTTACTAGGTTAATATCTTGATGCAGAGGGACTAAAAACGTACACAAAAAAAATCTAAAATTTATTTCAATGAAATAGTTCGGAAATTCAAATTATGGTGAAGTTGTGAAAGATTTTCATGTAGAGTTGAGAAAAAATACGTCAAGAACATTATGTTTGATTTACTTGTTACTTAAAATAATCAAATTTCGTACTTTCAGCTAAAATTCATCTGCTTTTAAAATTCATTATTTTTAATTTCTAATATGGGAGAATTTAATTTTTTAAAATAAAATGAGCAGGGGATACAAATTCCCCTAACACAAAAGTTTGAAGTATTGCGGAATAAAAACAGAGTTCAAGTTTTTCACAATATTCGAATGATCATCGGGAAATTTATTATCAAAGGAATAATTAAACGTTGACAAAAATATTGCAACAGTTGTTTTAATCAGCAATGAAACCGCGATCAAAGAGTCAAATAAACAACAGTGATGAAAATGATGAAGAAGAAATAAGCAAACAAACGGTTGACGATATAGAAGTGTCAAATATAATGAAAACTTTTACCAAGTTAACAAAGAGTTGCGGATTTTTCGATACTAATTTAAAAGCAAAAATTATTAAGAAAATTCAGACCAGTTGAAACAATTTATAAAGAAACGGTTAGTATACAACAGTGTAAAATAAAAGTTACCCTCACTGTTTGAAAAAGTAAAGCATTATTACAAAGTCTTATAGGCTTAGCATTAAAAGGTGAGATTTCTTTTAATAAAATTTTTTTTTTTTAATATTTTTAGTCCTCACAGTTCGATCTAAATCAGTTTTGACTGCAAAAGTAGAAAATAAAAGACCCATATTGTAAAAGTTTAAAGAAAATCATTAAAAAACACCATATAACATTTTGTTATATAAGCCATACAGTATAAAAAAAAATTATTTTTAAATTATATGAATTCATGAATCGGTATTTTGGGTTATGCACCACTCCCACAACTTGGCATGCTTGAGACGCCCCTGAATACATTATTGATACAAATTTTATTTTTTATATACGGTAACTTCCTATCGGTCATAGTCAATAGACACTATGATTATTAACAAACAAATACACATATAAGAACAAAAAAAAACAGAAAAATGACTAGTGAATCATACAAAAAATTGTATTATTTTTATTTTGTTTTCGCTGATCACCAATAATTTTTTTGAATTTTAAATTCTTTGCGGGGCAACTGTCCAGTTTTGCCTTTTCACAAATGATGCAATTGCCGAGAATGGAAAAATTAATAATTTAGCTCCTGTTCTGCAAATCGATGTGCGCTTTTGTCCGTGTGCGCTTTTGTCCGTGTGCGCTTTTATCCGTGTGCGCTTTTGTCCGTGTGCGCTTTTGTCCGATGCGTTTTTATCATGTGCACTTTTGTCCTGTGTACTTTTGTCCATGTGCGCTTTTGTCCTGTGTGCTTTTGTCTTGTGCGCTTTTGTCCGTGAACCCTGGCGTATGATAGCGTGTTTTTTTGCATTTCACGCGAAATTATTAAACGATTATTATTTAATCATTACTTGTCATAAGTAATCATTGAGTACAATTGCGCTGATAAGCGTAAAATTTGACGTTTTTACTAATAGTTGTGTTCGAAAATTATTTACTACGACTAACGAGCACTGTGAAAGTTTTAAACATTTAATACTTTAATTCATTTTATTCGAAACTCAGCATCGCTATATGTGATGCTAGCCCCCCTTCCCCGTGGGGCGGGGGGGGGGGGCGTTTAACCACTGCAGGACCGTCGCTTTTGGTATGTGTTTATTTTGAAAACTTTCAACTGGAGCTTCTTGTGTCCTGCAAATTTTTGTCAAAATTTTAAAAAATTACGAACGCGCTTCAAAATTGACCGCCAGTACGGAAAAATAACTTTCATTCTCCTCCATTTGTACTTTGCGCTGTATGAATCCGATAAAATCCGACCGCGACTGATTATCAAATGTAAACTAAATAATACATATTTCACCAGTTCCGAAGTAAATTCAAATCCTTTCTCTTATCCAGGGTGGTAATCCGAATTTTGGGCGTCGGAAAGTAATCCTTCTCATGAGAGTGTTCGATAAATCGTCTCTGCATCTAACGAAATTAATTTTAAGCGATACGAAAAAGAGTATAATCAGTGTCTTAAGCACGGAAATAAAGAGAACCTATTTGAAATTACAAGTGTCCATCATTACTGACGGAAATATTACGACCAGACTAAATATTGTCGTCATCGGAATTCGGCGTCGCCCACAAAAAGTTAACGTTGTTTATAATGTATTGTTTTTCATCGAATTTTTTACTTTTTAGTGCGTTTTTATCGAATTTTCAGAGTTGAAGTTGGCGTTTTAATTGCGCAAAAGCAAGGAGAAAATAAGATATGCCGGACGTGTCGCGAATCATTCAAAAAACAACAACTGGTATACCGTGATTTCAGATTGTTAATCCCTTTTCCTGGGAGGGGAGGGCAACGTTGATTGTCATAATATAATAAACAAACATACGAATGTGTTGATCGGCTTTCAAAACAAAGAAGTAATATAAGTTTAGTGTCATCGTTGCGTCAAGAAGTAGCCGCGGTCACTAATTTTTCAAGCGTTATTGAAACCACTCACTCGATCGGTGGAACCGACATCGGCACACAAGGACACTACCGAACGCAGAGCGCAATTCAACGATAATTGTTACTGTGCTAAAACTATGTTCATTAAACATTTAATGACTAGTCTCGTCAGCGTCGTTTAATAATAATTAATAATAATTACCGCCGCTAAGGCGCGAAAAATTCGATAAATCATGGAAATTGTAAAAATTACCGTTCGGTCGCCGCTTTTAACGGTAGGTAATTATTCTTTTTGCACGTGCATTCGGGGAAAAGCCCGTTGCTAATGTACCCCAATTGGTGGATGTGTACACAACTGAATTTAATTATATATAATGCAAACTCTTAAGTGTATTGCTCTACGTACCACAGTAACGAACTAAAATCGAACAGCCGAAAGATTTCACTGAGGAATGATATGCGCGCGTCCGACGATTCCTTCGACCTCTCAGCAAATACACTTTTCCGGAAATCACGAAAAACCTGAAAAACCAAAAACATTTTAAAGATCGATCGAACATTTTAAAAATCATAAACATTTCAGAAGGCTGTGAAGCACGATCATCGTCATCATCGAACATCTTTTGTTCAGCAGGTCGGTGCGGCACCTTGTTTTACGACAGTTGTCTCCGCTTGGTCTTATTCCTTCTTCCAAAAGCGAATTTATTCCAGCTATTCCGTGTATGTCTTATTCCCTGAATTTTCCCTTGTATCGTAGTCGTGAAAAGATCTTTTATCTCGTGCTTTATTATGTCCAAAGTATTTCTTCTTTTTTGCGCCTTCGATGATATTTATTAGCCGTTTGGCTTACTAATTTTACACCTATTCAATACTTCTGCATTTATGTTATTTTTTTCCTTCCATCGTGTTCTGTGCATTCTTCTGTCAACTCGAAATTTTCTTTTTGTTAGCCTCCGATATATCGTCCAGGTTTCCGAAACGTATTGCGCATTGTTGACCACACGAAGCAGTGAAGAATTCTCATTTTTAATTGTACGTTCAATAATTTCCTATCTTTAAGCACCCGTTCTAAATTATTAAATGCAGTTTGGCCACAGCCTCTTCTTCTTCTTATTTCTTCATCGTCTTTAAACTCCCCAGATAGATGTACTTGGTTAATTGCTTAATTTGTCTCCCATCTATATATCGATGCATTTTTAAAATACCACAGACCGGAACAGAATTCGAATTCTATCGGCTTCTTCATATGTTTTCAATCGAAAAATACAAGAAAATTCCGAATGTTAACAGAAAATATGGAAAAAGTTTGATTAATTTATAAACAATAATTATGAAATAATGAATAAAATCGTTCTTACGGTTAAATAGGCTTTTTTTTTTTTTTAAAACCTGGCCTGTTTGTAAATACCATTTGGCCACCAACTATTCATTAAATTAAATCAGTCTATATCATTTTGGCCGCCGCTAGGAATCGAATTCTTGACCACTATCTCAACGATCAAGAGTTCACGCCACTAGGCTATCGTGACGGCCAAATAGGCTTTCTGCGTCTATTTTTGGGATGATTTACTATTAAAAAGGAAGCGGAGAATTTTATCGAAATTTTCACAATAAACAACGATAATGTAAAGAGATACTACTACAAAAAAACGTAACTGAAAAAAAAATTTTACAATTTGCTTAGAAATTTATAAATTATACAACGCTTTTTTTTTTGGTCCTTATCAACTCCCGTAAAAACGTTACAAGAATATCCTCGGCGTAAGAATGACGCAGTCATCAATAAAGAATTTTTAGCGAAAAAATATTTGTAATTAGTTTGCGCTACCTTTCATTCGGATTAAATTCCAATTTTTGCTCAGTAAAATTATGTAACTTAATTGTAATTTTAAAAAAAGGTTTTTCGATATACGGCCGTTACTTTTTATACCGTTCCGTACATTGGCGCACCCGAGGGGGTCCTACGGGGCTGGAGCTCCCTCCAGAGGGAATAAACGGACACCGTTAATAATGGCAAAATTTTTGACATTAAAAATTAATATTTGATAAAAATATAAAGTGTTTTTAAATAATACCTTTTACATAAAAATAAATGTATAAATGAGCGAAGAGAGAGATATGTATATACCAAACATGTTCGACCTCCATTTTTATGTGTTCTTATATGCTACTCTTTTAGCCCTCTGCAGGGACAAATCCTGGGTGCGCCAATGGTTACGTATTTTCCCGAACATTTATGCCAAAGATGTTTATTCCGCTGTAATAAATAAGGACAAAAGTAGAGGAGCTGTCTCTGGTTAGTTAGCTGCTGGAGGTTCCAGGAGTTCCGAAAGTTCAGCTCTCGTACTAAATTCAAGCCGGTTTGCTCAGCCTGAAACAATCGCGTGACGGAAAATTCTAAAAGATGTGTGTCATGCACACTGTGCGTTATTATCGGCGCGTTAGCATATTGCGAAGCTTATTTCACCGAAATGGGGGAAAAAACAAAATATTGTCAGGGCGATAGTTTCCTTTGTCCGTGTCAAAAATGACTTAAAAAGTTTCGGCGCAATAGATGAAGTACGAGTTCATTTTTTCCGCATTCTAGAATTAAAATGAAAGAAAAAAAAGTTGTTCGTCTTAATTGTTCTCTGGCATAATGTCCGTTGTGGTAGAGGGCATTGTGTTAAAAATAGAGAGATGTGTCAGTACAATTAAAGACATTGAGTCAGTAATTTTTTTTCTCAATTATGTTTTAACGTTCAATAATATAATTAAGGCCGCCAGAATAAAATCCTTAATTTTTTGGTCTCGAATTATTCGCGTAAACACTTTGGTCGCGCGTTAATTATAAATAATGATAGGTCTCGCATAGTTTTGCATTGCCGCTAGAATTTTTGAGTGTTCGACAGTTTTTTTTTTTTTTCGAAAATTGTTATTGTCGTTGCTGCACGATATTCATGCATCAGTAATCACCTCATTATGCGCCTTACGTTTTCTCCGAGAATACATTTGTCCAACGTTTAGAACTCGCGCCTAAATATATCACATCCTTTGGTATTACGGTTATTTCTTGTATTGTATTGTATCCATTAACCGGATGAATGGAGTTTTTTAGATGTTATCTAGGGTGTTGCATAGTCTCAGAAATCTGAAGAACAGCCGGGGACTTTCTGTTCATTGTCGAATTTCAGAGAGCGAACTGGACAAACGTGACCGGGAACAGGTTGAATTTCGGGCAGTTTACCAGAAGAAGGTGAATGGATAGGGGAACGGAGCATACGCCGCAATTGGGAGAATCTGATTTATTTAGTAAAAAAGAAAGAGACTTTTTGCGCAACCGGCGTAATATAACTTCTTCTTTACAGCTCTATATCTTTACGAAGTACTCCGAATTCCAGTGTTTCAGCGGATTGAACGCAATTTTTTTGATGTAGAAACTTCACGCGCCAATGACCATTTCCCCTTTTTTAACAGGGATTTGATTGTCACAGAGAAGTCTGCCTGATGAAGGTACATGTCTGGAATCGGAAGACATTATTTCTTCTTCATCGTCTTTTGACAGGATTTTTCTTACGCGTGTATTCCAATTTCTACCGACTGTTACTGGCGAATAATGTAACTCTCCTCTTACTTTTACTTGGCTAAAACGATTAATCTTTCGGAGTGCATCTAGGAGGGCATGCCGATATATGTATGTGGATGCTTTTTGACAATTTAGTACATTTTCGAATACACGTCTCTTTAGTTTCTAATCAAAGTTTTAATTAGTTTTTGGTTTTGGTTTTGTTTCTTTTACTTTTTTTTTTTTTAGGTCAATAGGCTTACTCATTTTTTTTTTTTTTTTTTTTTTTTTGAAGTGAAACTTTTTACGGCGCGGTAGGGAAAAATTTTCGTTACGCGTTAAACGTAAGGTAAGTATGTATTTGTGTGTATGTGTAAGTATGTATAAGTGTCTGTCGGGGTCTAGTAGTATACCAAAATAAGTAAATATATAGTTAAGTATTTATATTATGGGACTTCGTATAGTATATAGTTTATGAGCATTCTCATATATATATATATATATATATATACATGTAATAAGTACTTGTACACACCACTCTATAGAAAGATATTCACGATACGATACATTATACATTTAGTCTGTTAGTGAGTTTTTAAACCATGTGACGCTTCGCTAGAATTAACGTGTATAACAAAATACCTATGATTTTAAGTGGGGATTTTAATGTCAATTTTGCTTTAGACAACTCTCAACAATTGATTGAATTTTTAAAAGACAATTTGAACTTATCTCTACAAAATAACAGGATGATATCAACGACAAAGTCAAATACAGCGATTGATGCAGTGTTTTCAAGATTTTTAGATGATATTGAGTGCAAAACTTATATTTCCCATTTTAGTTATCACAAGTCTTTGATAACAAAAGTATGTACTGAAACACCCATAAGCATAACTGAAATAGACCAATGATAATGATACTTTTTTATAAATGTATATAATAAAATTTTTTGGATTTATTATTTATTGAAAATGAAAATTTTGTTTATACCTTTTCCACCCTAAAAATTAATTTAAAATAAAAATTTATTATAGAATTTAATACATATAAGCCAAAGAAGTTTTACTTCCTCCGCGTGTACACACTGATACAAGCATCATTTTTTTTTTTTTTTTTTTTGGGATCGCCAAATATAATATCTCTGATAATTCCTGTCAATTCTGGGATAGTTTTACTTTTTTTATTTTTAATTTGTCCTTTTAATAAACTATACGATACTCATCTTAAGGCTTCAAGTAGGTAAAAAATTTAACTAAAAGTTATAATAAGACGAAGTTAGTATACACCCCGAACGTCTAAACCTCTTAAAACTCTTCTCAGTAGATCACCAGAGCGACTTCCTACACTATGCAACGTAGCTCCGTTCTTCTTCTTCCTCTCGACTTTCTTCGTTCGTGCATTTGCTACCTCTCGGCTGCTTCACATATTCACTTCACCGCTTCTTCCTGGCTTCTGATTTTCTTCTTCTTTCTTCCGTCCTTCTCAGTCATTCTCCTTTTACTTCCTTTGTAACGCCAAAACGGTGCGTCTTTTTTCACCGAGCGATCTCCTTGTGCTATTCTTCTCTTTTAAATCCTCACCTTCTTCTTCCATTATTTATTTGCCCCAGCTGTTTTTATTTTTCGACTCTTGCACGTTATACTGACAAACCGCCGCACAAAGGGAAGAAGGTGCATTCGCCTACTTTGCCTTACTTTTCTTTACGGATTTACGCGTTCCTCCATAATTGAAACAGTAATTTTTCTTCTACTTTTTTAGTTCTAACTTTCGTTTTAAGAGTTTCGTAAATTTAATTCTTGCAAAATTTTCCGCATCAGTTGATTAGCAGTCATTTCGAACTCGCCGAGCTTTGCGTTTTGTTTGCGACGCTGCATCATAATAAAAAAAAAAAAAAATGGTATTAGATTAGTCGCAACTTTACATTCCTGCCCTTCCTTCCGCCCTAATGACTTCGCTCTCCATAAATGTAACAGAAAAACTCATCTAGGAACTCTCCGTCGTGTTTCCCATGTGCCCGAACAGCGAAATTTTTCGAATCTGCGTAAAAATCCTTTAAAAAATTTTAGTTTCGAAACAGTTTTTTCTTGCGAACAACTTGCAAGCAGGCAGTTGCATTCTTAACCTGCGTGTTTCAGAATCTTTACTGTTTTTAGACGAGACTAGCCGTTTAACAAGCGGCACATCTTCGAAAAATGTCCCATACAGATTTTTAAGAAGTATTTGAAGACGGGAATCGCATCTTTGTCTCACACCTGTTTTTATTAGCGTTCCTTTCATTTCTTCATTCCATCACACGTTGAACCACAGCTGTGTGTATAGTTTCAATGCAGTTTTCGAACTAGTATTATTTCGTCTGCCAATGATATCCAAACTCTTCCGTCGTTAAACGGATGTTGTTTTCTTTCGTTTTTATATGTGATAAAGCAAGGCTCTCTTTTTGTCATCTTATATATTTCTGCGATAAAACGTTATTATGCCTATAAGTTCTACTCCCGGATCCAAATTGGCGCACAAATCAAATTCGA
Source organism: Icerya purchasi (assembly GCA_039619475.1). Taxonomy (NCBI): domain Eukaryota; kingdom Metazoa; phylum Arthropoda; class Insecta; order Hemiptera; family Monophlebidae; genus Icerya; species Icerya purchasi. Next base: position 334,579,261 of record CM077115.1, on the reverse strand, counting down.
CTTTTTAGTTGGAACGTAGGTGCCGCTGTCTGTCATCTGTTTATGTCCAAAACCGATACCTGCGTGTTACAATCGTCTAAAATGAACCGAATGAGAAGTTGTTTTGTTCGAAAAATGTCATTAAATTTGTGGGGAGCTTTTATTCGATTTGATTAGGCTGCAGCGCATTCTGTTCGTTCTCCGAAGTAACCATAAATTTGTAGAGTTTTATTTTAAATTATTTTTTTCTAATCAAAATTATATGTATATATATATATATATATATATATATATATATATATATATATATGTACACTTTTTTCATATGCCATACTCTATATTTCTTCAAATAGTGTACCTAAAAAAATAATATTTTCTTCAAATATTTCTCTTTAATCATAAATAATTACAAGAATACACTTAAAAGCCTAAGTTTTTAAAAATACCGTTTCTTTTTTAATTATAATATTACATTTTTATAACTTCCAATAATTCAATACTTCCGCTTATTTCGTTATATAAATTTAATGATACCTTCCGAGTAAAACGGCTTCCCATCTGTCACATTTTAGATGCATGACGACCCCTACATGTGTTCCGTTAATGGTTCCTACTACTAACTACGCTTAAAGAACATTAGCGAAAAGAATGGGTTTATACATTTTCATTCAGTTTTTTATAACGTGAAATTCAAAGAACTTCGCGGTAAACGAGTCTAAATTCTGGGAAGAAGCATTCCTAATCGGCTGCCATCGGGATTTAAGAAACACGCACATATATGGGCTAGTAGTATATATTAATATACAAAATTGAATACAGTGCGCATTCATAAAGTTCCCCGGTACTTTACGATTGTCACTGCTAATTACAACTCAACTCATAGCGTAATACGTTAATGAGGATCTATTTTAGAAATTAACGGATTTTTCATTTTTACCACACACAGATCTAATGAATGACCGTTAGTTTTTTAATGTCGTTTTTAGTTTTGAAGAATAAAACATTTAAGACAAAGAGCACGATTTAAGCACGTGCGATAGACGGTTTGTGTATTCACTTTTGAGTTAAAAATGCACCCAATTAACGCTAAAAATATGGCGACGATTAGTGCAGTTTGGACGTCCGACTTATTTGGATACTCTTGGAAAAACTCTGAATTTCTCTCACAGCAGCGCAAAATTCGTGCTAGACATCAGAACGGACGATGTTTCGACTCACCGTCGCTCGCTCTCTTCTTTTTTAATCTACTCCCTCTCAGAGCATTATTCGGTTGTTTGAAGTTTAATAGATAGTCAGATTCGCGTCGCTATTTATTTATTTATACGGGCTGGTTAACTCATCAACCGAACAGTATATTCAGTATGGCGAGATTCGAATTGCACTGGAACGGAACTGATGCGAAAAATTCGCTATTATCAGGATTCAGCGAAAACCTAAATCACATTGCTGACGATACTCGACGACATTCTACAAATCGCCACATTGCAATGCTCCCGTAGGCCGATGCGAAATAAAACTTTCGTAAATTCCTTGAATGAGCACACTTTGCGGGACGAGGGTATAACTTCAATACGTGTGTTAACATGTGGGCGATTTCAGTGGCGATTAGAAAATCACTTATTCGTTCTGCCATTCTTGTCGTTAATGACGACACAGTAGGCAGAGACTGTCAATCAGTTTCACACGATCGTACCACTCAACCATACTATATTTCGGTTTAAACGGTCGCGCATGAGGGTTTTAATAGTCTAGTATAGTGTTCGGTTACCGAACAGCCAGAGGTTACAAGTTTCAGAAAAGACTCGCTTCCACCGGTTTACTCAATCTGAAAACCGGGCACATTAGGAAAAATAAAAAAGGACGAATGAACCGATTCACAACATTCAGAACCATCGAATACAGAAAACTTAATTCCGCGATCCCCAACGCCCTGTTTATGGGACTCCGTATTGTTGTAAGCATCTTTCGCAGAGTGAAGAGAAGTCATTCGATCTGAACTAGAAGTGGATGATTTCTGAGCCGACTAGCATTTCAGGTTGTCGGACTTAAGAATTTGCCTCGATAAAACAGAATTCGACTGCGACTTGTAGCGTAAAAAACGAACTCGTTTTTGGATATATAAGTGAGTGTCGATTCCGAATTCTGAAAATAGAAGTATCGGCCACTCTGAATCATTCTTACATCAAGAAGGAGCGGGTATTTTATTATTGCATCGAAAGCGAAACCATCAGAACATAATTCGTGTTTCAACCCACGTTGCTTCTACCATCTAACTTAACTGGTGTTGTTATTGCCGTAGCATCAACTTTTTTTATATCCTTACCAATTACACTCTCATCGGTAAGTTTCCCGGTCTTGCATCAATGTTACGCCGATTCATTTCACGGTGAAACTAATACTTCTTCCGTCTATTCGTTGATTGGTTGTTTTTATGCATGCGCGCCTCTCTGTGTAGGTGTGCAGTTTACCGAGAGAAAAAGAAAAGAAAAAACGCGGCGTCAGATAGATTTTATTGCGTGATATTAGTGCCACGAGCAGTTATCCGATTATACATTAGAGTGTGTCATGAATTTTTGTAACAGCTAACAAAGAAAACCAAGAGTCAAATCGACTCCATAGAGAGTTGACTTCAGGGCAGACACGCACCACAAATTAAACAAGTGTTTTTTCCCCCTTTATTTTTTTATAGTCGAATTACTAACTTTAGCATTGTTTCCTACCATCATATCTCGGCGCCTTCTTGTTTTTCTTATCTGAATTATTTCCAGCCGGGCAAAACAAAAGTTTCAGACATTATCTCTATGTTACCGGATTTCATCACTGCAATACGGAGAGAAAAGTCTTCAAATTTTATGGCTCGTTGTTATTGACGTAATAAAGAATTAATACAAAGTATTTTTTCATTAAAACTTTTTCAATGTGCGTTGTCTGTCAACAAATTAATTACACCAGAATTATCGCGGTATTGGAGCATCGCAGCGTATCGTTAAAAAAAAGTAATTAGACATTTTACCGACAAAAACCAAATATTTTATGCGCCCTCAAAATGTAGCCTATGTTATTAAATGCAAGCAATATTGTACATATCAACGTGATGATTATTGAGGTTGGCGACTATTTTGAGGAATTTAGGCTTGCGATTCATAGCGAGACCGCCAGAAAAAACAAAGAAGGCAGGGAAATTTAAGAAAGCCAAATTAATGAAAAAGTGACAGAGAGAGCTGACTGCGGCAAAAGCGAACGTTTCGGAGGATTGCATGTTTTTTCTTCCGATTTTCATTGAAGTGGTTCGCTGCACTGTGCTAACAAAAAGTGGTAAAATGTGAATAGAGAATTCTTTTACAGTGATCGTTATCGAAAAAATAAATAAATTCAATCGCTTAGACGTACACTAATATGTGTCCGCGGTAAATTAATACAATTAATCAACTCCGAAAATTTATTCAGCGCGATTTCAAAGAGAAATTGAAAACCTTCGTCACAAACGATGACGTCGCTCAGTTTTATTCGAATTTGACGACCTTAACAGAGGTTATAACCTTGGTCAGAAACTTCTTGTCGAGTCACTTTACCGATAAAATTTTCATGAACATTACAAGAAAAGAAACACTCTAACCGTGGAGAAGAAGTGCCATACTAATAAAGTTAGCGGCAATTTGTCTATCTCATTGTCCGCAATAAAAATTAAATAACCTCGATATGGTTCACTGGATTTGATTAAATTTTCGCAAATATATACGGATAACTTTTCCAACTACTTCCACTATAGTCGTTAGAATGGTTTTTTGACTTCGATCTCAACTGAATAATAACTTAAAAATAGGAAAATTTATCGAAATTTTACAGGACTTACTAACTGTAACGTGACAAAAAGTGTGGGTGTTCTGCTTTAATGGAATTACAAATAATCGGCTGTTTATGCTGATAAGCTGATATAGATTTCCGCTTTTTCTTTTGATGGTATGTGCAACCCAAAAAAGAAAAAAAACAAAAGTGTAGTCGGGATCGAAGTTTTTTTATTCGACTCTAAACATGATTTTTTTTTTCTCTTTCGATACTCTTTTTGGCGCCGAGCATATGATTTCACCATTCGCGCCCAAAATATAATATATGAAATAATATTATTGTTTTATATTTAAAAAAAAAAAAATAATAAGATTTCACTATTACCTCTCTGTAATGCATATAAACAGTAAATAGTGAACTCTCGAATTGTATATTAAATATATGTAAACAGTAAATACTTGTATATAATATGATTTATTAATTTACTTTTCTAAGTTTGCATTATTCGTACTTGCTGCGGTTTCTATTTCTCGACGTTCCATTATAAAATTGCAATAATAACACAATACAAATCCCGTTTATGAATTAATTAAAACAAAAACAATAAATAAATCATCAGACTCGTTTAAGTGTGCTAACGTCGCACAAAAAAAACGCGCCAATTTTCAAATTCAATAAAATCGTATTCAGAACTAAGCTTATACAGCTGGCCGCGCACAATGGTTGCTGTCCGAATCTTGATACTCGCACACACACACACACACACACACACAGAGAGAGCCGTATATAACTGAAAGAGAAAGAAAGTGAAGGTCGCCTGGAGGACGCATAACGCCTTTGTCGTGTCGTGACGATTTCTGTCAATTTACTCCTACCGACAAGCCGCGTAAAAGAACTTAGTTCCAAAAACTATATACATTTACGGGCAAGTATAGTGTGTTGGAGTTTAAACATAATCACGCCATACCGTGAAACTCCTATCAAAAACAAAAATATTCTTAGAATCACAGTATTCTCATCGGTAGAAGCTTCTTTTACGTTAATACGACACAGCTCACGCTGCAGGAACTTTACGCATAGAATATTCACGATGTCGTATAGTTTCACAATTGCTAAAATACTTTTTGAGTAAATTATTTAAAATTTTTGTACATTTTCGTTTAAACTGCAGAGCGCTTTCGAGGATAACCGGTCAAATTCAAAAGTTCAACAAAGATCCGAAACAAGACGACCAGCCAAGGATAAACTGGTTATTTACATATTTTTAAAGAAATACTTGTTAATACTTTTTCAGTCGTACATTTATTTATTCAAAAATCAGTCCCCAGACAGAATTTCGTTACGCGGGGACCAAAAAAGAAACTCCGAAGCAAAACGATAGAACAACGGGGCAAACCGATACAAGGTTGTTAACAAAAGCGTATATTTATTGTAGACGTTAGTCGATGCAGTCTGAATAAAATTTTCGGTCAGCTGATCGTCCGTCTGATATTACTACATTTTGATTATCGTAACAAATAGTCTGATACACTCCGTTGACCATTACGAAATCTTCCACCTGTTTGTATCGTCTGGCGCGTTTCTTAAAAATGAGGCAATGACGTCACGCTGCTTCGCTGTAGATAACTGCTAATACTTTTGCATTCTCACTTTGACATCGGCTCAGAGAGAGAGATGATAAAATCGGCGTTCTTTGGAAACTGCATGTTATCTAACCGAAGTATTGTTAGCAAACTGGCCGTTATCTTGACTGCGCTAAAATTAAAAAACTGTCCGGTGACATGTTAAAGTTAGAAAATTACTTTGGGAAATAGGTCAGTCCCGTGTCACGTTATCGTCTTTTTCAGATGATTTTCGCCATTAACCCCTCTCTACCCGCTCAAACATTTCGAAAATTTTTTTATCGGAAACAATTAGTCCTCGATTTAACGTGAATCTTTTTACTGCATCTGTTCTCACTGAAATGATTGTTTTGCTTTTTTGTTATTTTATTGTTTTGTTTTTATTGTTTCTCTCCCCCCACCCCCGCGATTAAAAAACGAAAATTTTACATTACTGCGTAGTTTTTAAGTTGATTCGACGATAAAGTATCACATTCTCACCTTATTAGCCGGATCAGATGTTCCCGTATGTCGAACTGCATTCAAGTCGTCTTTCTCACATTCTATCGCAAGTTCCCGTATACCTATGGATCTGCTGAACACCTCCCGAGCTGTATGAATATAAACGAAAAATTTAATATGTCTTTATACATTTTATGCTTACGGATCTGAGGGCAATAATTACGTCGGGGCCACATTAGAGCGCAATTAATAAAAAAATATTTTCTATTTACCTCGGAACGCGAACGGCCGTTATCGAAAATTCCCGAATATTTAAATTTTTTCTGACTGTTTGGAAAAATTTCCCGTTTAATCATACACATTCCGCCCCTTAATTCATAAAATTAGACATGTTTATTATACAACGTTAGTCCACCGTGGTATTCAAAGCAACAAAGTGGTCGATCCCACGCAATTTCTCTGTCTTTCGTGCATATTTCTATCGATAATTAAATATCCTTATAAAGAATTAAAGACTTCTGAGCTGTTTACTAGCCAGATCCGTAGATGGTAAAACATTATACAAGTACTCGATCGAATACCTCAAATTCGCAATTCTTTCGCGCCTAAATACGTAAGAAAATTTATACGTCATCTTAGAGATTGTTTGCAATTTCCGATTCTTTATTCAAAATGGGGCCTCATCTCCTCCCGTTTCTGCTAAAATCTTCTAGACACGTACATTGTCCATCGCGACAAACAACGCACACCTTCGGTTTAAAATTCCTTTTCCCTGAAATGTTTTACTATTCATATTTTTAGGTTTGGTGTCCAGTACGAATGTTGAGATATAACCGTAAGTAATTCTTTTTAATGAGTAAGTTTTCCTAAATCGAAAAAAAAATAAAGTTAAAAAAACCAGGTTGGATACGATGTCGTTCTCTTGGTGACCGGTCAGTGCATAACTGACTTCATAAACAGTTTATTTATTTATTTATTTATTTATTTATTTATTTATTTATTTATTTATTTATTTATTTATTTATTTATTTATTTATTTATTTATTTATTTATTTATTTATTTATTTATTTATTTATTTATTTATTTATTTATTTATTTATTTATTTATTTTTTTGGGCTCGCCCTTAATATAGGCATTAACCCATTCCAAAATAATAAATTAATCTATTTAAGTTAGAATCGAATACGGTTAGATACTGCGGACAAGAAAAAGGCAATTATTGGAATAACCGAAGGATGAGGAAATGTTAGTAAAAAGGGAGCACTGTAGGGGGGCGGAATATTAATTCTAAGTAGATTTGTGTATAAGATATATCGTTCGTGATATAAGTGATCTAGTATGAAACTTTTTACATATTGAAAGCAAATTAGAATTTTTGCGAAATAAAAACGAAAAGACACAGCAGTCTAAGCCAAGGAATCTGTCATTTCATTACCCTCTATCCTTCCATGGCTAGGGGCCCAGGATAGAAACAGAAGACTAAAATAATACGAATTAAGCAAAATATCAAAAAAAAAAAAAGTCGAATCTTCAGAAAAGAAATAAAACGACTCATCATGCAAAGCAGAGAAAAATCACGCAACACTCAAAAGGAAAAAATGAAAGAATACAAACTGTTGATGGATGCGATAATCTAACGCAGCTGAGTATAATAAATGTGTAGTAATATAAATAGTATATTCGCAAACATTTAGAATACACTAAATTCGGTAAATTATGCGGACAGTGAAATAAGTGGAGGAGGTAATAGGTAAATCAAAGGAAACAGTACCGCACGAAAAATAGATCATTAGGGGGTATATTAATCTTAATAATTAATCTGTCATATTCATACCAAACGTGTGGAATTATGAGAACATACTGCCGGTATAAAAATGATATTAACGTACGTAACTATATATTTAGACAGGAATTTAATTAAAAATTTCTAGAAAGCAATATCGCAGCCTCTTTAAAAGTGGCGTTACGTATATCTTTCAAAAATCGAAATGGAAAAGCGGTAGAGGGGTCCGATCTCCGAAATCCCTCCGTTTGAGATCGCTACTGAAAAGAAATAGTAGATGGGGCAAGAAAAGACGAATACGTTTCGAACGTTTTGAATTGCTATATATTGCTCAATAGGTGGTAGTAGAAACATGGAACGTAATCAGAAAAATGATTAAATAAAACCAACGAAATTAGGGAAAAAAAACCAATAAAGATACGAAATATATGGATATGCGCTAAAAAATTGGAAAAAAAGACAAAATTATAACCGAGGAAATATTGAAGGTAAAGTGTCGTACAGTGTAGTGACAAGTGAACGAAGATAATGAAAGTCGGTTGTTCGAAAGTTTTACCGATTATTAAACATACCCCCCCCGAAAAAGAAAAAGAAAAAAAAAACACTGAAAATATCGACGAAAAATATAAAAAAGTTCCTTTCTAAATGCCGCCTATTAGAAAAAATTTATTAAAACTTCCAAATCGGTGAATCCGTCAAATTATTCGTTCTAACGTGCGCGATATAAACCATCAATCGGAGGAACTTGCGGTAAATGAAAAAGTATTACAAAGTAAACTTCAGAGGAAAAAAGGAGGTAATAAAAATTTCCAAAAAAAAGTCTGTCGGTCGAAAAATTTTTTACGAAAAACTTTAAATTCCAGAAAAATTATTCCTCCGCCTGTTTACAAATATTAAACGGAGTTCGCTACATAAGACGACAATTCTCATATTTCACGGACTATAAAAAAGGACAACAATTTCGCTACTAATGTTTGTAAACACGTATTACTCTACTCAGCTAGTTGTGTAAATAGCGACATGTTGATTAATCGCATGAGTGAACACTAACCTCGTATTAAAAAGAAAAAAGTAAAATAAATAAAAATAATAGCGATATTAAAGGCAACTTTTGTACGGAAAAATGAAATGTAAATGTAAATAATTTTTACGCCAAAACTTCTCCTTCGCTATCGATCGTAATTTCTCGGAAATGATACTCGCTAAGTGAAATTAAAAATAACGACGAATCTGCGAGAAATTGTTTATTGTTAATTGTTAATTGTAACGCGTTTTTCTCGAATAGGGAAACTAATGTACAATTCTCGAATTTAAATTATCAATAATTAGCTAAAACAACAACATGTCTAGCATGAAAATGTGTTGTCTTACATAAATTTTTATGCCATGTTAACTCTTTATTGTAACTGATGAAAATGTAATTTTATGACTCACCCCGCGAATGGGGAAATAATCAGGTTTGCAGTGATTTTCGTCTGTAATAAACGCGTCATGAAAATTATACCGAAACAATACTAGTGCACGTGTGCACACACATTTGCGTAAAAGTCGATCGTTGCACCTCACCACCATAGCGAAATCCCTTCCGGCAACTCCCCGGATTCTTCTATAATACTTATAGACCGAATTGACAAGATCATTTAAAAAAAAGAAAAAAACCTAATAATTTACGGTTCGCGCGGGAAATTGTTATTATAAACGTTGCATATTTTACAACGACGGTTTTCTCTTTTATCGGCTTTTTTTCATAACGGCTTTTCTAACATTTCTTTCATATCACCCCGAGCGTAAGAATGACGTCATATCTAATTTCGTTATTTTATTTCTTCCCCTAAATCCTAGGCGCTTGTCTTATTTTTTATTTTTTTTTTTTTGAAAAAAAAAGGAATAAGATTCCGCAGTCTTTAATTTTCGTTCTTTTGATCCTTCTTTAATTAGTTTTACAAATGGCGGTCTAATTCAGCTTAGAAACTCTTTTCGTTATTTAAGAATCTTTCTTAACTGCCCCCCATCTCTCTTATTTCAATCGCATTAATCACCGTCAGAGAATAGTAATCTCTCAAAAAACTGTTAAAATCTCTTTCTTAAACTAATATTTCTGAAGCAATCGTCGCATCCTACTTATGCTCGCTTATCCGCTCCGTCTTAGATTACCTATTGTTGTTTTATTTATGGCAATTCCTCCGGGTATCTCCTTTATTAAAAATTTAAAATCGCGTTCGGAACACTTGTCTTCGCCTCTGCCTTGGGGTTACCCTGAAATCTGCTCCAGCCCTATCCTCGCTGAATCCCATACTCTTCCTCTCTTCATTCACATATGTCCTATTTAGGTTACCATTTTCTGATCGAACGCCTCTGCCTATTTATTTTTCTTCACTTGTTTCTTCTTACACACTCCTCTGTCCCTTATAAATGGTGAGAATTACTTCTAACAAAAGTTCGATTTTATTCCTATTTATATTAATTACAACGTAATTCTTAGGCTACCCCCCCCCCCCCCCCCCCATTTAAAAAAATGTCCCAATTTTATGTAACGCAAAATGTCCCAAAAAAATGTCCCAATTTTATGTAATGAAATATGTAACGAAAAATGTAACGAAAAATGTAACGAAAAAATGTCTTAATTTTATATAACGGAAGTTAAATGTTAGAATAGGATTTTTGTGGTTACGTTATTTTTTGTGTGTGTTGATGTCAGTAAGAATTACGTTGTAAATTTTGATCATTTTATACAAAGTATAGAAGAGAAAGAGACACAAATAAAAGCAAGAGGGGTCAAGGGGCCCAGCCCCTTGCGAGGCCAAAATGGCCGAGTTATATATGTATATATATATATATATATATATATATATACGTAATGGTGCGCAAGCGGTCTTAGTGGTGTACTGTGCACAGTTAACGTTTCATATATTCAAGTTTACACTCGCCCAAATTCGTGCGTGCATTAACATAAAGTGATCCCATCTTGAGAAAGTATTATGGATTGCGAAATTAAGGATTTTTTTATAACGTTTTCTTAATGTTAATTTGAAAAGAATATTGAGCATCGGATCCTTTCTCTTGAAATCCGCTTTTGATATTTCTAAGGCAATATTCAATTTCAGTTATTAGGAGTGTATATCACTGGAACAACGACTTGAATTCGTGCCAAAGAAACTCGCGAAAACCTATGACATCTTCGGATTCGTAACCAAGCGCTAGGGGCTACAGCGCTACTTAACCCAAATATAACAAACTATAATCCCCCCCCCCACAATGTTTGTATTACGGCTCTCGTATTATATCTGCAAGACTACTACAGCGCAGGGTTAACTTCTCGTTCGAACACGATCTATAATAACTGCACTTTAAGAGGTTAACAATTCCATTTATCTAAATTGGCGAGTCTTAATGAAGTGCATATTTTGGCTTGTACTTTTAAAGAGGAATATTAAATAAACCGCGCGAAAGAAGAAGCCAATAAAAACCAACTCCTTGTCGTTCAATCATTCAGTTTTTAAGATAAATAGGCAGTGAACGTTATACGAGACCTCCAGTCTAGGATCAGATCTTCACTCCGATTTAAAGAAAATATTTTGCTAGAAAACGGAAGTATTTTTATAACAGTTAACGATGTTAATTAAGGAAATCTGTATTTAAAAATGAAAATAACAAAAAATAAATTTACAGTATTTACACCAACCATCCAGACGCAACTAGACCTATTGAAGTAGCAATTACAAAATGTATTCGTGAAAGTTGGGCTATTTGGCATGTTTTCGATATTAATGAAAATCTAAACCCTATTAACACTGAGAAAGAACGACGATTTAGTTTATATCTTCGAATCTGAATATTAGTTTAAATTTTCGAAATAATTTCTGTCATCATCCGGGATCAAACCCGCTACTTCCGTAACGGAAGATAAGCGCTCTAGCAACTAGGCTATCGCGATGATTACACCTGTATATAATTTGGATAATTTAGTGACTTCGCTTTGTATTAGTAATGTTCCGTAAACAACATTTGCGGTGTGCTGTTGTGTGCTATTATGAGCTCCACTTAAAGTTATACTCAAAAGAAAGAAAAAGTTGGATCTAGGAAATAAATTTTTAGTTACAATATACACTTCGCTGTATAAAAATCGAGAGAAAATGAAATAATTAAACGCCTGTTAACATGCTGGCGAAGCCGCGGGCAATAGCTAATATATATATATATATATATATAAACTCGGCCCTTCGGGACGCGGAAGGGTGAACGCCCCTTTCACCCTCAGGTCTAGTTCTTCTATAATTTTCATAGAATAGTGAACTTTTTCATTGGCTACGCCGTTCGACAAAATTTTTTCGTTACATTTTCTTTACATAAAATTGTGATATTTTTTGGAACAAATTTCGTGACAGGACACTTTTCCTGCTGACTAAGACGTTTTTTTGTTACCTTTTTTTCGTTACATAAAACTGTTACATTTTTTGGGGGACAAATTTCGTACAGGACACTTTTCTTGATGACTCCTGGCGTAAAAATGGACTAGCCGTTAATATATATATACATATGTGACCGGCACCGAAGAAACTCGGCTTATGGCTAAAAAATCAATTTTCGGATGTCGACGGTTTCCATGTCTTCAAACCTTCCTTTATGACTTACCGTTGGTAGAAATTGAAAATATTTAATAATTATAAGCGACGATATAGCCATTTTTCTTCACCCCTGTGTCGGGTTCAAAATAGTTGAAAGTTCGCTCTTTTTCAATAATTACAGATTATACATTCAAGAGTTTTCTGAACCCTCTTTACCCGCATAATGAATTGTCTTTTGTGACATGGTGCTGCTAGGACGAAAAATATTTCATATCTTTTAAAAACAATGATAACATGCTACTACAAATATTTATTACAAAAAATACACGAATTATGAAATGTGCGAAGAATACATGAAAAGAAATTGACAAAAATTACACGAAAAATTATCTAATTCTTAATTAAACACTTTCTCAAGCTGTACACGAATAAAGACATCTCTACTGCTAATTACGAAATACGATTTCCAAAAAAATACATTTGAAAATTAATGGAAAAGTACATGAAAAATTATTTGATTCTTATTTAAAATTTTAAGCTTCATTAAAATAAGACTGATAAAAAAATAGATCGGAAAATTAATAGGAGATTACATGAAAACTTACTTAAAAGACATGAAAAAATGAATGGGATATCGAAAAATTGCTTCGTTCTTACTTACGGAAATCACTTTAAGAGCGACCTCGACTTTGACGTCTACCCCTTCTACTGCCACTTCAACGTCTTCCTTCGTGACCACGTCCTGCTCCTCTATTTTCCTCCTTATACTAGCGGTAACACTGTACAGAAGCAAAAAACAACGTAACAGCCGCTAGAAATTATGAAACAGTGTTCCCAAACTTCAAACGCGTTTTTCTCGCATATTGCGTTTTAGGCATAAGCCGGGTTTCACTGACTGCACTGTATACAAAAACAATAACGTGCGAAGGAAGATCTTCGAATTTTTGGAAGCCCGTGAAGTGTAGTTGAGGGAGTGTTAAAGATATCTTGAATGATGAACTTGAGTAATGAAGAGATACTACCGTAAAATTAATTTTTAAAAGAAAATCCAATATGAAAAATTTGAAAACGAAATACTTCGTATTATTATCGTTATTAGTTTTATGGCAGTCTTGAAAACTGAATTTATTGCACGATAATGAAATTTATTGCACGATAATGAGAGATGAAAAACAGGATTCGGTTTGATTCTTAAAAAATTGAAATTAAAGATTCTCGGAAAAATGGCAAAAAACTTTTGCAACAGATCGGTATAGAAATAATTAATGTAAGTGCAATTTTAGATTCCAGAATTATGACACTTACCGAATCTAAAATTGTACTACATCATCTAATTTACCGCGTAATTATTTAATTTTAATCAATCTCATTACTAATTATGAATTTAAGTATTAATTTTTTTATGTTTTTCTTTTATTTCTTTTAGAGAGTACATGTATTAAAAATATTTTATTATTAATTAAAAAATGCGCAACACGTATCGAACAGGAAGTTATATTTTATTAGCGATATAACAATAACTGAGAAAATGGGCGGCTCTTAAATTAAAACCATTTATACGCAGTTCAAGTACCGAATTTTCTAAAGGAGAAAAAAAAAACATTAATCGTACACCAAGCTACATCGGCAGACGATGAAGTAACACTAGACGGTAATTATAATTTTTGAGAAATGAAAGGCCGGTTATTAAGAAAACGAAGATAGCAATCAATAATAGATATGGAATTAGTATCGGATGAGAAGACTTTTTTCAAGACACGAAGACGAAGACAGAAATTATAGATGCGATGAAACTTAGGAAAACGGATTTAGAGAACTGGGTATTTTTTACTGTCTTTTTTTTTTTGGCCTAGAAACAAATACTTGCTCACTTTCAATATAGACTAAGAAACTCCTGAACGATTCAGCTGTCTCCAATCGAATTAGGTTCTAGTTAGTTGTCTCTTCTTCCCATTGTGTCTGGGCAATGGTCCATAGTTGATGCGCCCCCAAAAAAAAAAAAAAAAAAAAAAAAAAAAACCTGAACGACAGAAATAAAAACGAAAGAAAAAATCAATCATCAGAGAATGTGTATAATTTTTATATTAAGAGGTTGAAAGCAAAGGTGGCCGAGATAATTGATACATCCGGAGCAAAAGAAGAAGCTAACTAGAGAATTAAAACACCGGCATAAAAATATATTAAGCATAAAGATGGTGAAAACCATGACAGAAAATTTATCACGGGAAAAGGAAAGATATAAGCCCACTCTTCATAAGCAAGTCATTGAAATTTTAGATTCGATGCAATTCACTTTACCGTCGACATATCAACTGACTATAACACCAACGCCTCCATGTGTAAACCTCAGCATAGATCTTCAGCTGCAGCAATTCTCAAAAAGAGAACCATGTCCCAGAGAAAATGTAATAATTTCTGAGCCTCACTCTCGACACCTAATATGTACAGACACGCATTAAACGCGAATACATCCATTCAAAAATACAACTCTCCTCACCAACACACCCAATAGTCAAGGAAATTATTCGCACTCTTTGTAGTACAAGTATCCGTATTTAGTTCGCATGGATCACATCATACATTAGAATCCAGGGAAATTCATTCGCAGATACTGCGGCAAAAGAACGCTCATTGTTCTTCCCGTTACCGAACATTAAAATACCGCCAATAGATCTTAAAGCTCATGCAGTGCAAAAAGCGTTTCAAACATAGCAGACACAGTGTACCGACATCCTAAACGCGAACAAGCTGCGCTCAATTCGAGATATTTCTCGACCATGGAGAACCTCATTATTCACAAATCGAAGGAATGAAATCGTTGTCACAAAACTCCGCCTAGATCAAAATCACTCATAGTCACCTCCTGTCCAGACAACCTATCCTACTGTGATCCAATTGCAATTCTGTCATACCGAACACAAAAATTCTTCAGACATCTAACCTTTCCGAAATCCTGTCTAATTGTCACGACAAAATTGCGATCACTAACCTATTCCACTTCCTCTAACTCCTATTTTATCTGTGCCTCTGGCCTAGGCGGCAGTACATGACACGTTAATCAAAACTAGAAGAAGAAGAAGAAGAATAGTCAAGTCGCTGCATACCGCGAAAATGGACTAGATCGCACGTTAAATCGTTTTGTCGAGTTTACTTCGGTGTAAAATTTTTTAATAATCTTTATATATGTAAAATATTTACACCGAAATTAGTGAAGTAAAATTGTTTCATAAAAAAAAAAATGCCATCTTCAAAATTTAATCTAAAAATTGAATACAAACGCTCCGAAAATTTAAAAAAATTATTATCTAATAAGAGATAATATAAAGTAATATATCTTAAAGAGATGTTACGATTATTTCTAAACAACGCTAATATTTGTTAGAGTCTCGATACTACATCAAAAACTCAAATTAGGACAATGAAAAACCTAAATTAAGTATGAGTATAATAATACAATCGCAAGTCGAGTAGTATTAAAAACAACAGAAATATTCAATGTAGTTTTTTAATTACTTTTGCAATTTGCCCATCGATAAGTTTTTTAAGAATAATCGTGATATCTCCTCTTTAAGTATGTTGCTCTCAATTAATTTTTTCACAAAAAATTTACTTTTTACTTTTCAGCGCCTTTTACCTGATCTAATAAATCTTATTTTTTTTAAACAATTTTTTTTAATGTAAACACTTTTAGAACGTGAAATCAAAGTCTTTTTTCTTTTTTTTCTTTTTATTTTGGGCGCGTCAACACAGGACATTTACCCAACACAAAGGACTAACAAATAATGAAACTTCAGGACTTGAAAGTTATATCACGAAGCGATTAGAAATAGAAGAGATGAAGGTAGCCAATATACAGGAACAACAGAAGGAGAAGAAAGTGCAAGAATGTAGTGGGCACAGAAAGGGGTCGGGAGGCCAAGTCCAAGCAAATTAGAATAAAGGACTGCGCGTTCTGAGGAGATAGATGAACATTCGAATAGTAGGTGATTTACATTATAGGTCAAATTTAAGATAAAAGGATGATCTCTGTTAGCGGAACGTTTTTTTTTTTTTTGTTAATTGAATTTTTTTGTTCAAGCTAAAATTCAGACTTTTTACGCGCTCCTTTCATCTTGCTCCAAATTCCTTGTCCCTTATCTCTACTCTTAGTTCCTTCATTTTATCAGTCTCTGATGTCCCATTGTCATTCTCTGCCGCATTCTGAGCGAGAGTTAAAGAAACAAAAAAAAAAAAAAATTCTACTTTGATATGAGAGATTAATAATGGTGTGTGATCATGAGCGAAAAACGAAGAATAAGTTACGTAGCACAGCGAATAATGATATTTAGATAAGTTTCAAAAAGACGCGATAACTTACTTTTTGGGAGACTGGTCGAAAATCCGGAGGATCACGAAAACAAAAAACAGAACAACTGCGAGAAATAACGTGAGCCTTCCGTGAGGGGGGGAGGGGCTGACCTGCTGAATATATATATATATATATGTATATGTATATGTGTGTGCGCACATATAATCCTATTATATTAAAAAGTTGATATAAAATGAATAGCTTAAATAAATAACAGGTTATTTAAACAAGGGCTTTATTTACAGATTACTTAATTTTCAAATACTAATATATACATAGTCACACAGGGTATCTGACAGTGCTGGCTTTCAATTATTTAAAAGTTCTCTTCTCCTAGTGACCACGTTCAGACGGTGAAACTTACTCCGACGTTAAGTGAGTACGGTCTGAAAGTAGTCACTGAGGGGGAGCTTTTAAATAATCGAAAGCCAATACTGATGCCTACTTAGTCTATAATAGTAGAATAATGTGCAAAGCGTCGTCTAATTGCACGTGCATAGGAAATTATTGTGATAATCACGGTTTCGAAGTACACTGTACTTTTACACTTTTCAAATTTTTCTCTGTGTGACATTTAGACGATTCTTCTAGAGGGGACAACAAGTTTTCTAGAGTGGGCACGCACCCTTGACCCCCTCTAGCTACGCTCATGGTCACGCGTATAATTCGTTTAAAAGAATAATTAAATAAAATTATTTAAAAAATAAATACTGGTTCTTTAGGACTTACTATATTTAATAAAAATGTACCACAAAAAAAAAAAAGTATAAAAAATATTCAACGAAAAATTAATATACATCTTGTACAATAGAATGTACATAAGGGAGAGGAATTAAATAACGTTGATGTCCAAAATTAATATCTCGGTGTACCCCCAGATTCAAATTGCAACAATTAAAAACCGTATTAATTGGGTACCGTAATCACTCGTTTTATATCAACTATCGAGAAAACACTAAGAATATTTAATACGGTTTTTTAATCGTTGCAATTTGAATACATGCCGGAACTCTGAAATTAAGATATTAACGTTGCTTAAGAATAACTATAATATCCTCCTTTAAGACGGTAAAATATATTAAAATTTTATCCAGTAGTAATTATTACTTCTGTTTTTATTAAACTTTTAGAGAAAATCTCAAGGTCAGTTTTTTTTCCTTCTTTTTTTTTTTTGGAAACTATTCTATTTCAGAATTGATATTACGATATTTTCGAGTGACATTACACGGATAGAACAACCTAAAATGCGGTTACTACCTGTGCAATTCCGGGTAGTACCTTATAAGTGGCTCTTTGGAGGCTTCAATTATGTTTACCCGAATCTACATAAACTAACCTTGATAATACTGAAAATTACTATCGCTTCTTTAATTTTAAATTATAGAGGGTTTATCTAGATTCTAACGAAAAGTTTTTGAATATATTAAGCAGCAAAAAACGTTCATCTCTACGACAGGAGGAGGGGACTCCTTTCTTTAACATTACTTGATCATTACTCAGTACTTGCTAATATACTCACATGGGAACGACCACAGTATCATTTTCTAACAAAAGAGGGATATCATTGAGTCAGTCTAGATGGTCGAAAGATCTACGCGGTCTCAAATGTTCATTATCTTCTTCGAATATTTACCCGTAATAATTAACATTAATGTAATATTTTAAGTCGTCTGCGTTCGGCGCCTTTTCAATTTCAAAATTTTTAAAGTTTGTATTTTTCCCATATATCTGACGACGAGAAAACGTCTATTAAAAAAAGAAAGAAAACATTCCTCCAGCTGCTAAAGAACGTGCTATAGATTTTTTTTTACAAATAACTTTTCTCTAATTCCAATCTACGCCCCCCCCCCCCACGGTGGTAAATAACATTGATGATATTTTAAGTGAATTAGGTATTCCCTTTTTTTCCCTTTAATGACTATTCAATCTTTACCGATGAGCATCGGCACTTCTACAGAGTCACCACTGGCGGGGCCGGTATGCTTTCGGATAAATTACGAATTTGTCCATATGGGGTTAAAAACATACGAACAAACGTTAAAAAACAAAAACATGCGCAACGAACGTTTAACCTAATTTTTTCGAAATCGGTAAAATAAAGTCGCTCTTGCCGTGCCGAATCTATGTATCCGGTTACGCGCTGAAATCTCAGGAACTAGTCGACCAATTTTATTTAGGATGTTTTCACTGGTGAATAGATTGATTGTCGTGGAAAGTTCCATAATTTATAAGATGCCGGTCTCATTCGACCCATGACACGGTTTTTGTCAATGAAGTGGCGAAAAAAGAAGGGCGTAAAATACACTCCGAAACAATAATAATAATAATAATAATGATAAATAAATAAATAAAATGTTAATCGTAGTAAATATAAATTTAAAATAAAAAATAATGCCGAACATATTTATTAATTTCTGACTGAGACGAAAATATTCTCTTTATCGGTTCGGTTTTGGTATTTCGTTACATTAACAATTTTATAATAACATAATTTTTTTTATTTTTATAAACACATATTTTTAAATAAATAAATTTAATTATGCAACGACAACGGTTAAGTACGGGGCGCAATGTGCTAAACGCTAATGGTAAGCAATAACGAAAACGATGAAGCATTTAGCGAGAATGATAAGATTCAGAGAACATGCGAATCTTTAATTGAATCTCTCGATTTTCGTAAATACAGGTCATAGAGAAACTGAGAATATTTAATTGAACGTGAAGAGGAGGGAGCAGGACAGTTCATTCTTAGACTGTGATGGGCATATTTCATGTTAATTTTAAAAAAAGAAAAAAAAAAACGGATAAAAATTATTTCCATTCACAGTTCAAGGAAGCGGGCAGGTGCAATTAAACGGTTTATAGAACAAAAGAAAATGGTGCGAGGAGAATATAATAATGTTGAAGACAGAATAAAACATAAACGATTGTAGAGATGAAAAAAGCAGTGGAAGCTGCAGAAATAACAGTTGGTTGACTAATATAAGTATTTCGACAAAGGAAACAGAGATTTACGGCCGTTATTATAACGTAGACATAGTATTGAATTACTGCGCAAGCATATTAGTTACGAATACAAATGTTACCTTATAAATAATTCTGTTATTATTTACTAGTTTTTTTTGTTGAAATTAGTAACTTTACACTCTTTTTTTTTTTTTTTTTGGAAATTAAAATTACGACGGAGAAATTATCGAAGCATCTCCTGCAACGCTAATAATTAGTTTCCGTTAATTGCTACCGCAAATATTATTTACATTCAATAAATTCCAGCCAATTATTCCGGTTTGCGGTCACGGAGTTTATTTTAATCATTATATCAGTGTAATAAGGCCTAAGAGAAAGGAAAACTGAATAGAGATAGTTCACCGTATAAATATAATTAATTGTATAAAAAGAGAAAACAAATTAAAGATTTAAACAGGTATTAATATAAAAGCTTCTTCTGTGGCCAGGCTGGTATACCGACAGTTCCACACATTCTTCTCAAGTGCCCAAAGTTCGCCACGTTCAGGACCTAACATAGCCTACCCAATAACATACAGGATTGTCTAGCAAACACTACAACTAACGTCACAAGGGTTATAGCCTTCGTCAGAACGAGTGGTTTGACCGAACACATATAAGGTACCTCCATATATGTGCTGTAATAACCTTAATAGTTACAAACACCGCATGTAAAAAAGGTGAAAAGGAGAATTAAAAAAAAAAATATATATATATATATATATATAAAAGCTGGTTATATATGAATACGTATAAATTAATCATTTTAAGTTTTAAATTGAAATTTTCCCGTCGTTAATCTCATTCAGGCCATTTTTAATCTTTGTAAAGTTATCTAAGATTACCCCCCCCCCCCCGCGCCAAAAAAAACCAACAAAACAAACTGTAATGCTCAACAACCAATATAATGTAAATGTTTTGTTTTTTTCGTTTTTTTGAAAATATATATATTTATCGATATTTACACATTTCATCGTTAAGCTAGAAGCTTGTCAACGAGTTTTATTACATCTAAATATTTCTTCACTTACTTAGATATACTATACAATTTTATCGCCGCGCAGATCATTTTATTCTTTTTTTTTCCTTGGTCACGTCAACACAGGACATTTACCCAACACAAATGACTAACAGAATGATAAAACGTAGGGAGTTGAAAGTTATATCAGGAAGCGATTAGGAATAGAAGAGATGAAGGTAGCCAATATACAGGAACAACAGAAGGAGAAGGAAGAGCAAGAATGTAGTGGGCACAGAAAGGGGTCGGGAGGCCTAGGCCAAGCAAATTAGAATAAAGGACTGCGCGTTCTGAGGAGATAGATGAACATTCGAATAGTAGGTGATTTACATTATAGGTCAAATTTAAGATAAAAGGATGATCTCTGTTAGCGGAACGTTTTTTTTTTTTTTGTTAATTGAATTTTTTTGTTCAAGCTAAAATTCAGACTTTTTACGCGCTCCTTTCATCTTGCTCCAAATTCCTTGTCCCTTATCTCTACTCTTAGTTCCTTCATTTTATCAGTCTCTGATGTCCCATTGTCATTTTCTACCACATTCTGAGCGAGAGTTAAAGAAACAAAAAAAAAAAAAAATTCTACTTTGATATGAGAGATTAATAATGGTGTGTGATCATGAGCGAAAAACGAAGAATAAGTTACGTAGCACAGCGAATAATGATATTTAGATAAGTTTCAAAAAGACGCGATAACTTACTTTTTGGGAGACTGGTCGAAAATCCGGAGGATCGCGAAAACAAAAAACAGAACAACTGCGAGAAAAGTAAAGTAGCATATACCCTTGGCAGGGTGTTGGGGATTGCGAAGTCAAGTCTTTGCAAAAACGTACTTATAATTATAATGGCCGTTAACAATTTCGCGGCATTCGCTCACGCGTTCGTTTATCGCTTACTGCAAACAAATGACTCCGGGAGCTAAAAGTAAGATAACTAAAGTAAACATATAAATAAAAAGGGTAATGTTTTTTTTTGTTTTTTTTTGTGTTTTCACTTTCCTTATGTAAGCTAATAAAAAACAGAGGCTAATTCAAAGCATTTAAAAATAAAAAATAACATTCCCCTTTATCTGCAGGTAAAACACCAGCATTTATTCGTCGGCCACATAACAATTCTTTTCTTCTCTGTTATGACATGTGTACGTTGACAGTCATTACGATATGCTACGACATTTACCTGCGTTTATCTGGTTCCGGTTTAGTTCCACGTAAATTTTTCGAAATAGTCCTCGTTTATTTCTCTCAAGAACGAAAAACGTTCCTAAAATAAGGCATTTATTTTAATTTATTAAAGTTAATTTTTTATTTATTTGTTATCGAGGTATTTACTTATTTTAAATTTCGCCTTTAGGTTAACTCAATTTTAATCACCGTTCTACGTCAGATACCTTAGCTATATGTACGTTTGACATATCTACAAAACGATTCCGCGCAACTTACAAACATTGTGCATCTTGAAGCTATATGTGTAGTAACATCGTATGGTTCGATGTTTACTTTCGATATTCATTGAACGAGATTATTCGAACATCTCATTACTGATTTAATTAAATATAGCCAGAATGCAGCGGCCGATCCAGGTTATTACACTGATGACGTATCTCACTAATTTCGTATTAAACATCAAACGATTAATTTCATCTCAGGTTAATTTGCTAAGTGAAGCATGATTTAATGAATGGATCAAAAACCAACCGGATCCGAAGTTTTACTTTGTTTGGTCTGTAAGAAATTTTTTGCTGTTCTTTTCGCAGGTATATTATAAATACTTAATACCACAAATAACCCCCCCAGCCCATCCTTTTTTTTTTAAACACGAGGTTAATTTTATTCCTGTAATGTATAAATGGCAACGATGCATGGACAACGCTGAAAAAATAGCGTTCTGAATACTGAAAAGATGGTTGAAAAAGACAGGAAGAAAGTAGAAGAAGTAAAAAAAAATGTACAAATATGTGTACGTATACATAGTTATAGAAGGAAACTATGGAGAATGTAATGAAAATAAATAACCGTGCGAAAAAATTAAAGGGGGGACCGATGACAGAAATGAATACACTATCGTAGCATCTATAAAAAAAAAAAAAAAATGCAAGGCGCAGCTCAAGAAGGCGAAATCACCTCATGTATAATGTGAAAAAAAGATAATTACAAACTAGTTTAAGTCGAGAGACCACAAAAAAACTGAAATCACTGCTACCTGAAAAGGAAGCTCAAAAAAGGTATACGAAGAGAATATTGTGCGGGAATATATGTACATGTGTTTATCTGTGGCCGTAATGTTAGTTTTATTTCAGTTCACATTTTTTACGTGATCATTTTCTCCTCCTGCCAGAGGAGTTATCAGTTCTTTTAAACGGTTTTGAAATTTAAATGCTCCGAAATTATTTCTCGGTTCGACAAACAGGAGTGCAGAACACTCAACCGCTGAGGTGAATAATCTCTTCAGTAGTAGGTCGTTCACCTACCGAACTTATTAGATAGGTAATTATTAGACTTAAAATTTTACAAAAAAAATAGTAATGAAATTACACATGTAAGTGTACTTTTAGAAAAATTTTAAGTTTCAATGATTAAACGCAATAATTAGAATTTTTAAAAGACAAAAAAAACGCCGACTTCAGAATTTTTACTTAAAAATTTAATGAAAATGCAATGAAAAGTAATAAATATTCGATAAAAAAGATAACTTATAAAGTAAAATATATGCCTATAAGGGACTATTTTTAATTAACATTCATATCTTAATTGAAGTCTCTGTACACCTAATTCAAATTGCAACAATTAAGAAACCGTATTGAGCGAGTATAGGCAAAAAACCTGTTTTCCATCGAGTATTAAAAATATCGGAAATATCTAATGCGGTTTTTTTAGGTTACAATTTAAATTGGTAATGTCGTTTAAGAATAATTATCCGCTTACCGTATTATTCTGAAATACATTATTTTTTATCGAATGATGATTATTTTACAAGTGCATTTTTAACAAATTTTTACAGTGTAAATCTTGAGATAGGTAATTTTTTTAAACTATTCTATTACGGAATTTTTATTGCTTATACGGATAGATCAACCTAAAAAATGGTGCTGTACGATAGCTATCGGTTTAAGAATATAATGTTGAAATTCTGTAAGCCTTAAAGATTCATTATCTCTATTCGAATCTACACATTCCTATACAAGACCGGGACACATCGATAATACTTTAGGACACACTCGTAGGTAGCACTTTTAAAATTTTGCCTCTTCATGAATGATGAAAATTTTTGGGCCAATTTTTGTCCGGCAATGTTAGAGATAAACCTGCATATCTGTAATAGGCGACTTATTTTATTAACGTTTATTTGAATGACTCCACGGTAAATAATCACCGATACTCCGCGATTTACTTATACGGGACCAGCACGAACTGTTACAATTTCTAGTAAACAGAAGGTATTATTCGAATACCATTCTACCTGGTTAAAAGTTGTAGGCAGAGTAATGTTAAGATTTCCGTGAGCCGCGGGCTTGTATATAGAGCGGTTTCGAATTCGCGTTACCTTTATTCGAATTTACATAGAAACGTCGAAAAAATATTTTAATTTTCGTCTTACACAAAATTTAGTCATCTTTTTTGCACGGTAAATAACACGGGTAATATTTTTTAGAATCGCTCAACTATGTTCACGTAAAAATAAAATAATCGATCGAAATAATTTTTCTACCTCGCAGAAAAGTCTCTTCCCATTCGTAGGAATTGAAAAATGATCGCTATTTTTATATTTAACAAACGTAATTGGATTCAATTCAAGAACTAGACGCCTAGCTAAATGTCAAGTTAACTTTGTAGGCGACCTATTTCGCGAAAAATATTATTCGCGCCATCCGATACATGAAAATGTACACCGGTTCTTCGTCTGTAAAAATCCGTCACCTTAACAAATATCGTAAAAAAAATTTGAGGACTCAAAAGAACAAAAATAAAAATTGCGATTCCATCCGCTGAATTGAAAAGATCTCGCGCCAGTTGATTGTTATTTAGATTTTATATTCGCATATTAACGATTTTCCGGTGCACTCTAGTTGCTACGAGCGTTGCTTATCCACTCTAAATGGGAAAACAATATTGTCGAGAGCAGGATCTACCGCTTTCTGTCGAGTTTGCAATCAGCTTATTGGCCCCTGTCATTTTACAAAATTAGAATTTCTACTCTAACAAAATTCCGATTTTTTTCCTCCCACTTTTCTTGCACGGTAACATGGTTTTCTTCGTTATCTAGTTTCTCGCACTCTCCGAAATTAAATTCCCTCTTCCTCCAGATGCCCCCTCTTTATAACTCCCCCTTGAATTATAGAAAAGGAGAATATTAAATTACCGATTCCGTTTTTTTTCCCGTTAATGCCGCTTTGAAAAAAGACCGATGAAATTGTTTGGAACGCTTCTTTTACATCCACTATCGTTCCCCTTTCTTTCCTCATCCATCTTCTCAGTTAAATTGTTTCGGGAACTCGTCGTTTTACGCTTCATTTCCTTTAATCCTTATTTCAATAATTATCCAATTATCTGCGATTCCGAAAGTACAGTTCAAACTCTTTGATGCAACTTCACGCTCTGTCGTAATTTTTCACTGCATTCCGGTTTCGAAAAATTTGAAAAATATGTATTTATTATTTTTTACATACGAAACTTTCGTCAAGCTAAAACGCTTGTCGACGAATTATCCTATTGAACATTTTACCATCTTAAATTAACTTATACATATACATATAATCGTGTATTATTTACTAATCTTAATCCATCTTTTTACCTATCAATACCTTAATAATCTATTTCTATCTTTTATATTCCATGTTTTTGTTGTTTTTTTTCTGTTTTTTTATTGCGCCTTGTCATTTGATTTTATGTTTATTATTTTTTTTTTTTATATTTTCTTCTTCCTGAAGTCATTTCTTTATTTTCCTTTTTTTTCCCCCTATTTTTTCCTTCTCTATTATTTCTTTGGGTTTTGCTCCCCCATCTTTGTTCTTGCTAACGGCAGTTAGTACGAAAGTTTTTCCCTCAACTCGTATTCTGTGTTTATTCTTTTCTCCAATTCAATTTTCTTTTCTGCTGATATGTACTCCCATATCTTCAGTAATAAGTACATTCCTTTTATGCTCATTACGTTTTCTTTGTTTAATTATTTCACTATCGGTTTCTCCCTTTAAGGATTTTCTATTAATTTCAGGCATTTAATTTGAGGTTTATTTATTTTCCCCGAGTATACTTTTCTCGCCATTCCCCGTACCTAAATTTCATTCTTTTACGGGTCTCTCATTAAATTTTATTTATATATATATATGTGTGTGTGTGTGTGTATTTAGTACTCTTTTTATACATACTTATGTCCTTCTGAAGGTAGCGGCCCAGCAGCACTGAGAAAGATGCGGTCAGCGGCGCCATGTCGGATATTTCGGAAAGATATAAAGAGGCAAAATGAGTCAAGAGAAAGTGCGAAACTAGAAACAAACTACTATTAAACTGAGGCGAAATCGTGTGAATACGAGACGAAGATTAGGAATAAAAGAGCTTCTGATGATGGTCAGTGTAAGCTGTCCGAAATGTTAAGCTACTATATAAATCTTTGTATGACAGTTATGGCCGTAACTTATTTATGATAAGTAATCACTGATTGAAAAAGAAGGAAGTTTGACATCGTTTTAAAAAGCGCGAATGGCGAATGACGAGTAGGAAAGTTAATCTCAGAAGGAGCCAACAGGAGTATTATGCAGCAGAGGCAGGAAACCCAAAGCAAATCTGAATTTGAACGAGGTATACGAAGATTTTAGGAAGGAAAGCGGGAAAGGAAATACACGATGAGATCGGCGGAAACTCGAGGATAAGCGGAGCAACACTTTTGGAATAAGTACTTCCCTCCAGTTGAAAAATAGAAACAGTGACACGCGATAAAGCAAAAGGTAAAAAAGAGAAATCGCGATAGATTCTTGAGAAATTTTTAAATGTAATAGTCGAGTAGAGAACGGTTGAATTATATGAAAGTATGAGAACGCCTGCTCTCTGTTTAAGAGCTAGTAAAAAATCTAGTATTCTCGGGGCGGAAATGTAAAGATATAGTTTATGATGATCCAGCAGCATAGCGGTGGGAAATCGTATTATTAAGGTTGATAGAAGACTCTGTTATAGAATTTATCGCACTATCTGGTAGAAACTCAAACGTCAATAGTGGCAGATATTAAAAGAATTATGAAATTGCTCGGTTCACTAACTGCACAGAAAGAGTAGGACCAGACGAGCAGAGTACCAGCGGAAGGAATCGGGAAGAATTGCAATGCTAAATGTCGAGAAATACATCGGCCAAGAACCTCCGGTACAATGAAAATAATTATGCTAGAGTGGCCTAGAAGAACTTATATTCCGAAAAGAAATGAAAATTAGAGGAATATTAAACGACATTAGATTATTCCGAAAATTTATGGATGAAAACAATGTCACGGTCCGAAGCAACATCCCTACAAAGAGTCCAACGGTAGTAATAATTTTTTTTAAACCAAGAAATTATAAACACGCCCAGATGGCATAGAGTCGGCGGAGTAACTACCGGAAGGAACTTGTCAACTTGGGCAGTAATCCGGCGTGCGAGCGGAATTTTCATATATTTTGATACCTGAATAAAACACCGCTGCTTAATTGGCCACGACAGGTGTCTAGCGAGGAGGCTTAATATTCGAAAAGCACGCGAAAAAACTTTTATTGAGCATATTGTTGAAAAGTTTTTTTCCAAGCATACATCACCACACTCGAGGCAAATGGAATGAAAAGGCAGCGCCCTCTTTAAAGAGGAAGAAGCGATACCTTTTTTTGTTGCTTTTTTTCTTTTTTAATAAAGAGGGTAAGATTTTAATTTGGTCGATATAGTAGGATAAGTAAAACCAGAAACGACGGACAGGGAACACAAAAAGGGAAAGGTGTGGGAATAAAAAATAAGAAACTGAAACTTTAATGTGAATAGTAGAACGTGCAGTTGCAGACTAGACTAGACGAATCGTTTACGATTAATATTGCAGCAGAACGATCGAGTGAACTATAAAAAGCCAACAGTCTACTGATAGGAGGAGCGATTTAAAGTGAAAAAGCGGCGAAAGACGCCAAAATTTAGCGCGAAATTTTTCTCGTACATAAGATAGAAAACGAGAAGCTGCAGAATTACTGAGCTAAAGCTTCGTTTCATTTTTTTTTTTTTTTTGAATTTTTTAATAGCTAAATTGCACCTGGCCGATGATAGCTATTCAGCGATTATTTTTAATATCCTATGCGCATAGCTTGAGTAGCAGCCTATCCAGCGACAGGTGCTAAAAAAGAAGTTTTATTAGAACTACTTTTAATTCAGACTAGATTCATCGACTTGATTCTATCGAACTTCTAGCGAATTGTCCGGCAACCCAATTGTGTCATATGGTTCCCGTGCGTTTCTAATTTGTAGACGTGCTTCTTTGCGTCGTCGAATATTACTTCTTGAGCAAACTTTATTCCGAAGTCTTCATGAAGCGTTATTAAATTGGTAATGTACCACGACTTACAACCATCCGGAGCATTTATCCGTTGTATGATTACTGTTTTTAGAACAGTCCCATAGTGGGCAGCCGAAACGCTAAACTAGCTTTAAAATCTGATTATAAACTACGTAGCAGTTTATTTTCAGCAAATAATTCCTATTTAGTAGCCAGTATAATTGTCTTAAATATTTAATTCGGTCCGTTTTACTGCAACATGTTTATTCCATGTTAGTCGTGTTGATGATCAAGGTATACATACACCCCGAGATATTCCACATCTGTTTTTCGCGGGATTGCAACATTGTTCGGGACTTCTACCGGATCAGTGAAGATAATTCGCGCTGATTCACATTTTCATTAAATCCGTAGCGAATGAAGCGATGTCGAGTAAAATTGGTGATCGTAGAAGTGAGGAGCGAACGTGAACATTCTGAAGAATATCAGTGCGCGAGACAACCGGATAATTTGACGATTAGCAAAATGATAACAAAAGCCGAGTCCTAAATTCAGCCGTACAAATAGATTGAAAAGAAGCAAGACAAAAAGTACTGGAAAAAAATAAAATTCTACAAAAATAACGGACATTCCGGCGAACTCTCTGCAAGTATCGATGATAAAAATCTATCGCGCGGGAAAAAAAGAGGAATTTTTCAATGAAACTCTTAGTTTGCGAAACTCGAATTTGAAAGGAAAAATCCATTTCGAACAGGCCGTTATAGAGTCGGGAATGGGGGGAAAAATTAAAAAAGAACCGAAAAGTAAATGCATTTTTAAAAGGAGAAAGCCCTATTTCAAGACTGTCATCGGAGAAAATCTGTAAGGAAACTAGACTTAAGTTAAAGTAAAGAAAAAGTAAAGAAAAAAACATTTCGGAATATAAAAGGTCGAGTCTCCTCAAAGGCTGCGACACGAGAAAAAACAAGCCGGAAAAGGAAATTCGAATTCTCCGAAGTGGAAGAAAATTACAGTATACAATTATGATTCAATGTACAATCTCTGGAGCCATTTTTTCCGGCATGAGAGAGCGCGCCGATGAGAGCAATCTAGCAGGGATAAATATCTTTCACTACTGCCGTAAAAAAATTAGCGACAGAATTAAAAACGACGGTGCCCGACGGAACGGACCAATGAAATTACAAAGTAACGACAATCGAGTGAAAATTGCGTTGTTGTTGTACAGGTACAGTGAAGGACGAAAAATGCGCTAGGCAGAATACTCGTTTCAGTCCATTTTAGAGGAAGATAAGAAAGATAGAAAAAAAGAAGGCCCGTGTCGATATTTTCCCTGCGATCGCTACCATTTCAGGCCGCATACAACTTTTTACTGATTAGAAAAATTTCATTCTCGATTTTTACCGTGCAATTCTCTCTCTTTTTTATTTCTTATTTTTAACGAACTCGTCAACCAAAGGGGAGGAGGACCTTCACTCAGAAACAATTAGAAATGAAAAAGGAAAGTTAT
This sequence comes from Icerya purchasi, assembly GCA_039619475.1. Taxonomy (NCBI): domain Eukaryota; kingdom Metazoa; phylum Arthropoda; class Insecta; order Hemiptera; family Monophlebidae; genus Icerya; species Icerya purchasi. Next base: position 334,549,721 of record CM077115.1, on the reverse strand, counting down.
ATAATGCGACGATGAGATAAATAGGAAGATGACGATAATAAGTGTAGCAGGAAAAGACAGGATGTAGCGGACACGATAAAGAACAGGAAGCCAAAGCCTAAGCAAATGAGAGTACAGAGCCGAACGTTCCACCGACAGAGATAAACATTTAATAAAATATCATTTGAACGGAGAGGACAACATGGAGAAGAGGCTAATGAGAAGCGAAAGCGGGACGAAGGCGGCAATGTATGATTTAAAATAACACAAACGCATAATGGAGACAGCAACAAAGCGAGAAAGTGAAGGAAACAGAAGGAACCATGGATTGAAAGGAAGACTAGGGGTTGGACAGATAAAAGGAATGGTTATTAGAAAGAGAGGAAATATGTATACACATTCGAAAGCAAAATCTGAGATGGAAGTTTTTACACAGCGGAAAGAGAGATTAGAAGGGGGGGGGGGGTTTGAATAAGGAGAAAAAAGAAGCAGCAACCGGCCCCCCTCTTTTTCGCTAATTTTTATTTCCTTCATCCGTGATTTTCCTCAGCTTTTTCCTTTCATATCAACTTAAAGCATTTGTTGTTTTTTTCTAGCCATTTCCGGTTTGAGTATTATACTCTTCCAAATTTTCCAAAACCCCATTTTGCGTTGCTTCTCCTCTGTCGTCGCTTTGCACATTGTCAACATTTACGTGATTGCGCATTCTCGTCAACGATGCCCGTCGGACGAAAATCAACTCTGAAAAAACGGATTGTTTAAACCGAACACATTTCCAGGGACAGACATAGCTACCTCTATATCGCGACGATGTAAACTTACGCGCGTCATTAATTGAAGATGGAATTTGTCAGTTTGTCTCAAATATGGAACATTTTACTTCGCCGTAAATACTGCGGTTTCTTCGGCACGGCATCTATTCTCTCTCTCGCTCTCAGCGACGACAGGCTCAAACAAACAACCAAACGCATTACACATTTACATCATTCTGCACAACAAGTCGCTCGCCATTAGTTTTAACCGATGTTTAATCGCGTAATCTCGATAACAGCTTACTGTCTGCATTTGTCGCCGCCATGCTCAACCTCGATGCGGGTCTACTTCAATACGTTACAAAATTAATGCATCTCGATTAACATCCCGCCGAACTGTGTGTAATAAACCATCGCGTAAAAACAACGCTAACATTAAAGTAAATCGGCGATTAACGATCATCGCATTCGCAACATTTTAATTCCCGTTTATTTTTATGAAATATTTAATTTACCTGTAGGCAGAGCGTTATAATAAAGAGTTCAATTGCGGTTTAGTGGAAATGACATATAAAAAATGTATTTGAACGAATGATAATTATGAGCTCAATAAAACACGACACTTTCGGAATTTCCTCTTTTTGATTTCAAAGCCAACCGTTGTAGAGCACTGAAAACTATAAATTAATATTCGTTCTTTTAAAGCAGCGTGATTACGTCACCGATAAACTAACAAGTTAGCCTTTTCGTTCTCAATGCTGCCGGTTGGCGACATTAAGGCCGTACATATATATTAATTACAACGTAGTTCTTAGGCTACCCCCCATTCGAAAAAATGTCCCAATTTTATGTAACGTTTGTTATATTTTATAGGATTTTTGTTATTGTTATTTAAAAAATGTCACAATTTTATGTAATGAAATATGTAACGAAAAATGTAACGAAAAAATGTCTTATTTTATATAACGGAAGTTAAATGTTAGAATAAGATTTTTGTGGTTATGTTTTTTTTTTTTTTTGTGTTGATGCCATTAAGAATTACGTTGTAAATTTTGATCATTTTATACAAAGTATAGAAGAGAAAGAGACAGAAATGAAAGCAAGAGGGGTCAAGGGGCACAGCCCCTTGCGAGGCCAAAGTGGCCGAGTTTATATATATATATATATATATTCCTGAATTATATAATTACTATTATAACGTCGTATGGCAACATGCTGCAATTAACTGATCAAAAATCGGCGGCCATGCATTTAAAATAACTGTTTAAAAACGCGGCAAAAAAAATCAAACCAGTATACACACCTATGTGTGGCATTTTTACATAGGCTATTATCATTATCGTATTATGGTCTGATGCGGAAAGATGCTTACAACAGCTCGTCCAGATTACGTGTATCCGTGTCAACGCTAGTGGTATGACACTTCGTGAATTCTATCAAAAGCTCGGCATCCGTGAACAATGTGTTCGATGGTTTAGGATATCCACAATTACAGGCAGCGTCATTATTAATTTTCCATCGCGTTAGAGACTGGTTACAACGTCCATTTTCAGTCTGATTTAATTGCACCCAATTCTCTCGGGGATTAGACCATCCACACCTTTGGATCAGTGTATGTGACCAATTTATGTTTATCCGGATTTGAACTATAGTCCGCTGTTCTCATCACTCTCCTTCTTGCCATTTTCTTCCCAGGAAGGACATTTGGCGTAATGCACACTGGTTTTTTGTTTTAGGCGGGTTACTTCAAACGCATGTCTAATTATAAGGGGAGTCGCCGAACTTCCGCCACTCTGTAATTGTTGCCGTTTTCCTGCGGATATCGGGTGGCGCAATGCTATACAGGTAGCCATGCAATAGGCGTAGATTTAACTACTCCTCGGATTAGCCTCATTGTGGTATTCAGCTACGTGTCCAGCGTTCCGGTATGGCAACAGCTGTTGAGCCAAAATGACACGGCTATTTCTTTCGGATGATGCGTATGATGTGTTTTTTTCTCGTTTTACTCATTCAAACTGTTTAAAAAAAAAATTGAACTAAACATTTCCACTGTCCTGTAAATCTAAATAAATGAAGGTAAACAAGACATATTTTAGAAAGTGTTATTCCCCCCGTATGTTTTGCTCACAGCATTTTTACCTTTTAATTTTTCATACTTTAGAAAAAATATATATATTTTTTTTTCAAATACCAATTTATCCTGAAAATTGAATAAAAACGGGCTAAAAGGTAAAAAAATTAAAAGAAGAATATAAGATTATTCTTAAATCGTAACCTCTTTAGGTGTGAGGTTTTTAAAACGTAACATGTATAATTGTTATATATATATATATATACATTTTATTTTTTTCCCGGCTAGAAAATGTTTATTATATATATATGTATATATAACTCGGCCATTTTGGCCTCGCAAGGGGCTGTGCTCCTTGACCCCTCTTGCTTTCATTTCTGTCTCTTTCTCTTCTATACTTTGTATAAAATGATCAAAATTTACAACGTAATTCTTACTGGCATCAACACAAAAAAAAAAATAACATAACTACAGAAATCCTATTCTAACATTTAACTTCCGTTATATAAAATTAAGACATTTTTTCGTTACGTTTTTCGTTACATATTTCATTACATAAAATTGTGACATTTTTTAAATAACAATAACAAAAATCCTACAAAATATAACAAACGTTACATAAAATTGGGACATTTTTTCGAATGGGGGGCAGCCTAAGAATTACGTTGTAATTAATATATATATATAACCGTGTATCATATTTATTATGAAATATATATTCAATTCGGTTTCGTTGAATTTAATAATTAATTACATAGTAATTAACAATATGTTTAAGTTATACATGTTACGTATAGTGCTGATTACGAACACATTATTAATTGTTACTTCAAGGGTTGAACGTTGTAGGATTGTTAAGATATTTTTTTAATAAAAAACGAGAAAGACTGACACGTAGTCAATTGAAAATGATTTTTCTAAAAGAATTTCAGAATATTTCTCGAAAAATAAAAATGCCGATAGAATAAAATTTTCAGAAAAATTTATGCTTCTAGTTATTAATATAAATGCAATAACTTTTTTTCCCTTCCTTATCATAACAATCATATGGTATATCGGCGAAAGGACGTGTTATCCCATTATTAAATATTGTAATATTAAACATGGCGAAATTGAACCTTAAAATTGGATTTTAGAAAAGTTAAATTCTTATTAAATAAAAAAAAAAAAAGGAAAGAAATACACATAAAAAACATTATTATTTACGATATTCGTTAAATGCAAAAAAATGTAAAAAAAATTTGCTAATAAACGTTATCGCCATACAAAAGTGCATAGCCCCGATAGTGTAAATAATAAACGTGAATTTGATCGGCATTACGTTGTATAAAAAATTAACGAAATCATTGCCATCACCGAATGCGACTCGAAATTTTAAATTTCGTAATCCGTTTTACCGATTTCGTATTTTCAAATGCGGGATAGAAAAATATGTTTATTAAATTAATTGTAGTTTGCAGAAAATAATCTAAATGGTTTATTAGAGCCGGCACCAAAGAAAAAAAAAAAAAAAAACATATATTTCCAAAATAACGGAATTTATATCCTTTTGACCAATTCTATCTTTTCCATTTTTCGGAAACGCCGTAAATCCTCAAAACTACAACTATAAAATATTAAAGAAATAATTTACATACCGGTAATTAAATGATGGCGGCGTTTTTTAGTTAAACCGAAAAAAAGGGAGAACTTGGGAAATCGAATTTCAATATTGCCTATAAATATCGAAGAAATTAAATTAAATTACCGATTCGAAAAAATCTGCCACGCAAACCTCGCAAAACTTGCGAGTAAAATTCTTAATTATATTGAACAGCCCTGGCGCATAGGTACGAATGAAAATGGTTTTGGGCTGAAAACCAGTTTGACGATCGGTAAAAAAGTTGCTGGAAACTGCTCGAACAGGCGAAATAATTTCAATAATCTGTCGTTCAATGTTGCAGGGTGGAATTATTCGTCGAAACCGCGCGATTTTTCTTTTTCTTTTTTCTTTTCATTACGACCTTGTAAGCGTTCATTAAAACCGGCAAAAATTTTAAATTTCTATCGTTCGACCGATCTAGGAAATTTAATAGCGCGAGATAGAATATTAATTGGATGAACTGAACTCCCGTAGCGTCTCAAGATTCTTCTCACAAGAACGTGATGACATTGAACCGATAAGCGGTCCGCGATACGCCGCCCCTGGTGTTTACTGATTAGACCAATGACCGTAGCAGCGCATCGGCTCTAGCACTCTTAAATTTGCCGTGAAACCTTTGTAAAGCCACGAAAACTAGTCTTCAAAATAGAGGATCTCCTCTCACAGATATTCGCCTCTTTAGAATACATCTTAAAAACCCCCCTACATTTCGGCGAATAACAAGTTAACCTACAGCGCTAGTGTATCCATTGAAGAGTTAAACATTTTATTTAAACGTTATTCTATACTTTTTTCGTTTGCTCGTCAAGCAAATGTTTTTTCAATGTATGATCCTTTGCTGCATCGATAGAAGTAAAAATAGGTAACACTAGAAAACATTTAATGTATGTGTCGTCTATATTCTTGCATAAGATTCTACGTAAAAAATCAAAAAAAAAAAAAAAAGGTAAACTGTTCTCTTCCTCTTTAAAAAGAAGTTCACCGAAAAAATGTTTTACCCGCGCATTCTTTAACTCAAAAGACCGCTACACTGTTCAGCATCGCAAAATATATCATAAATGCGGTTGAATTTTATTCGTCGCCCCTACTTACATATTTTCAAAGTAAAACGGAAAGCTATCGAGTAAAGTCGCGGTTGTTACTTTGAAACTAAACTATTATTAAGCTGGCGGTACCCATATCTGTAATGGTCGATAAATGTTTAAATTACGTAATTTTGAGTATTGGAACATTTAAACACTGAGCGTTGAAACAGAGATGTATATATTATTATGGTGACAGAAATGGGTTATTACTCTCAGGTCTGAATTGAAATAAACTGTATAAATGCTGAATCACGAAACGCGTTTACGGGTCGACCCCTATTGAATTTCACGACCCTTTTTTTTTTAATTAATCGGAAAAATAATAAATCCCCCTGCTCTAAAAAGGTTTACATTTTTCTCATTTTTCAACAGCGGACATTATCCTTAGGCTATACTGACGGTTTGATGACTGAATGAAATGAAAATTCTGTTTCGGTTGATTTCGCTTTTTCAAATAGTACATTTTGTTCGTTTTCGTTTTGGTTTTTAATTTCTTATCATCCTTTTTCTCATCGTCTTCTTCCACAATGGAGGAACAATTCGTGCTTGGTCGACACGAAAACAGAGTTTTGATCAGAATAGTCATCTCGAATCCTCGTTCAATTCAATTAGTAATTTTAGTGACTGCACTGCATCTAATATCTACAATATCCTTAGCAAATTCGGTTGCCCAGCGGTTTTTCTTTTATCCCACTTTTATTCCTTTTTAAGTTTGGTGGGTCAACGTTAGCGAAACCAAAAGGGGAAAAAAACGAAAAACACAAAGACACACATCCTTCGAGTACTCCATCTTATCTAATAAGGAGAGATCACTATCTGTTGGTCACCGATTTTGATGAAATTTCGCAGATTGATAGAAGACCATCAGTATATGAACTATGTAAAATATTAGAATGCAACTTTTTGATTTACGCGAGAAATTTTAGCTCAGCAGCCGCATTTAACGGATAATATACATAGCCGTTTAGACAAAAATATTCCAAAAATTCCGGATTATGTTTATATTTATTTTATGCAAATGGTTCGTAAGACTGAAAATTCTAAAATTAAGTATATTAAATTAAAAAAATTATTAAAAAACAATTAAGCAATTAAAAAAAAAAATCAATTTTTAATTTAATAAATATTTAAATACAGTATAAAAATACAAATTATAATGAACTTATTTTGGTGGTGTAGTGGTAAAAGTGACGTCTATTTTTACATATTTAGAAATAAGGTCCGGGTTTGAATCCCCCCATGTGTCACGTAAAATTTTTGATCTTATATTATAAATTACTAATTTTATTTTCAAGTATGTACAAAATAGATGTCACTTTTACCGCTACATCACAAAACAAGCTTATTATGGTTTGTGTTTTTATACATACTATATAAATATGTAATAAATGACGTGTTTAAATTATTATTAAAGTAAAAATTGATTTTTTTAAGATTATTTTATCGTTTTTTAATAACTTTTTTGTTTAATATACTTCATTTTAGAATAGTCAATCTTTCCGAACCACTATTTGCATGAAGTAAATAAACATAAACTGGAATTTACTGCATATTTTTTTATCTAAACAGCTATATATGTATATTATCCGTTAAATGCGGCTTCTAAAAATTTTAATTTCTCGCGTAAATCAAAAAGTTGTATTCTAATATTTTACACAATTCATATACTCATGGTATTCTATCGATCTGCAAAATTTCATCAAAATCGGTGACCCGTAGATCGTGACCTCTACTTGCAAAATGTATTTTTAATGGAGTCAAAACGAGGTGAATACACACTAGTGATGTGTAGTTCGTGGACAAACTGATTGAAAGAACTGATTCATGAAAAAGAACTGAAAGAACTGAAAGAACTGATTCAAGAAAAAGAACTGAAAGAACTGAAAAAACTGATTCATGAGAAACAACTGAAAGAACTGAAAAAACTGATTCATGAGAAACAACTGAAAGAATTGATTCACAAAACTTAAAAGAACTGGTTCTGTATGAACTGTTTTAAGTGAAACGCGAATGAACAGAATGAGCCGGAGCGAACAGCCCGGAAAGACAAAATAAAAATGATTACAAAAATCACGCTTTTATCTCATTCGGTTCGGAAGATATAGTCCGGACAAACAAAATAAAAACGATTACACAGTCGCTTAGTATAGTAAGATTTGTTTACATGTAGATCTAAAAGATTTTCGAAAACAATCAGTTCTTTATAGTGAACTAATCCGCAAAAAGAACTATGAAAACCCATCACTAATACACACTAAAATCTACGAAATAATTTATAATATACAGAAAACAAAATTATTACGAGGAATTTTTAAAATAAAAATTATCGAAATAAATCCTAACAGGGTATTGTGTTTATAAAACATCCATTCAAAAATGTGCCAACAAGGAATAACAAATATCGTGTCTTATTACCAAATATTTTGTTTATTTGTATTTTTCGTTTTAAAAAATTTCAGACAATTTTTTGCTTTAAAAAAAAAAAATATATATATATATATAACCCGGCCATTTTGGCCTCGCAAGGGGCTGTGCCCCTTGACGCCTCTTGCTTTCATTTCTGTCTCTTTCTCTTCTATACTTTGTATAAAATGATCAAAATTTACAACGTAATTCTTACTGGCATCAACACACACAAAAAATAACATAACCACAAAAATCCTATTCTAACATTTAACTTCCGTTATATAAAATTAAGACATTTTTTCGTTACGTTTTTCGTTACATATTTCATTACATAAAATTGTGACATTTTTTAAATAACAATAACAAAAATCCTACAAAATATAACAAACGTTACATAAAATTGGGACATTTTTTCGAATGGGGGGTAACCTAAGAATTACGTTGTAATTAATATATCTCAACGGTAAAACACATTTAAAAAAGCAAATCTGGCAACAATTACTAATCGGTTTTAACTATCACACATCCCTCAGAAATACCAGAAAACCATCTTGTATTCGCATTTAGATCCGCTACGAATAATGTATATCCGGCTACTATTTCGAATAATAACAGCGCGTAACTCCCTTTATTTAAGGGCGTACAAACCACAACCTATTTCGAAGAAAGTTGGTCTTAAAGAACCCGCTAAAAAACGAGGTCACTGACCTTATCGAAAGAAGACATAGAAAAAAGTAATTAACGATGACGCGCTTATAAATAGTCAGCACATTCGGATGTGTGTAGCTGTACTAATAGAATCTTATCAAACATCGGTGGACATTAAAAATACTGATGAAAAAAAAAAAAAAACGGAATAAAACAATTTAACAGAAAAGTATTGATTTAAGCGAGAATAACTAAAGATAGTTTGTTCTTTTTTTCTTTCTTTTTTTTTTTTTTGGTTTGCGCAATAATCGTAGTCTCCGCGAACAGAGTTACACGGTCCTTTTAAAATAAAAACATCAGTATTGTCGCTCACATAAGTGAACGTGATCTGCGGCAGGTGCAAATGTGCTCCTGAGACAAAAAAGGGAGCCGAAGCTTTTAACTGATCCGGGAGATCCGAATGATAATGCCTGAATTTTACGCCGTTTTTAAAGAACAATTTCAACCGCTAATTTTATTTCTGATCACGCATTGGTCGGAACTTCTGATGAACTATGAAAAATACCGAATAGTCTAATATCTGTAATTGGGATTTCTATAACGTATTTGACTGCTTTTTTTATTAAACTGCAAACCGAGAAGACGCGAACAAATACCGTACGATTCTGATGCGATTTCAACTAACAGCTTCCCTCTGGAATAATCATCCCGGGTAATAAGCTAATCCAAGGTTTCTCAAAGTGGGGTACGCGAACCCCTAAGGGTTCGCCATTCGACGGTAGAGGGTTCGCGACAAGATTTATGTAATGGTGGCTGGATGACTGGCAGGCGCGTGGGGTACACATTTTGGCGCGCACGCGACTGAACTCGCATGTGTGCTCAGTGCTAATTTGTTTTAGTTCTAGTTACTTGCGCGCATTTTGCTTGACATCAAAATAAAAACAAAAACATTTGCAATCGTTTTGTACGGCTAGCAATAATTTTGTTCGAATCACTGTTATTTTCTGAAAATATATTCAGTAACAGTTCCGAAAATGAATGAGTGGTTAAAACGGGTTCATTACGTATAAAATGTCCAAACAATTCAACGTTATCATCCAGCTCGCAACCTGTACAAAGTATGTCTACTCAAATTGCGTCTACTTCTGCTGAAAGTTTAGTTTCAAACGAAAATTCTGAGAAATCGAGAGAACCAGAAAAAAAAGTCATACCATCGGCAAAAAAAAAGGAAATATGACGAAGACTATCTGAAAATTGGATTTACGTGCAACGAAGAATCTCAATACTCAGAACCACAGTGTGTAATATGTTCAGAAGTTCTGCAAATAGCTCGATGAAGCCATCATTGCTGCGAAGACATTTGGAAACAAAACATCCGCAATACGTATGTAAACCTTTAGATTTTTTTGTTCAAAAAAAGAAAGAGAGCTTCTTCAAAAAAGACCATGAAAACCACCTTGGCTACTAACTCTGAATATTTACGTGCATCTTTCCTTGTGGCATATAAAATCGCAAAGACCGGAAAGTCATACAATATTGCTGAAGAATTGATTTTACCAGTTGCTAAAGATATGGTCAGTTGTGTATTGGGAGACACATTTTCGAAATTGCTGGATAAAATACCTCCTTCGAACGATACAATTGCACGTCGCATTCACGACATGGCACACAATATTGAAAATCAACTCGCACAACGATTACAAAATAATTATGCGATTCAAGTTGATGAATCAACAGATATTAGTGGATTGCCGAATTTACTTGGGTTTGTCAGATACGTATATGAAAATATTTCTGAAGAAGATTTTCTATTTTGCAAGACCTTGGAGTCTACGACTTTAACACCATCAATGCCTTTCTTAAAGAACATGGCATAGATGGGACAAAGTGTGTTGGTATATCGACAGATGGTGCAAAGGCCATGACAGAAAGGATATCTTGACTAATAACCAGGATTAAAAATCTCGCTCCTGAGGTCAAAAGTATGCATTGAGCATTGCACAGAGAAGCATTGGCGAGCAAGAAATAATAAATTTGTTACCTTTTATTGAAATAAAAAAACCTTATTTTCTTCAACAGCCAATTTTATTATTTTCTTGGGAGTGGGATGCTAGGGGTTCGCCGTCATCTGGAAACTTTAACGAGGGTACGTGTAGCCATTAGTTTGTGAAACCCTGAGCTAATCCAATTGCTTAATAGCTTCGACTAACATTGTAAACCTTTTTAAATTACTCGTAGATTCCGTTTTATGTTCCCAGTCCGCGAGAAAATTCGGAGGTATCGGACTAAGCCTAGACGAAACGATTAGAAAAGACGACAGTTGACTTTACACCTATTTGTCTTATTACAAAGAAATCTGTTATTGTTCAACAGGGCAATTTTTGTAATTACCGATGATAAGACTTAAGCGGCTCATTCCGTTTCATCTGACTTTGTAAGCCAAAACTTACGTTTCTTCTCCAGCTCAACGTAATGATCCGCGAGGATTAATAGCCGTGTGTTTTTTTTCTCCTTAACCAGTAAGTCTCGAAACGAGTTTTTTATTTCATTTTTTTGCTCCGCCCATATCGATGATTAAGATATTTCCCAGCACCTTCGAAAAATTGAGAACCCGCTGTTTATCAAATACTTTTCAGCCAAAAATCGTTTCAGCTAAAATTACAATCTCCCGCGCTTTACAAGCTAGAAAGACAACTGAAAATTAGATTCAGAAATTTCGGGAAAAAAAAAATCATCAAGATGAAAATCTTTTAAATATAGTGTTCTCCTGTTTTTTCGTTTATTTCAGAATTCATTGAACAGTTGGATCCGAATTAGCGGCATTTAGGAGAAGCGGTAATACACTGTAAAAATATGCAAGTAGGAAAACCGGTAATGCTACAAACCACCCAAGACCGTATGACAGAAAATACATCGATGTCAATGACGCGCAAGTGAAATAGGCAAAGAAATTTACGATGCAGAACGCAAATAAACGAACGTTAGAACAAAAAGAACAAAAAAACGTAAAATATTAAAATGAAAAAAACCGGGAAAAACAAGTAAAATTACGAAGACAAACTAAATAGCTTTGGAAGTAATAATGATGGAAATCTGGGAATATTTGAAAAGCACAGTAATTGTTAACATATCGTTGCAACTACTATAGAAGTCTATGAAGCTGAGAATTGGCACCTAATACAACGATACTAAATGTACTGACGCCGTCTAAAAATGCATTAAAAAATTCAAATTTTTTAGGGATGAAAAAGGGGGTAAAAGTCAGAAAATCGCTTTTTAAATAATCACGCTACGGCCGAAGATAATTGAAATTTTACATGAACATTACTTACGTACCGAAGATGTCAAATAAGAACGATTTTTTGAAAATTTGACCTTTAGGAGGTGAAAAGAGGTTAAAAACTGTTTTCCAAAAAACATTAAAACTTAGGGTCCCATCGAAACTAGGTTTTACGGCCAAAACCAAAAGTTCCATATAAGGTCATGTTTTCGTGAGAAAAAGAAATAGTCAATCATAATCAGTCAGTCTTCAATCACATATTAATTATTCAGTCTTTGATATTTCAAGTAATCATTAACAGATAACATATTATCGCTCCTTATTTCAAATAAATGATTTGTGCTTTTAATAAAAGGTACAAAACAAAGATACTTTTTATTTAATATGTTTAGGTACGTAAAACAAAAAATACTCTTTCATTTTAAGAACAAAATAGTTTCTTCTATGGTCATTTTGCATGGCACTCTTGTTAATGAACTACAATCTACAATCTACGTAGAATTAAAATTAAAAAGTACTTACTAAGTACAACTAAATATTTTTAATGCAAATAATCCTACTTGATGTATGAAAATAAACGATTTTTCTCTCTAACTTAAAATAAAAGGAAACTGTGAAGAGCTTCATTGAGAGCTACAACTATTAATAATTTTAACGGACTGATAATTATCAGTATTCGTAATTGAACAATCTAATATTATAGGCGAGAAACAATAATTTGGCGCCAACATTTTCGCATCACAGATTGCTTCTTCTGTCAGAATAAATTTGACCAGCAGCTCTAATAATAGTTGCTCACTGGAAATACTCGTCGATGGAGCCGACAAGAATTTCAGTGCAACCTTTCTAAAACACAGAACTGGACTAGAATTCCAGTAAGGATAAGAAACCGAATTTCTTTGTAACCTTGGCTCTGTGATAAGTAGGCTTGAATAATTTGCTTAGCTTGTGATAAGCGATCACCATCATCCACACCAGAAGTTTCTATTAATTGAAAAATAGATTTGTCATATAGCCCTCCTCCTTTTTCGGAGGACGCAATGACCTCTCGAATTCAGTGTCGGTTTTTGGCCGTAATCTCGGCTGGATGACAGCCGAAACCCGTTTTTTGGCCGAAAGTTCGGTCGGACACTATTAAAACTGTAATATTTGTGGTACAAATGGGTTTATCAAATTGTAATTCCGCGTGAAGACGCCTCGTATGATGTACTAAATGTGTGCAAAATTTTTTTTAAACCCCAAAATTTTAACGGCGGAAAAGGTCAAAACCCCATTTTTGAGTAAACCAAAAATCACGCTACGGACCAAACGAATCGTGATTATCGCATGTAATTTCATGTGAATAGCATTTATGTACTGAAGATGTCAAATAAGAACGTTTTTTTGAAAATCGAACTTGAACGGGTAAAAAAGGGTTAAAAATTGTTTCCCGAAAAATATACAAACTGTTATTATAGTTTTGGTGAAAATACGTTTACCGAATTATAATTCCGTACAAAAATACGTTATATGGTCTACACTAAAGTAGGGAAATTTTTTTTGTAAATCCTCAAAATTTTAAGGGGGGAAAAGGGTAAAACTTCGTTTTTGAGAAAACCACAAATCACGCTATATTCCTAACGAATCCTACTTATCACGTGCAATTTCATGTGAACATAGTGTATATACCGAATATGTCGAATAAGAACGCTTTTTTTGAAAATTCAAACTTCAAGGGGTGGAAAGGGGTTAAAAGCTGTTTCCGACAAAAAATATAGAAACTGTTATTTTTTCGGTGCAAATTGGTTTACCGAATTGTAATTTCGCGTGAAGACATATATAGTGTAGTAAAAGTGTGCAAAATTGTTCTCCTTCTATAAAATTTTAAGGGAAAAGAATGTCAGATTCACATTTTTGATAAAACCAAAAATTACGCTGCAATCTAAACGAATCGTGATTATCAATATACTGATGATGTCAAATAAGAACGCTTTTTTGAAAATTTGAACTTGAAGACGTGCAAAGGGATAAAAAACCATTTTCCCAAAAAAAAAAAAATAATACATAAACCATTACATGTCCCGTAGAAATAAGTTATATCAAATTATAGTTTTGTCTTAATATTCCTTTATACGGCATACCAAAAGTGTACACGATTTGTTTTAAGTACCCTAAAGTTTAATCGTATCCAAAGGCTTCACCCCGTTTTTGGCATAAAATAATGATTACGGCCTCAGCCGAAACCGTTTGTATTGTGGTTATCAGAAAACCCATTTGAACACATCAAATGAGGAAGATTTCTTGAAAAATTGAACGTTATGTGGTGAAAAGTGGTTGAAAACTGTCGTCAAAAATCACGAGTGTTATATCTTCGTAATAAATAAGTTTACCATATTATAATATTTACGAAGGTATTTTCTTTTTTTTTTATATCTTCAGAATTTTAAAAGTGAACAAGGGTTATAATTTATTGGTAGGAAAGCTTAATATCATACAACACCCAGAAGAAAGTGTGCTGTATTTAGCTTGGTTTCGGATTAAAGTGGTTTAGAAACTGCAATTGTTTAAAATTCAAATAAACAATTATTAGGAGTTGATAGAAATATTTCTGTCGAACAGTTTTTATCGTATCCAAAAAAAGTAAGAAAACTTATACTATTTTCACGGTGTTAAGTTCATCATCATGTGACAGCCGCCTGGCTGATTCGCCCCAGTACTATTTGCCTCCACTTGATACGATCCATTGCTGCCATATAGTTCCGTAAGTTGGTTTCTTTTAAAAATGCGTCCACTAATGTCATCCGAGGACGCCCGCGCGGTCTCTTTCCTACTATTTTTCCTTCGATACTGATTTCGATTATACTATATTCTGACCGCAATGCCTTAACCAACCCAGCCGAGTTTTACCTATCCGCTCCAGTATAGTTCTTCTCTCTTCGATTCTATCGAACACTTCTTAGTTACTAATTTTCTCCGTCCAACTTATTCGCAGTAGCTTCCGCCAGCACTACATTTCAAATGCTTCTAATCTTCTACAATCAGCTCGTTTCAGCACCCATGTTTCCGCACCATACAGTGCGACTGACCAGACGAACATTTTCATGAGTTGTTTCCGCAATTGCATTGAAATTGCTCGCTGTGTCAGTAGCGAGTATTTATCTTTAAAAGCCTGCTTGTCTATTGCTATCCTTTTCCGTATTTCTGGTGTACAATCAAGATTCTGGGTTATTATTTGTCCCAAGTATTTAAAAGTAGGTACCTGCTCAATGACTTTATATGTTGTGATTATTTATTTTAAAAGGAGAGAATGGTGGTTTCATTTGATTCCGATGTTTTTTTTCTCTTGAGCGATTGTTCTCTTTCCGAATCAGTTTATTTTTTTTTTGGGTTGTTTCGTGTTTAATAACAGCGTAAACAATATGGTGTTTATTCTGAATAGGACAGCGTATATTGCTAGGGAAAATTAAACTGTACTTATTATACAAATCAATTCTTTTCTGTATTGTCGCGTTGGTTTCAAATTTGTTTCGATCTGCATATTCTTTTCGTATCGTTTACATCGAAATTATTTCGTCTTCGTAAGTTTTATCTGTTTTATGTGCTGTTTTTAATCGTTTAAAAATTTTTTGTGAATTGCCTGACAATGCAAAACCGCTGTTTTCCTTTTTTTTATCGATTTTTTATGAATTTCCAAGTACAGGTTTAAACAGGCATTAATATACAGGTGAAGCCGTGGGGAACAGCTAGTAGTAGTAGTAATAATAATAATAATAATAATAATAATAATAATACATTTCTCGGTTTTAAATATGTCCGCATATTAATATATTTTATTAAATGCGCTTTTGTGATTTATATATATTATCTGTAAGCAAAAATTTCCAGAGCCGTGATTAACGGCATTGCCTAACCTAACGCTACGGTAGCTGGGTAGCTGGGACTGGCATCTATTAAGTAATTCGTGTTTTAATTTTTATTGGAGAGTTAATTTTTTTTTTTTATATTAACATACACTATGCACATATTTAATAACTGTATTACATTACACGTTGCTGGTGAAGCGCATTTCAAATAGTATAAATTGAAGGGGACACGATTGTTCATTGTTCAGTTCTTATTTTTTCGTTTTTATAAGAATAATCCTGGGTAAGTAATTTTTTTTTTTTTTTAATTTTTGGGCACGACAACTACGCATGTTAAACCAGTGTAAGTGAAATTTTTGAGTGTTAGTGTGCGGCAGCGGGAATCTAACCAGGTCCTAATCAAGCGAAACAGTGCTGCTTTTTTGGTCTTTTTTTTTTTTTTTTTTTGGGCACGTCAACAGTGGAACTTACCTAACGCAAAGAATTATACATTATATAAGGAAAAGATTAGAAATTGAGGAAATAAAGAAGGCTAACAAAGGAACTATATTGAGAGAGGGGAATGCAAGAATGGAGTGGACACTATATGAAGTAAGAAGGCCAAGGCGCAGAAGATTAGAATACAGAGTAGCACGTTCGGAGTAAATAAAGGGGCATTCGAACAAGACGTGATTCGCATCGCAGGTATAATTAAGCTCCGGAGGGTCATAAGGACACAAAGGAGATTGAACAATAGAAAAACGGAAAAGAGAAGCCGGAAGCAAACTATGATTGAACCGCAGGTGAACTATAGAGGAAATAATCGAACGACTAAGGTAGGGGAAAAGATTAAACCAAGGAAGAAAAGGGCTGTACAGAAAGGTAAAAAGATCGAGGATTGGTAAAGAATGAAGAATATAATCCGGTCCAAAAATCGTGTCTTGTAGGTGCAAAATTATTATTATTATTATTATTATTATTATTATTTTTTTAGAAACGTCAACCAAGGGCAATGACTTATTACCCAAGAATTAGGTTCAAAAGGATTCAATTTTAATATATAGCGTGAGTAGGCAAGGTCTGCAATAAAGCGGTATTGCGAAGAATGAAATGAGAAAAGAAAGCGTGACTGTGGTGGAACGTAAAACAGCGGCCTTGCAGCATACGGATTTAATCATACAGGCAAAAACTTTAAAGAAAACCGAAGTACAAGAAGAAGAAGAAGAATTGAGACCCGATTGCAAAAATAGTTGCGTCCGAAATCTTTAGACAAAGATCAGGATCACCAATAACCTCTTTTGAGGCGAAGGTATTTAAAGAAGAAAATCCGACGAACAGATTCTGCTTAAAAATGTGAAACAGATTTTAATGCGTTAAATAAAAGCGTATAAATGTGAAAAGTTCTAAACGATACCGGATACTATACATAAACAGAGCGAATCAATACCATTTCCAAATCTCACCAAGCGAAAGGTTAACGTGGATTAAAAGAAAGTGGGCTGGGACGTTCCGAACGGAACGGTTAATATACTCTGTCTTTCGGAGAGGACGTTCATCGAATAGTAACGAAATTAAATTCGGTAGTATGACAATTTATCAATTTCGTTTTTAACCTATTTTTATTTTTACTTTTACCATGATATCTCCCGTGCACATGATACATTGTCGTTTAATACGCTAAATTGTCGAAATAATATTCGGATAACGGTAGTAACTGCTAAAGATAGAAGATTATAAATCGTAGTTGAAAGATTTTTTGATGATTTTGAGCACTCGTTTTAAAACTCGGGCAATGCCAGTGTTTTAGATACCCGGTCTTAATGATCCTGCTGTGTATGCGCAGTGCTGGCTCGATTCATGTATTTAGCGCAGAACGACTGCTGACCAAGCTCCTAGGTAAGTACAGTGAAACAAAACAACCTATCCTGCCCTAATCTAGTTGATAGCGCGGCGCCCAAAAAATATATATTAATTACAACGTAATTCTTAGGCTACCCCCATCAGAAAAAATATCTCAATTTTATGTAACGAAATAATGTCTTAATTTTATATAATGAAAGTTAAATGTTAGAATAGGATTTTTATGGTTATGTTATTCTTTTTGTGTTGATGCCAGTAAGAACTACGTTGTAAATTTTGATCATCCTATACAAAGTATAAAAAAGAAAGGGACAGAAATGAAAGCAAGACGAGTCAAGAGGCACAAGCCCTTGCGAGGCCAAAATGGCCGAGTTATATATATATATATATATATATATATACTAGGGAATGGGTCTCGCTGGGGACTGTTCTTTCGGACTTTAAATTGTTTTACTTTGTGAATTTTCATAAAGACCACAGCGTTTACATATATTTATTTTTAAAAGAAAAAAAAAAGTACACGAATATATCAATTTAAAAGTGAAATTTAGATTAAAATATCTGAAAAACTGAATCCGCTAGCAGGATAATACATATGAGAGGAATACAAAGTAAGTAAAAGTAAAGTAAAGTAAGTCCCCTACCCTTGACAGAGCTTCGGGGATCGTGATACATTTAATTCTTTTTGGGGACGTCAGTAATCAGGATAAAAAGAAAATCAACATCGTAATTCGCATAGAACCGGCCATAGAACTCTTTTTTTTAATTTTTTGCCTAAAACTTGATTTTCACATTTTTCAAAATTTGGCCCTTTAATTTTAAAATTTTAGGGGCTTCGTATTTTTTTTATATTCTAGCGATTGAAATACATCATTTTAAAAAAAGAAGAACCCTCAAGCTACCACGGAAAAGGCTGTTGCCCTTTTTTTTAGTTTTCAGTCTTAACGCTTTATGCGTGTATTTTCTCAAATTTCAGTCCCTAAATATCAAAATTTTTCGAATTTTATATTTTTCTTGTATTCTGGAGACTTCAGTATGTAGGTTAAAAAGAAAATTAATACTGCGACTTGTATAGAACCGCCTGTGGGATTTATTGAAAACTTTTTCTTAAAACTTGATTTTTACATTATTCAAAATTTGGGCTCCTTAAAATTTTGAGGGTTTTATAATTTTTTTATTATCTCATGAAGAAAATACGTCCATTAAAAAAAAAATTAACTATCTAGTTTCTATAGAACTGGCTGTACGATTTTTTTCCTTACAGTTTTATAAAAATATATATATATATGTATATATAAACTCGACCGTTCGGCCTCGCAAAGGCCTGTGCCCCTTGACCCTTCTTAGTTATATTTCTGTCTCTTTTCCTTCTATACTTTATATAAAATGATCAAAATTTACAACGTAATTCTAAATCGGTTCATATGAATATAATAACATAATCGCAAAAATCCTATAAAATATAACAAACGTTACATAAAATTGGGACATTTTTTCGAATGGGGGAGGGGGTAGCCTAAGAATTACGTTGTAATTAATATTTATAACTCGACCATTTTGGCCTCGCAAGGGGCTGTGCCCCTTGATCTCTCTTGCTTACATTTCTGTCTCTTTCTCTTCTATACTTTGTATATATAAAATGATCAAAATTTACAACGTAATTCTAAATCGGTCCATATGAATATAATAACATAATTACAGAAATCCTATACTAACATTTAACTTTCATTACATAAAATTAGGACATTTTTTCGTTACAAAATTTAATGAGGGACGGTCTAAATATATATGGATTCTAATGGGGGATGGCTTAAGAATTACGTTGTAATTAATATATGTATATAAAGTCGGTAAAAATCAAAATATAACAAACGTTACATAAAATTTGGACATTTTTTCTAATGGGAGGTAGCCTAAGAATTACAGTATAATTAATATTTCTAACATTAATTCTATTTTCGACTTCTTACGGAGCTGTTGTTATTTATGGAGGAAATTTTTTTGAAGCAATTTAACGGTCGATAGAAAGAGGTATTTTTTTTTTCTTGTACCATTCCAGCAACTTTAACGCCGCAGTTTCCACTGGAGACACGATTAATAATACAGGGTTCTTATATTCGTATCTGCGCATCATTTATCGAAGCCAATCGAAACATTTTGAGACGTTCAAACCAGTTACAGAACCCGCACCAACAAGAAAATACACTAGGACGAGGAAGAAGAATTCTCCACCGGGAGAGGACCTCTCGGGTTGCTAGTCTCCTATAATTCTTACACAGAAGAGTCAACTAACTGTGACATTTTTCGTGAAATGTAATAAATGTCCTAAAAGCATTCAGCAGCAAAATAGGGGAACACTTACAAACCCTTTGGTTAATTCCTATGAGTATGTCGGTGTATTAATTTTTAATAATAAATGTATGTTTCTAATCAATATTAGTTATTACTGTTTATTACATATATTTTTTTTTTTTTTCGGTTTTGCTTCGACTACCGATGGCGTCATTATTTGCCCTTAATTTTATGTTAGAAATTAGACTATGTACAGGAAGAGTAAAAAGTTTTCAGTTTTTTTCCTTAAAATTACGTTTAGTTTAGCGTTTGTTCTATATTTATTATGTATCCTTTCCACTCCAGTAGAATGTAACTTAAACTGGTAATTATACAAAACGGAGGGAGGGGGCTGGTTTTGTGTAATGACTAGCTCTTTGCCGTTTTAAATGTTGAAAAGTTCACATACACATATACACCAGATTATCGAATCAAAAATAGGCTTCGGAAACGCAACGGAATGAAAAATTACGGACTAATGGTAAATAATTCCGCGTTTGTAAACCGTGGGAAACTTGTCCTTCTGAATTGTACTGTTCGATTCCAAACACTGATTGTTCGTACATTCTTATTTTTCAATAGTCTATTTGCAACGCGAATCTATGCAAAAGTACTCCATTAGAAATTGTTTAGTAAATGTTTGATTTTTAAGTGTTAAAAAAAACAAAAAATAGCAGTCCGACCGTACATATCAACACACACAGACACCGCTCACATGTTATACTACTGTGAGTTGGTGCTTTTTTTTTTTTTTTTAGCGATTACTTAACAACTTATCGCCGCCGGATCTGAAACTCAGAGACCCCCATTTAATCAGCCGTTTCGACAAGTTGTCTCTACCGGTGACAAAATCTTTTCGACAAAAATTCCATTCTATATCTTATTCCATTCGAAATGTCAAAATCGGCAATTATCGTTCTACTTGCCGAATATTTTATTTAAATACGTGATTTAAAAAAAAAAAAATAATCATATTCCGCATACGCAATTTAAAAGTTTAACGAACGTTTCTGGCTGAAACGAAATAATATATGTGCCAATGCTATTAGTGTCACGTAATTTAGAAAACATGCTCGGGTGTTTGTGATTTAGAGAATTACAATTACGCAGCTGTAATGGTAAGTTGGCAAATGCTTTACTCGTATTTTTGCATTAACCGAATAGCCTCTTAAAAACATCTCTACGCACCTCCCGTATTCGTCTTTCACACAAAAACGGGAGATGAGTGACTGTTACGTGTCGCTGTTGCATCTTTGTTAATTAATGGCTAGAGACTTTGCCCACATCTAAAGGCGAAGCTGACCGGAAAAGTTAAAACATCGGCTCGTCAATAGACGCCAGAGGGGGAAAATACTTATTCTTATTGGCGGACGATCCGCAACGAAGCTCAAAAACGCAAAACTGATGGCCATTTGGGCGCACGAGATACACGGTATTACAAGAATGACCGAAAGTGTCCAGTCGTCAAGTCTAAAAATAAAAATTGTTCAACTATTCGAACGGCGGTGCTCGTCGATTTGAGGATTAAGCTAGGGATGATTAAAGTTCACGAACGACTTGGCTTACCGAACACGAAGAAAGACGATTATCCGTGGAACTGCAATTTTTCCTCAATTAAACCTCCGAATCTCCTAGACGTTTTGAACCGAACACCCCCCCCCCCCCCCAACATACACACCATCCTACTTCCGCGGTTAACGTTTTTAGCTTTGTACACATGTGAATAAACGGAAAAAAGCAAAGACATTTCTTCCTCACAACAGGGGTTAATAGATTTCGTCACGATGATTATTTATTCGTAAACAACTAACACAATTAACTCGATTAATATTTATTTTCCTTATTATAATTCCGATTAATAAATAAACACCTAGACGAAATATTACTCGAGTTAAAAATGTTTTGCAACGTAATAATGTGTTTTTTCCGCTTTGATTTAATATATTTTCCGTTTATGTTTATTTATTAATTAAGAAAAAAAAAACAAAAAACGACATACACAAAGGAATTGTAATCTTAAAACGGATAAACTGATTATATACGTTACACACTATACGCTCTACACGTTAAAAGAACAATCATTTCAGTTTTTAAAATCTGCGTGTCGTTAATTTTTTGTTCGCCAAACAATTTGCGACACAATGAGATTTTCACTCGAATTTATTATTCGTGTCCTTATACCCCAGGTCCGATTCAAAACCCGCTATTAAAAACATGAAAAAATTTCACTTGCCCTATGTTTATTAGTTGACAAGAGCAAACAAAAAAAAAAAAAAAAAAAAATCCAAACTGGCATTTAATGTTTTATTTTAATTAAATGTGTCTAATATTTAAAAGAGCCGGGCGCCCACCAAATATCACTCTACCGCCGCATAAAGTATAAATATATTTCACGTTTATGATGAAAAAAAATGATTTTAATGTCACAAATAAATAAATAAATAAATAAAAAAAACATTTTTCTAAACAAATCTAAAAACAAATAAATTTATTCCTAAAACCGAAAGTTAAATTTATATATTTACCTGTAAAATAAAAATTTTTCGATCGGTGGTAGATTAACTTCCAAAAATTAAATCGACCAAGCTGAAACCCGTCATGGAACGTAACAACGCATATTAGAAACAGGTTCAAAATTCTAATTTTTCTCAAAACGCCTATACAGCCGACAGAATAGAGTATGAACAACGGCGAACGGCATCGCTACGGCACTGGTACTAGCGCTGGTAACGTTGCACATTTTAAAAGCACCAGCGTTGTTTTGATAGAGCGGAGGGGGCCTCTTCACCCCGATGACGACGTAGACAAACTAACAACGTCACGTAAGACGAGCAACGTCGTGATAAAGTTTGCAAGATTCGCGACAGCGATCTATGCCGAATTGCTTAATGTCCTATTGTATAGCGCCGGCATGATATTGTAATTACATACGTCTTACGCAGACGAACGGGGTTTTCCCTCATTGGACCGGGCTGTCGAAACGGAAAATAAGCTGTCAAAATTGCTCAGACCAAAACAGAAGATTTTTTTTTGTTTTTTTTAAATTTTAGGCGCGCCAACTATGGACATTTAATACTGGCCTCAGCGGGATTCAAACCAGGTCCTAATCAAGCGAAATAACACTGCCTAACCAACTATAGGTCACGCTAAAAAGCAGAAAAACTTCGAATAGAACGAAAAAAACCGGTTAAAATTTCCTTCTTTATTTAAGCGAGAGAAGGGCTGATATTTCTGGGAAATTTCTTTACAAATTAATAACTTTCTCCGAGGCGAAAGAAAAGTAATTTTTTCAATTATTTAAGCTATTCGGTAAACCCAACTTTTACGCGATTAAGATATCTATTATTACCGCGAATTCGTAAAAATATTGTAAATCTTCGATTTTCTATTAATAATAGGTACAATTCTTATTCAATGTAAACGAATTGTTAAATTCCACTAAGGGATTCTGTTCTCTTCCCTTCCAACATTGTTAACTGTTGAACATCATCAAAACGTTAAATCTATAAAAAAGGAGTGATGTTGTGAATTTTATCATTTATCGAAAAACATGCCGATCTGTGCACTCTATAAACATTTTTTTTTTCAAAGTTCAATTGTTGACCGACCCGTCACTGAGATTCGAATGTTCGCAGTTCTTTTAGTTATTTCTTTACTACCTGATTAAAACACAACGGCGAAAAAATCATGTCGACCAAACTTTTTGTATTAATATGGAGGTAATATGTAAATATCGTTTTCCCGCGCGAAGTGTGTAATAAAGCTTCGGCAAAAATTAATGACGACAGAACACAGTTCCAGAAGGGGAAAATTTAAATCAGAAATCTGATGCAGAATCATTTGCAGACTACGTTTTATAAAGCATATGCGTGTCGCTGAGTTGCCTTCGAAATCGCGATATTAATTTTAAAAGGAACTCTATTTAGAGAAGTTGATTCAGTACTCAAAGGTGCTATTTGGTCGTTCATAAATTGGAATTTACAAAGCCTTTAAAGAGTCAAAAATATTCAAACTTTACTTCCCTGCTTCAAGTGCTATCGACTTTTTTTTGTCTCGGCAGAGTGTGATGTGATTTCGTGACGTTTCGTATACATGCTACTCTAAAATTTTGTTTCTGTTTCTCAATTTTCCTTTTACGCGTCGTGTATTTATATTTGCTTTTGGTTGATATTTTACTTTTTCTTCTTCTTACTGTCGAATGTTTTTTTATTGTTTTTTTTTCCCCCTTGTAAATTAAACCATATTCTCTATAAAGGATTATGACAGAAATAATAAAGAAATTCAGAATCGGAACAACAGAAGATTTGTAAATGAGAACAACACAGTAGGAAGTTATTAAAGAGTCAAGGAATTGGGTACAGTGTAAAAAAAAACAAAGCCATCCACTGAAACTATTATTTTTAATCTAATAGCAGGGCTTTGCTATTCGCAGATGATATTAAAATTTACCATGAAATCAATAATACTGATGATTGTAAATTATGATGTAAACAAATTATTATTAAGTTCTATGAAAAACAATTTACTTCTTAATTTGGATAAATGTTCAACCATAATAACATTTATACTAAAAAAGACTAGTAAAATTTCATTCGGGTACACTCTATTAATAGAGTCATATGATACAGCGCGTCGAAATAATAACGAATTTAGATTTATATATATATATATATATTTTGACAGTCGGACATGCTTTAATTACCAAATTAATCATGTAATATCAATCCGTGGAGATTTTATGATTAGAAACAGTACAAAACATACGTTAAAAATTATATAATTGCGCATTAGTACGTCCTTAATTTAGAAAATAGATACTCATCGTATAGGATTCTTTGAGTATATCATCCCAAGTTTTTGATTATTATTAATGCTCTATTGACAAGAAGAAAAGTTGTTAAATAACTATTTTTATATGACTTATATAATTACATAATAAAAGAATCAGATTCATCGGCTAAAATCAGTTTCTTAGTGCACCCGATAAGATTAGAAATAGAGAAGAGATTACTTTATTTATATCGAAAATGAATTAATAATAGCGAATTTTCAGTCTTAAGCCATGAAAGCGTGTATAATTTTGTTTCATTTAAATTCCACGGACCTAGACTTATACACCGAAGTCTTTATTTAAAAAGATGATTTATCAATCATTAATAAATACATCTACAATAATTACGAGTATATAGTGAAAGTTGCACGAATGTTATTCTTCCTACGTATTATTATTTATCTTATTTCATTTTTTTTTTAATAATTCGGTATTATTCGTTTGGTTTATTTAAACTTATTATCATGTATATATATTGACTGTATATTATGCTTTGCTGTTATTGAGCTCCTAGCCTGTTTCAGGTATTCCATCTACTTCAGTTGGGGAATTCTCCGATGATTTGAACTTTTGATAAATTCTAACCATGTAATTTCTCTATCTGGTTAATCCACAAATTTATCTGACACCTGTAACGGAGATCTTTGACCTAGAGCAGCGTTTCTTGACCTCGGGTCGCGGGCAGTATTAGGATGGGTCGCGGGAATTCTCTAAATGACGTTGTGAGCGCCATGGCGAAACGGATAAATTTTTTAGCATTAGGATTTATTGACACAAAAGATCGCTCTGGTGTCCCGCGTCCATAATGCGTGGTCTGTATGCAACTTCTTTCAAATGAATCGCTAAAACTCAACAAATTAAAATGACATCTTGAAAAAGTCCATCCGACTTACGTAAATAAACCGCTTGCCTTTTGGAAAGAAAAAGAAACACAAGCAAAGCGTATGGAACTTGATGCACCCCATCAAGTTCGGCAACAGTTTCGTTACAAAAAAGGCTACCTATGATTCTTTTCAAGTAGCTTTAAAAGTTGCTCAATGTAAAAAACCCCATAGTATTGCTGAGGAGTTGATTAAACCACCTGCGATAGCCATGGCGAGAACTGTCTGTGGAGATGAAATAGTGAAGAAGCTGGAAATGGTGCCAATTTCGAACGATACCGTAAAAAAGAGAATAGATTTAATGTCATTAGATATTTTAGAACAAATAATAACAGATCTCAAAACCACAATACAATTTTCAATTCAAATCGACAAATCAGTAGACATTGAAGACTTTCCACAGCTGTTAGTGTATGTAAGATACAGAGCTCCAAAATTTTAATGAAGAATTTTTTTTTTTGTGAAAAGCTCTCTTTAACTTCAACTGTTAGTTGACAAGTTTTTTGAGAATCACCAATTGCAGTGGCAAAATTGCGTCGCAGTCTGTACGGATGGAGCACCAACAATGATAGGGAGTCGCATAGGGTTTTGCGCCAAAGTCAAGAAAAGAAATCCAGAGGTTGTTACAATACACTCCTTTTTACATTGAGAAAACTTGGCTACACGGAATATGCATCCAGATTTACACCAGGTATTAAAGGACGTAATGCAAATTATAAACCTCATAAAGGACGCGCTTTGAACTCCCGCATATTTCCATCAATGTGCGAAGAAATGAGTTCGGATCACCAGCATTTATTATACCATTCAAATATCCATTAGTTATCCTGCGGAAGGATTTTAGCCAGAGTTCTTTCTCTTAAAACAAAAATAGAAATATTTTTGACTGATAAAAAACACGAATGTGCTGATCGCTTCATTAACAAGTGGATGGCCAAATTGACATATTAAAGCGATATTTTCCACCACTTAAATCAGTTGAACACAGAAATGCAAGGTCGAAACCGCACTGTAGTAGACATATATGAAAAAATTACTGTTTTTAAAAATAAAACAAAACTTTGTCAGGAAAAAATTGCTAATCGTCAATTAGCAACGTTTGCCACATTAAACTTGTTTTTAAAAGATCTTAATGACAACTATATTTTTCTAGATACCATGCCTCTTTTTTTAGAACATTTGAGAAATCGTGAAAATGAAATGGCAAGATATATTCCACAAAATGTCCAATCGAGAAATTCAGTTGAGTAAGAAATCCATTTAAATTAGATGTAATGGGGGTTGAAAATGATACGGCTGGATTACAAGAATTGCTTGAATTTCAGGGTGATGGAATATTAAAAGAAAGATTTTCCAAAATGAGTCTCACGAAATTTTGGGCAGAATTATCTGGGAAGCTTATTCTGAGCAATGAAGTTGAAAAGGCTTTGCTACCATTTCCAACTATTTATTTGTGTGAAGCATGATTTTCGTGCCTTTCTGTCTTAAAAAACAAGTACAGAAGTAGACTAGATCCTCAGCATGACATGCGGTGTGCACTTTCCATAAACTTAACTCTACGTATAATTTCTTCTTTGCTCAAAAATACATCAGGGTAGTCACTAATTAAAGTTAGTGATAACCCTCAGGTTACATATTTTTTTATGTTTTACTTTGTTGATGAAAAAATGAAAAACGTTTTTCTATGAATGCCAATATTGCCGATGCTTGTTTAACTTAGATTTGAACGAAGAAAAAATTAATAATGTTGTTTTTTTGATATTTCATAATGACATCAATTTTATCAAACCACGGGCTTTTAGTTAATCCTATTATTTTATTACCACTGGAAGACAAATAAAACATTAATATATTTATACTTTGGGTCGCCAGCCAAAAAGGTTAAGAACCGCTAATCTAGAAGTTCGATGGAAGTTCAAGCTTTCGATAAATTCTAAAATCCAATTTGATGTACTTGTTTGGTATTTATATGTTAGCCGAGGATTTCAAAAAAAAAAAACCTTATTTTATGCCACAGATCTTTTGCGCTTTGTTTGGTATTTATTTCATTGCAGTAATCTCCCCAGACTAATTTCTTTTTTTCTTTAATGATCTTTTTTACTCTAGCCTGTTGCTCTCCGAATTTTAAGTAGATCCTCATGTTTGGGTATTTGTTGAAGGTTTTCCGACGTAATCGTCTTAACGCTATTGCTTTGTTACAGTGTCCATATTGCACCAGAATGGACTTGTGTTATACAATCTTTCCTTGTTTATTGGCCGTATGTCATCATCAATGCCATTACTGATTATTTCGCCGGCACCAGCATGAAGGTTTAAAATAACATAAAGAAAATTTCATTAATGAAAGACCTTAATAAAAAATAAATAAGGGTACAGTATTAGCAGCCAATTAGAAAGGGCGATAAAATGTGAAAAATTCGAGTAAAGGGATATGCGTTAATTGGTGCAGTACTTTACTTCGTTTGTAATTGTCTTCCACTAAATGGTACAATAAAAAGTCAAAGTGAACTAACTCGGTCGTCTACATGTAAAGCACAAAAGAACTCCTTAAATTTCATATTACTGTCTAAACATTATGCAATATTGAAATTGACTTTAAAAATTTCAAAGAAACGACAAGTTTCTTATGTCTCTAAAACAGCACAAAATGAAATAATCGAAATGATGGGTGATCATGTCCGCAGGAACATTATTAATGATATTTTCAAATTACTATACTATCATATTTGGCTGTACTCATGAAAGAAGCCTAATAATTCTTTAAATTACAAAAAACAAAAAAAAAAAAAAAAACATTACAAAAGTAAAGAAAATTTCGCTGATCTTTTTAGAAGTAAAATTAGAAAAAGATGAATTAAATATTAAAAATTGGCGTGGTCAGTGTTATGACAATGGATGAAACAAGTTCTGGCGTATACAAAGTTTTACAAACTAGATTTATAAGAAGCAGCCGATTTACGATAAATATTCTAACCGGTGCGCTCTAAATTTAATCGGATTTCATGCATCGTTTGTTTCGACTGATGCAACTGACGAGTTCCAAATGGTTTAGAGGATTTATACATTTCATCTTCATTTCGACAAAGGCAGAATTATGAAAAAATACTGCAACAGTGATTTAAAAGGAACCACTCAGACCAAATAGTCAGCTAAGTTAGGTAAAATGATTTTCCCACGAAAATATTAGTCTTTTGCGATCTACTGGGACTAGTAATGTCGTCCAAACATCTATTATTGACAATATTAATACTCTTGTTCCTCTTAATATTACCGATAATAACGATTGTATTGCAAATTTATTATAAATGTCTATTGCTGGAGGTAAATGGAGCTTCAATAAATTAAAATTGATCAAAAGCTATCTTATACCTACTGTGTGCCAAGAAAAACCATCCGGTTTTGCAATACTTTCGATGGAAAGTAAAATATTTAATGCGATAAATTATGAAAATATAAAAAATGCATTTGCTGAACAAAAACATGGAATGTAGTAATTTAATCAAATTTTCTTTCATATTATTATTGAAATACATACTATAATATTTTATTCCATTTCTAGTTCTATTTGGTCTTTTCGATTAATTATACATAATTTCTCCTTTGTTGTACACAGCTTCTTTGTCTGCTTTTCTATTAGTAATTTATTTCTCAAATAATCCATATGAAAAATATACCTTTTATAAAATAATAGTAATATATTTAATTTATTGCACACTGACACGTTTCAAAGCTGATAGGTTTAATGATCACAGTATATTTACTAACGTTAATTTAAAGCGAAAACAATGTAAAATGTATCAGTGGCGTAGCGTGAATTTCAGAACTGAGGGAGCGCCACAATTAAATATTGTTTTTACATAAAAATAAGCATGCATAAAATCCGGATGAATACAGAGCAGAATTAAAAATTAATTAAGAGATTGAAAACCCCCGCCAGAAAGATATCTCTATCTAATGTATCGCCAACCATCCCAAATGCAGTCCTTAAAACATATCTGCAGAACTTATTAAATCTAAAATTAGTCTCGGCCATATCATTATTACAAGTCAGCCATAATGATACCGAGTTCGGGTATATCATAAGTCGGCGGAGACAGGTCTATGTAGAAAACACTGACGCTGTTAATGATATACCTTAAAACCTTTTTGATAACGCACAATGATCGCGAACACAGAATATTCTTCACGCAGGTAGAAAAATCGAACACCACGAACTCGTCAGCCCATGGATATACTCCGAAACTTGAAGAGAAGGAGCAAACCGTAATTGCGACCAAACGCCCGCACCCTCCTGCGCCTGACCCACACCAGTTACAAACGATGAACCTACCTATCCCGGTGTTAACCGAAACAGTAAAATGGACATCACAATGCCCTATACAACGCTAGAAAACCAGGCCGATCTTACCCCAACAGCCACGAATGATCAAACTACTAACCCAGCAACTTCAAGGAACATTAATCCTGACGCATGCCCCCCCCCCAAAAAAAAAACTCAACAAAAAAACTCATAAAATCAATTAAGGGTAATGTAACCGAAAACTCGCACCACTCGCTATCTTATTCAAATTTTGTAATCCTAATGGACCTAATACATGGACAAAAAAATCCCATAAATATCGTTAACTGTTTCACCAGCGACATAGATAAACATGCTCTCCGACAATTACCTTCTACTGGAAAATCGCACAATGAAAACAAGTTTCTCGCAGCTAAACAAAAAACTAAGTTCCATTCCGCAATCTCCCCCACAACCTTCTCCTGTGTAAATAGAAATACATAGACAACTAAAACAAACAAGACTATATTTTAAAGTTTACTGTCATGGCTCATAATAAAATCATATTGCAGTGGAATCGTAGAGGTTTCAACAACCAGCTCACTGAACTTAAACTTTTAATAGCCACATAGGTCCGATTATGACCAGGGAATTCGAGCAAGTGGAGGTGTTATTACCCTGGTGCAATCAGATCTACATGTAACAACTATAAATCTAAAAACTTCGCTCCAAACAATTGCTGTATCAGTCAACATACCCTCTCTTTCAATCCGCCCTATTGCGGTATGTAACTGTTATATTCCTTCTAACACACTGGTAAATTCAGATGAACTAAAAAAACTGCTAATGCAGATTACTCCCCCGCAATTATTGTCGGAGATTTCAATGCCCACTCCCCAGCATGAAGATCAATATCGGTCAATAAACATGGAAATATCATTAACAAGCTAGTACTGGAAAATAATTTAATTGTCATGTCCCCCCATAGCTATACATATCTCAGCCCAACCCCCAATCTCTCCGATATTATTTCCAAAACTACAATCAACTGTATTGGAGGATCTATGCTCAAATGACCACTTTCCTGTGTTCCTACATACAAGACCAGGAGATTCTAAGCTGCCCGCGGTTTTTATATAATAAAGCAGATTGGGAATTATACACGTCGAAAGTCGTAATCCCTAGCCAGCCATTTGCGTCAGTAATAAAAAACATTAACCGTCTAAATCAGGTCATCCTCAAAGCTGCCAAAAGCATCAATTCCAATGTCATTCGGTTGCCACCAAACCCGAAAAGTACCGTGGTGCTGCCCTGAAATTGAAACGGCATTATGATGTCGAAAACGGGCATTATGAAAATTTAAATCGTCCGGACTCCTCTCCGATTTAATTATGTTCAAAAAATGCAGGGCCGATGCGCGATCTATGATAGGAGCTAAGAAACAAGAATCATGGCACGCTTTTATTTCTTCGATATCGACTACCACATCAAATCAATCCTCATGGAAAAAGATAAAAGCAACTAACGGAATCTGTCACTCTAAGTCCCTTATCGATTTAAATAACAACGGAACAACTATATCCGGTACTATACAAGTTGCAAATTCATTCGCGAAATACTTTTCTTTAGCATCGTCTACCACATCATCTACAAAAGTATTTAAAGCTCGAAAAGTCGAAGTGTAGTCATTGGAAATATGTACCCCTCAAGATGCAACAGCTTCGTATAATTGGGATTTTACTGATGCTGAACTTAATTTCCAACTCATACATCATACGCGTAATAGTTCTCCTGGTCCTGATGCTATGCATCCGTACATGTTAAAATATTTACCACCTTCAGCAAAATCCTACTTATTACATATATATATATAACCAGATCTGGACGTCAGGCTCTATCCCGCATCAATGGAAAATAGTCCAAATTGTTCCTATTCTGCAGCCAAGCAAAGATCCTCTTCTCCTTCATAACAGACCCATTTCTCTCCTAAATGAGATATCCAAAACAATGGAGAAAATGATGAACAGACGTCTCATCAATTTCCTTGAGCAGATCTCCTTTCCCGTACACAAGCCGGAAGGCGTAAGATGCAATCATCTATTGAGACAACAGTGGCAAATTTCAACAGCATTCCGCCGCTGACAAAGTGTACATGTAATATTTTTTGACACGGAAAAAACGTTTGATCGAGTATGGCGTCGGGAGCTATTAATGAAGCTACTAATCGCTGGATTAACTGGCAATATGGCCAGCTATATAAAAAATTTTCCAACAGAAAGAAAATTTCAAGTTAAGATTGGAACTACCAAGTCAGCAACTATGCCGCTACAGAATGGCATTCCACAAGGTTCTGCCCTAAGTACAACCTTGTTTATATTCTTTATAAATTATATAGCAAATTGCATCACGCCTCCCGTTACTGCCCGGCTTTCCAATCTATAGTGAAATTCTTGGGATATGAGTTCCGCAGAATAGATATTCACCTCCCCCTTCATCCATGGCACAATTATTTTTACCAAATAGCAAACAAGAATGGAAGGAACAATGGACCGCATGTCAGATTTTCTGTCTTAAGTAAAGTCAACGACCAAGCCATGGGGCCCCCAATGAATTGTTCCCGCAGAGACTTCAATGTAATCAGCCGACTGTGGACAGGTCATACCGCAATCTCGCACGACCATCTTCTAAATGGGTCATTTTCTCCAACGCAGTGCCCTTTCTGTATGGGAATTTTCATCCCAACCGTCCAGCACATATTAATAGAATGCACAGTATTCGTATCAACACGGACGCTCCTACCATATAAAACATTCCCCGATTTGTTATCAAACTCCCAAACAGCAACATACTCAATCATCAATTTTCTTAAAATAAACAGAATAGCTAAAGTAATATAGTCGCAAACCCCGCACAGTGTGTCCGTGATAGCCGCATTAGTTAAATACGGCAGACTGTAGCTTAGGGGATTAAACACAAAAATAAATAAAATAAAAAAAATTAAGAGGAACGAAATGTCTCATTTTTTTGTGAATTAATTCAATTTTCCGGTTCTTGTTTGCGAAAATGTCTATTACATCATCACGAAAAGACGAGCGTTTCCTAATGTTTGATAATAATTCTTTTTCAATACTAAAAAAAGCTAATGAAGATAGTTACTCCCGACCGTGTGTATTTCTTAAATACGTTTTTATTCATTTCACTGCTGAGAACGATCTTTCTGCAGACGAACTGGTTACCGGAATTGTGGTTATCAAATGAGAAAGCTTGTACATACTTTTGGAAAAACGTCTGTTAGATCTGAAGCGGTCAAGTATAAAATGCACCGCGGTATCTTTATACATGTTAGAATCTTGAAAGTACACTTTTCAAACCTGCAAGATCGAAAAAGTTTCTGTAATTCTGTTTTAAATTTAAAAATGTATTCTTCCAGAAAATTTTATTGAAAATTTAAAAAAATTTTTGTATTTGAGAGATTTAAAAATTTTAATTTTGTTACATCATAAAAAACCCCATTATGGGGGGGGAGTTAATTTCGGTAAAAAAAAGGCTCATTTTCAATCATTTTTCTTTATGCTCCAGTGAATGCAAATATATTTTATTAAGTGTAATACAATAAAGTAACATTTGAACAATATTATCTGAAATTTTAAATAAGAAATATTAAAATATTAAGCCGTTAGCAACAAATCTTCGAAGAAGCCTCAAAAAAAAGTTGTTTTGCGGTGGACACTATATCTCACCACTGGTCATCTGAAATCAAAAAAATCAAAATGCTACCGCTAGTTAATTATTTTCTTGAGGTAACGCTGGGAGGATTTTTTTTTTTTTTTTTTGATTTTTTAATTTTTTATTAACACTTGGAAGTCAAAAACGCGATTTTCTCCTAACAAAATCGACAAATTTTTTATTGTAAAATAATTAAAAAAAAAAAAACCCTCCCAGCGTTACCTCGCAATTGATGTGCAGAAACACTGTACAAAATTTCAAAAGAATCGGTGCATTAGTTTTCGAGTTACAGTGTCCACGGACTTTAAAAATGTCAAGTGCGAGAAAAAGGCTTTAAAGTTTTATGTACAAAAAAATTTGACTTAAACATCGGTACGCGAGTGTTTCTTCTAATATACTTATTCAGAGTCATCGATGCTAAGCCTATAAAGCTCACAGCTTTCAGCTATAAAATCTAAGGCAGCTTTTTGCTCTTGTCGACCTAGAATTCTGCCTTCTTTACCTTCAAGTGCAGCTTGTTGCTCCACTCTGTTTATGCTCGGTCAATCTACTGCGCGCGTCTATTCATGATAACTTGACCCTGTACTGATGTTTATCTCTTGCATAAATGAGAGCAAAGCAAAACCAGCTCTCATTGAACATACATGAAGCCACATGAGCTGTGATTTCAACAACAGTTGAGGTACCACTCAGTGATTTTGGGGTAATTTTCCAAATGAGTTGATTCAAACTCTCACTGTTGTTTTGAGTGAATCCTCCAAAATATCGCTGCAGAAGTGCCCCTTACTCAAGTATTCATATATCGTTTACTTTGTCACTTGTAAGTGCAGTGTAACTGTGTTTGGATTACTTCAGGGCATTTGCAACTGCAGCTTTCTGTCATTCGTACCACGAGTCTTGGCCACTCGGGCATTTGTCGTGCTGCGGTTTCTCGTCCATCGAACAGTAATAGTAGTAAGTAGCCCAAATGGCTTAAAAGTATTTAGTTTTTTTTTTTTTTTGGACGATGTACCTCTTGCTTCGACATCGTCTGTCTTGCATTTCTGTGGAGGTATTACTTTCTTTGATCGATCTAATCTTTAACTGGTACTCTTGCGATCTTCTTTGCTAATCTTCTTCGGCATTTTATACTAATAATAAATACACAATCACAGCGAAACTGGAACATACGAAGTTCAAAAGAGCACGAAACAACTGTCAGGTAGCCGCGCTACGTAGCTGCCCAGTAGGTGTTCAAAACCGGAGCGGAGCACCGCTCACTCAAAACTATAGGTCCGTTAGTTTTGTTGCGATCGGTTTCAAATTTTGACACAATAATCTTAAAATGTTGTACATCCATATAAGCAAATAAAAAAAAAAAAAAAAATGCAAAAAAAAAGTTCAAATACTTTACCTCCCTCCTTATGAGACATATTTGTTTGCATAACATCGATAATTTTTAAAAATATCCGTTTTCATGATAGCTGTTTTCCCCAAAAACTGAATCAAGTCAAAGCCATTTGCATTACAAACATTTTTTTTTTTTGCTTAAATAAAAGACAAGCCCAACAGAACAATTTTTTATCTTCT
This sequence comes from Icerya purchasi, assembly GCA_039619475.1. Taxonomy (NCBI): domain Eukaryota; kingdom Metazoa; phylum Arthropoda; class Insecta; order Hemiptera; family Monophlebidae; genus Icerya; species Icerya purchasi. The sequence continues at coordinate 334,514,560 of CM077115.1, read as the reverse complement.
CACAATCACATAACCATTAGGCATTGTTGTGCATAAATTTGTTTGAAAATATTCACAAAAATCGCGCTGTTGATCGGTATATGTGGCCGTAAAGCGATTTGACTCAGCGTTTCCAGACTGAACATGAGCGCGCATTTTTTCTTCGCTCTCGATATACATTACTCTGGAATCGTATCGAAGTCGCTCCCAGGTATATACCAAATCTGAAATAATTAGGTACCAGAGAAATCTGGGAAACGGCCGATGGAAAGAAACTGGCCCCCCTACTCTCATTAGTGCCGTTGACCTTTGCACATTGTGAACCTTAACTTCACAATCCATGAAACCTTATCAAGGGTATGGGACTTACTTTATTACTTTATGTATACTTAAAAATATTATATTATCAATTTTATTACTATCATTTTATCCATTTTAAATTCAATTTTTAATTATTATTACTTATACCATTTTTTATATATTTTATAATAATAACCGATCTCATTTATAATCAACTTTTTCTAATTTGGTACACATTTTTTAGATTATATTTACTTTAATTAGCGTTAGTAAAATATACTGTGATCACGAAGATATCAGCTTCGCAACGGGTTAGAGTGTGTAATAAATTAAATGTATTAATATTATTTTATAAAAAGTGTTACTTTTCATATGGATTATTTGATAATTTATTCCACAATATGAAACACATTAATATTTAATGCAAATATATTTCAACTTAAATAGTCGTTTTTTATTAATTTATTCTACAATTAATACACCTGTTCATTTGTCATTAAACAGTTTATTTGTAAACAAAAGTTGATTTATAAAATTTAATGATTTAGTTCATCTAATGTTGCACAAATAGGAAATATATACTTTGTTTTAGAATATTCCGCAAAATCATCTGTAATGAAAAAGTATGAAACTGGAGCAAAGGATAGAAGAGAAATTAAACCATAAAGAAGAAATAAACGACTTTAATGTCATATAAGAGTCTCGACTGCTCAAGAAATTGGAAAGGATGAAACAAAATTTAGAATTTTCTTCAAAAACAATTGAAAGGAAAAATTTGAATGAAAAAAAAAAACAACACGAAAAGTTAAAGTTAATTCTAAAAAAATTTGTTACATTTTATTATTATTAATAATGGCCAACAAGTTTAGCCGACAAAATGATGAAATTCACAACTCTTAGTAAACCACGCAGTAATGGCGAAATTGGAAATCTGTAAGTCGTGCAAGTCAATAACGCATATACATATATTATGGCAGTTTTCATGACCATTTTTGTAGACAATTTGTGGGAGGAAAAAGAAATAAGAAACTGCCTGGCAAACGCTCAAAATAAGGCTTGAGTCGATTGGTGCACGGAAATGTTGAAAATATACGTCTCCAAGGTGCATCAAAGGCTGTGTGTGACTAATCATGAATCTATATTCATATGAGCCTGAAACAAAATAGCAATCGATTGCATAGTGGTCTTCCAAGATAAACCAAATCCAACAAAAGTTATTCGCGGAAAAAGCACATCGAAGCAAATGGTTGCCTGTATCTTCAGCATTACTAGTCACGCAGCGACAGTGCCGTTGGAGCAACGTAGGGCGGTCAATTCTGAATGGTACACAAAATCATCTGTTTGCCAGAAGTCTTTGGTAGAAAAAGAAAAAGCAGCAAGCACCGTCAGATCGTTCTCCATCATGACAATGCGAGCTCTCACACATCGGCTCAAACAAAGGAATATTTGACCGGCTAAAAAAACAAATTGATGGGTCACCCGCCGTACAGCCCTGATTTGGCCTCTAATGACTTTTTTTATTTCTGTATATTAAAAAAAAATGACGCGTGGTCAACGATTTTCGATGGCCGAGAAAATGGTTGACGTACATTTAAAACGCATATTTTGGAGTAATTACATCAATCGGAGTGGAGAGAGTGCTTCCAAAATTGGTTCAAACACATACAAACGTGTATTGATCCTCGTGGAGAATATATTGAAAACCAATAAACCGATTTCGATCATCAGTATTTGTTTTCTTCATTATTAGGCCAGAAATATAAATAGCAACCCTCCCCTCGTGTATAATGACGAATTTTACATTTTTCACTACTCGCAAATACTTCGAGATTTTTGACCAACGTTCACGCGTTCCCACTGTACACTGTTACTTTCTAGATAACTCATGAGAAATTTCGAAAGTTTCGATTATTTTGAAAGAATAAGTACAAACACGACATTACCAGTTTGCTAGATAGTCACGACTATAATAAAACTTGTCCGTAATGTAACGCGAACTTTTATTACATTTCATAATTATCCTTTATCGACAGCATCTCAAATCGGAATAATAACGTTGAAAGTTCCTCCTTACGCGAAAGTATACATTTGGACCTTGCCACGGAAAATCTTCTAGATTCTCAGATGAGACTGTCTTCTATAGTTCTTATAGAAGAATCAATTTTAATTGGTGAATCATAAACGGTCGTTTTTAGTAATAACGCGCGGTTAGGAGTTTAGCTTACCACCGTCTACTGCGCGTTTTTTATAACACCATTTAAAACATAAAGGTAACTTATTAGAACAATCTCGAAAAAATACGGATCCGGGCACCGGAGGATTTTCACTTTAAAACTCTCGTCGGGGGAAAATGACGAAACAGCGGGTTGCATAATCGGGAAAAAAAAAAAAAAAAAAACAACAAAAAAACGTTTTTTTTCGTTTCTTACACAATTTTTATTAATAACTTTTTCCAAATTCTACAAGTAAACGGATAACTAATACTATAACGAGATGACTACTAGTTCGTTTATTAAAAATAATCTCCACTATAACTATTATTAATTCGCGCTACTTTTAAATAGTTGTAAAATAGGTTATAAATTAATTATCGGTAAACGCCGTTTATTACGTGAAATTACAACAATAAAACTGGTAACGAAATAATGAGAACAGGAAAAATTCTAAAACGACGCGTTACACGGAAACATCACAATTTGTTTTAATACAAGCGTACCCCGCTATATATATATATGTAATAGGAAGGCGAAAACTGTAATCGTTTCAAGACTCTTCTGACAGCATGCTAAAAGGAGAACACCGAGCCTCGGTTACTGTGTAATAAAACGCAGCTGTAAGCCTGGAGTATGATTAACTTCGGCGACGAATACACAAAAAAGTTTTTTAATGAAATTTACACTCTATAATCAACAACACTTTTAAAATTACATTAACAAATCCTACCAGCCAAGTGTCTGTTTTCTCGCGATTTCTTTAAAAAAAATTCTGTTGATTGAATGTTTTTTTTTTTTTTTATTATTAGCAAGATAGTAGAAAAATAAATATATATTATACATACATATTTACTAGACTAAATTGATCGTAAACAAAACAAAAATCAAAAAACGTACTGACGTGTAATGCAGGGTTGAATTTGAGTTTTAAGTACGCCGATCGCTTTAATAAATGAAAATATCATCGTGCTCCGGTAAAATAATATCATTTCTCTGTCCGTTACACTAAATTCCTTATAATAATAACAAGCAAGCAAATATTGCCGTACTTCAATTGACCTGTCATTTTTTATCGATTTTTTTTTTTTTTTTACGTTAACTTAAATTGCTTATAATTAAAAAATAAAATTTATTGCGCTTTACATAAAAATTTAGAAACTGAAAATTGTTTTACACTTTTTTCCCCATACCCGAGAGTATGCGTAAAAATCTGGATACGCCGCATAATTTCATAGTGAAAAAAGAAAAAAATACATAAATCGTAAATCCAGTTTTGCCGAATTAAAAACGCGAATAAACTCAATTTGTAGCAGCATTATAGAATTTTTTCGTTTTTGTTTTCGCCGTCAGATTTATCTAAATAATTTTCTTACGTTAAACAATAAGTAAAAATAAATCGCATTGGTCTCAGCGTTATTTTTTTCTCGGAATACATATTAAAAAAACCAATATTTTTTTCATTTTATTCATTTATTTTTCCTCAAATGCTTTTGGATTTCCTCCTTTCTCTTTGAAGAACCCGTATAATTTATTCATTTTATCTTTTTTTTTCAATCTAATACACCCTAGTAGTTCCTTGTAAAGGTTAGTATCCAACCTCATGCGAAATATGGTATTACCGTTTTAAACAACTTACGGCAATATAGCGCTTGCCACTCATTCACGTCCAAGCACCTATCGTACTTCAGACACTCGGTATGGCCAGTTCTCTTCTGCAATGGTAATTGGTGGATTATGTTAAAAAAACACTTACAGCGTCGTGTTTGCTTGATATTTTTATATTGTAAAAGAAGCAGCATTAATCTTAATCGAACAGCCTTGATCGTTTATAGTTCCTGCCTCTACGTTACCGTTACTTCTTTTTATCTTTATAAAAATGTTTTTTTCGTTAGTACATCATACTCATATTGACTAAAAAATCACCAATCAGCTTATTATCGCCAAATCAAAATAGATAAAAAATAAATAAATAAAATAAAATAAAATAAAATAAAGAAGTAAAACAAACACGAGTATTTTGCAATCATCGATTTGAAAAAAGAAATTCGACTGTAAAAATTACATTAATATTCAGGTTATTTGCTTAAATTAAAATTGACACTGAAAAAAACTGCCGTGTTCGAAAAGCGAAATTTTACACTTTATTAATTTCTAAAAATAAAAAATTTTTCGATGTTTAATTAAATTTTACTTTACCCCTCGCGAACACAGAAACATGGTTGTTTTTAAAACAGCGTCATGGAGATTTCTGTAGAAGCCTAGCGGAGTTACAGCTCTACTGATAAATATTGTAAAAAAAAAACAAAAAAAAAACAGCTTTTAAAACATTGAAGAAAACATGACTAGTCGCCCCCCCCCCCATTATTTCACATGCATTCTTTTAAAGATAAATATACGAAAGTTTATCGAATTCCGAAATATCGACAATTCTAAAAACTCTAGTGATTCTTCAGACCGAAAATCGATAATTTTTTTGGTTTTTGTACAGAAAAATTATTATTAGTACGGTATAACGTCAAACAACTGGCACGGATTTAAAAAATTAATTAACAATTGTAATTATTTTACCATTACATAAATTATAATAAAATTTAACGTTAACGAGTAAAAAAATATACGGCAGCAGATTAGGTTAAAAATAAATAATACTGCACGAACAGCTAATCTGAAAACTAGATAAAACAGATTTCGATCAAATAAGCAAATTAAATCGTCTAAAAAAATACATATAAATATATATATATATATATATATATATATATATCTTGTACGACAATAATAATTATTGAACTACATTCCACTAAGAAAAAATTACATCAATTAAAAAGTAAAAAGAAAAATACACACACACCTTTTACGATACTTATCAAAACCCACACATTGGTGTTGGTATCATAAAATTCCATTACGCTGTATTATCACAATTGTGGTGAACAGTACCTATAGTGTATTAGTAATGCGACCGTAGGAGGTCGAACAAGACTTTCTTTTTTAAAAAGTATCAGTTGTTTCACTTTTGGACTTTTACGTGTTTATAAATTTACGGGGAGGAAAAAATCGAAATATTAAAAAAGCATCGTAAAAAGTAAATAGAAAATACAACTGGAAAAAAATTATTAAAGCCTTAATTTCATTATTGGTTAATTTTACAAATACAAAAAAAAAAAAAAAAAAAAAAAAGAAAAAAAGAAAAAAAAAGAAGAAAAAAAAGAAAAAGAAAAAGATACTAAAATAATTATCGGAGATTTTGCTTAAAAAGTTACTTTGAAACGGACTACTAAACGCAAGATTAAGTGATCTAAGCGATACAAAATGAAATAATTAGCTAAAATTAATCGAAGGCATTTTTTGATTTTAGTTAAACTGCGATGTAAATTAAATATTTAATACCGCTCGTTTTCTTACATACTTCTGGACTTAAACGGGTAGCTTTAATTTACACTTAGAATAGGAGACATTTTCAACAACGATGCCCTCAGTATGCGGAAAAAATTTTGAACTGAAGACGAAATTTCGAAGGAATGAGAGAAAAAGAGAGAGGACGAGAGTCTGAAAGAAAGAGAAAAACACGAAAAACGTTGGCAAAAACAGGTAAAGGAGCACCAAGCGGGCTATTGGAAAGCCTCAAAAACAAGAAAGAAAACAGTAAAGATAGAGAAGGAGTGTGAAACAAGTTAAAACGATTATTGTTCTCAGGTGTGTAAAAATTCACCATTTCAGTTTCAAAGCTGTAATATACTATAGGCATACAGAGATAATCTTTTCTAAAAGAGCACATTAGAGCATCAAATGCTTCGGGAATAAATTAAATAATACGAGAAAAAAAAAAAGAAAAAAAAAACACTACATAGTATAACAACAAAGAAAATAAATAAATGTACAACAATTTACGCGCTATTCTAAAGAAACAGTAGTGTTAATAGGATAATAATTAAGTACAGAGAAGAAAGGAAATATAAATAAACGGAGAAAGAGAGAAAGGAAAAAGAACAGAATAAAGAGGAAATGACGAATAGGTTCTGTCGATAAGTAAACGCTACGCGGTAGAACAGTAGAGTTTACGAGATGAGATAACATGTAGTATCAATCCCTAAAACGAATAAAAAAAAAAAAAAAAAAAAAAAACAAAAAACGATAACATGACCAAGAGAACGGCTGAACTATGTTTGATTTGATGACGGAAGTGGATCGGACGATTTACTGCGACAACTTTTATTCCGCATCGGCCCTCATTCCGCGAACCGTTCCAGTGTTCAATTGCTGCAATAATAGAAACCCGACTAATTAACAAGCGAGTACTTTTCTCTTAAACATAAATAATACCGCGTTGAAATACTTAAAGTATTAGCGCACAGTCTACGCAAACTGAAGCCCTTACGAAAAAGCGTCGCCAAATAATTTTACCTGCGGAACGATTCGTAACAGAATAATCTCGGCAATTACTAAGCTGAATTATAATCGGCTAAAGTAGATTTAATTTTCTAATTTTCTAATCAGCGCTAGCGATGCTTTCCATAAGTTCGACTCTTTCTTATACCTTTACATTTAACATTTCCTAAAAAGACCGCCGTTAATAAATTTTCGAAGATATCAACAGAGTCGGCTTTCGGTTTAAATCCGTTATCAGTCGAATTTTTAAAATGAATTAACGAGTGAAGGAAAAGTTGATAAAGTGTAATTATACAGAACCAAAAAGCAGAAGAAAATACTTGTGTTATGCCACGTCGACCTAATCTTATTTTAAACAGCGTAATATTAGGACGGTTAGAAATATTGGAAAAACTAAATAAAAAACATTTACAGCGAAGAAGGACGTTCGCAAATGAATAAACCAAATTTAAAAGAATTAAATATCAAATGATTATTTTTTAATTTTTAGCGCATTTTTATTACCACCTTTTTTTTATAGTAAATCTTACAGGCGGTACATTTTTTCTTAAAACTATTTTCACAATTTTCAGTGTAAATATTTTTCAGTGATAACACAAATAGGCTAACCTGCATTCGGGACTCGATAAAGAGAGCTGCTCGATAATAATGTTCAAATTCAGTCAGTGTGAGCTTGTCACTCTGGGGCAGCGGTGGCCAACCGGTCGATCGCGGCTATTAGTCCGGTCGATCGCGGCTATTAGTCCGGTCGATCATGGCAAGGCAAACAATATAAATACGTAGAACAGACTGCGCAACGTAATCAGCAACAGCTGCGCGATTTGAAGGAATGTGTTGAATAATTGCAGTTGTATTTTGGTTCAACATAGATTTATGCGAATCGGCATTTTCCTACTTGAAACAAACAAAAAATAAACACCGTTCTCGCTCGACAGATGCTCATACACATCGGATTCTTCAAGGTTGGCAATTTCCAACTACAAACCTGATTTTGCTAATCCAGCGGAAGATACCCAGACGCAATGCTCACACTAATATAAATAAATAGTTACTAAGAATAATTTTTAGTTTTGTGTTTTCCCTCTTAATAAAATAAAAAATACTACATAATTGTATACCGAACTATGTATATACTGTTTCATTTAAAATTTCAAGAAGTATGTACGAGGGTCCTTCAACAAGTAAACAGACAAATCGCTATAAAATTTTTAATTATTACTTACAATTTTTTTTTTTTCACTTTTCGATGTAATCCCCCTCTATACGAATACACTTGTCCCACCGGCCTACGAGACTTCGTATTCCCTTGGCGAAGAATTCTTTAGGTTGAATAACCACTTTAGGACATGCTCCTTGACTTCTTCATTGTTTTCGAAAACGTGTCCACGCAAAGAGTTCTTGAGCGGCCCAAACAAGTGGAAATCTGACGAGGCTAAGTCGGGACTTTATGGGGAATGTGAGAGGACCTCCCACCCCATTTCCTCCAATATAGCTTCCGTTGACAGGATGCAATGTGGAATTATCCTGCTGAAAAATGATCCCTTTCGAGATGCGTCCTGGCCGTTTCCGCCGTAACGTCAGTCGAAGTTAGGTTTTGAGCACTTCTGCATACGACTCACCGTTGACAGTACCTCTATCTTCCAGATAATGAACAAAGAACCACGCCTTTCATATCCCAAAATACGGTCAAAAGCACTTTGTTTGCTGAGGGGCGCGACTTGAATTTATTGGCTGCAGGCGACTCCCCGGATGCTTTCACACCATGTTTCGTTTTTTCGTTTCAGGTTCGTAATCCATGTCTCATCACCGGTGACTATACGTTCAAAAAAAGGCCTCACCTTCAATATCGAACCAGTTCCTTGCAAATTCTTAGCTAATTTTCTTTGTGCACCGCGGATAACATTTTAGGAACCCATCTCGCGTAGGTTTTTAGGAAATTGAGATGGTTGTGAATGATAATGTGGACGGTACCGGCACTCACATCATACTGGAATGATGTTTCTTCGATTCTAACCCGCTTGTCGGCTAAAATCATCTTCTCAATGTCTTTTATGAGAATCGGCGATGTCACTTCAACTAAGCGTCCACTGTACTTTTTCGGCCGTTTTTGAACTGATCCACCCACAAATAAACACTTGCGCGATTCATACACAAACTAACGTATTGTTCAGTCATTCTCTCCGATAAATTTCGCTGGGTTTAACCTCTCCTGACATCAAAAAAAAAAAAAAACGAATAACACCGCGCTGTTCATAGTGTGTACTTTCTTGGAGTGGCGCCGGCCCACTTTGGGAATCGCTGGCGAACAATCTACGACGCATAACGGTAATACAACATTCTCAGTGCATATGACATTCCAACTAACAAAACGAGCTATCGTGAAAGTTGCTTCCACCTTTAGTCCCCCCCCCCCAAGCGATTTGTCTGTTTACTTATTAAAGGATCCTCGTAATCGATAGATCGCATGAAGTTTCGTCAGTAAACAGCAGATCTTGGGTTTAATCAAGTTGGCCACCCCTGCTCTAGGGGTTTCAAATATCTTTATCCCCACCTACATTTCCATAGGAAACTAATGTTGTTTATTGCCCATTTAACTTTAAAATTGCAGATGTTCGTGTTTTTGCTATAGTATAATAACAGGGGTGGATCCAGGACATGTGGGGGGTATTATATAATTACGTAAAATCTTCTACGGTAGGCAGTAGATCTGAGAAATACCACTTGTTTCATAAAGAAAATCAAATAACGACCATCTTTTAAGAATTTAAAAATGTGTTTTAAAAATACATAATTATTACAAATTAATTTAAATTTTGTTTTACTTTTAGGGGTGAAAAATAAAACGAAATTATAAAATTCTAGCTAATAAAATGGTAATTTAGAAATAGTAAGAGACAGCATTTTTATTAGACTTTACTTCTTTTTTATTTTTGTTAATAATCCGATCCGAATTCTCTTTGTTCGTGAGCAAGTAAAAAAAAGCATATGTGACGGTCGCTGAGAAAAGGTACATAGTGTCAGAAAATAAGTTTTCGAGAAAAACGCGTTTTTTCGCAGTATAATGCATTTTAAGGTAATAATTTTAAACATACAATTACGATTTAAAACAGGAAGAAAATTTGTTTTCACCAGTTTGTTGACCTATTTCTCACGTTAAAGAGTATGCTTTCGAGCATCCGAAACCGTTGTAAAGTCAAAATCGCATTTTTGACACACTATGTACCTTTTCTCAGCGACCGTCACATACATATATTTCTCATTGCACTATTTTCATTTGCATTACTAAATAAAAAATAAATAAGAACGGCAAAAGATCGATGACAGTTGCGTTTAAAATAAAATTAAAACGTAACATTAATAGTTTTACTAGAAAACAGTATTATTTATATTAGTTATAATTAAATCCATAATCTTTTATAATAGCATAAATTAAGTTTCTCTGTTATAACAAATTTTTTCATAGAGGCTTTGATTCTTTAGGGGCGAGATGCCCCTATTCCCCCCACCCCGTGGATTCGCCACTATATAATGAACATTTTTTGGCTAATTTTAGTCTGGTTATATTAATTAATCAAAGTACACGAAGAGACTGATTTTTTTAATGTTTACTTTAATGACAACCGAGTGTGTCTGCGTTCGTATTCATCATTACTCGTATCGTACCAACACCGGTCAGTACGTTTCGAATGAAAAAAGAATCATTGAAATCGGTCTAAATAATTCGGAAAACGTTAAGAAAAAAAAAAAAAAACCCCTACACGACGAACATATAACCTTCACTTTTTGAAGTCAGTATAAATACAAACCTTCCAAAATTTTAAAATTCAAGAGGGGCAATTTTTAAATTAAAACTGCGATGAACGTGAATACCTTAAACTATTATCAACGTTAGTTTAATTTAAACATGTAAATTCGAATAATAATAATAAATTTAAAACCCCCGTAGCGCCATTTACAAACTCATCACTGATGAAAATGTTAAGTCCTTTACAATACTGCGCATCCATGTTGAATGATTCGAATAATTTTTTGTTTATTAGTAATTGCATGGGCGTTAATGTGATGGTCTCAAACGACTATATATCGGTGAGTTTCGGTGATTATTTACTTATAAGTTATTAAAAAAAGTAACTTAAAGAGAAGTATTTTTTAAATTTAGTATAGCCAGATAAAAATTATAGAAGAGAAAGAGACAGAAATGTAAACAAGGGGGGTCAAGGGGCGCAGCCCCTTGCGAGGCCAAAAAGGGGCCGATTTTATATGTATGTATGTATGTATATATTTTACACCGCAAAGAGAGAGGACTACGTTTACAATGTGTATAATCAAGTATAAGTGTTGTGTCCAATCTGCGATATAATTATTAATCTTAACTTAAATTAGGTAACTCGTGTTTTATTAGTATAGAAAAGACTTAAACATCATTTTTCTTATTGCGTAATACTAACCCGGGCTAATTCTTCCTTAGTTTTTTCTTCAATGCGGCGAATATCTTCTATAGTAAGTCCATGCCAATTATCCATCCAACAGAACACTTGTCTAAAATAATGTAATTTAATTAAATTCTTATTTTCAAAAGGCACATTAATTATCGATGAATCTTAAAAAATCTTCTAAATAGATATGGAGAAATTATAAACGTACGATTAAAACCGTTAAATTTAATTCCAAAAAAATGTTTAAATTTTAATTCAGGAATCGACGATTTTACCTTATTTTTAGTGTAAAACGCTAGAACTCGGAATAAACTTTGTTCAAAAAGAAATATTGGACGACGTAAAGAAGTATGCCTACAGATTAGAAACGCACCGGAACAACATGGCAATTGGATTGCTGGACAATTCACTAGAAGTTCGGCGGCTTGATAGAATCAACAAAGACCGCGTGATGAATTTTTGACCGATTTCGCTAAAACATCTGAAAAATTAACTGAACGATGGTAGGAATGTCTAGCGTATAACGGTCGATACTTGGCAAAAGAGTAACACATTAGTTAATGATTTTATTTTCAACTTTCCGGGTTCTTTTTTATTTTTATTTTTACTTATTTATTTATTTATTCCGACAACAAAAAGACCGCAAGGTTAAAATAAACTACCTTAAGCATTTTAAAATGATTCGGTTCCAAGAGACTTGATTTGTTAATGTGTTATAGAAAAATAATTGCACTTCCGGGTACCTTTTAGTTCTCATCGCAAGAGAGCGTAGCTGTCGTACAACCGCGACAGTCAGTAATTTTTGGTCAACTTACACACGTACTCATAAAAATTTAGAATAAACCAACAAACCAGTAACAATAAAATAACGATGAACCGTTAAATACCGTCAACAAATAATTCTCCAAGTATACAGAAAGTTCGTTTAAAATAAACGCGCGGAAACTTAACAGCCTCAAATAATGTAAAGCTTAAAATCTAAATCTGCGATTACATAATAAAGATTTTTCTTTTCGTTTGAAAGATTTTTCTTTTCGTTTGAAAGTTTTTGCTTTTCAAAACGGAGTTAATAAGTGACTGAAAAATAACTTGCGTGCGTTGGATAATTAAAATAGAATGTTCAATTTTTTACAATATTCTTTTTTTTGCTGATGACAGCACTTACCTGAAGAAAACCGTTAATGCACGCTCAATAAATCTAGAGGCTCTTGTTTAAAAAGTAAATACACATTTCGTTTCATATTTGTCGAGTATATTAAGTAGATTATAAAGTTAACTAAATTAAAATGCGTGCGTATACCTATGGAAATTGGTGAACAGTCGTCGTTCCGACTTATGTATTATATTTTCGACGCGATTTTGTAAGCCAAACCATTTAAATTCTGCCGTCACTAGTTTATAACAAGTCATCACTGGCTCCACCTTCACGTTAAAATAAACAAATAAATTCATTTAAATTTTAAATTAAAATGACGATTATTTTTAAACGCGTTTTTTTTTTTTTTTTTTTTTGCATAAGTATATTTACTTAACATCGAGATCCGGAATAAAACGCATCCCCAATCTTTACTAGATAAAAATATATATATATATATCATAAATTAATACTGTTTCACGAATAAAATACTCAAAATTTAAAAATACTTATTATGCTATACAAATGTATAAATTCAAAAGTATAACATTTGTAACTACACGCTTTCTTTGAAACACATATAACCCAAGCAAGGATGTAGGCGTAGACACATAGATGCACAGATTAAAATATTACATATATGTATTCCCATTCATACATAAATCTACAAATTCTATGCTATATGTGTACGCATAGGAGACATAAACGTGCACGCATACACACAAATATAAAGTATAGACCCCGGAAGAAGTACTCGAGAGCATATTTAATTTGCAGTTTATGTAATTTATTATAGCATAATTATGCTGTGATAGATATTAATAAATATATTTTTTTACTATCACACTTCAAGTATTACATTAAGAGTGGTTTACATTAAAAATTAGTAAATTTCCCGTGATTCTTTAATTACTTCAGTTTTTGCACTAACGTCTAGTATTATTAGGACGTTGCACATCACTTCGTCAGTTGTGTCCCCTAATGGAACGTTCTAAAGCGGTACAGGTAGCATAATTGAATAAACGGAAATATTATGTTCCTCGATTAATAAAGGTAAAAGAAAGTCTGCTCTATAGGCTTTCTGTGAATGCTGCTTATTGTAAAAATCGTCCACCTTCAAAAGTAAAATAAACTTTACAAGTACACTTTTGTACGCTGAGAAGCCAAAGTACACCTTCCTTTTTACCGCGACAGCACAAAAAATTATTCGTTTCATTTAACGCCGATTAAATTAATGCCATTTTTTAAATTTTTCTCAATTTCATATTCTACCGGTTTAGCCAAATAAGTGAGTAAAGTTAAGTAATCAGTAACGATTTAAAGTTTATATTTTTATTGGAATTAATAATTATATAATAAATTTTTTAGCCTATTATAAATATTTCGAATAAATGATATAATTATGTTAAAAATAATCCGTAGAATATCTTATGGGATTCGAAATATACATACATAAATATTCGATATGAAAAATATAATTTACAATGAAAAAATTAACGATGTATTTCCAAATGTATATATTATTATTTTAAGAATAATTTTTACATCGGTGAAGTTGAAAAGTTACTTTAAAAATTGAGCGCCGAATTAATTCTTCAGCTTATATTAGCTAATAAGAATTTAAATAACGCGTTATGAAACAATAAAGGTTATTTATAAATTTCAGTTCCTTCAATTTTAACCAGTTTAATTTTTTATAAAATATATGCGGATAAAAACATCTTTTATTTGTTTTTTATTTTCGTTTTATCAAATCTAATGTTCATTTTTTTTTTTACTTATGTCGCTTTAAAATTATTTTTATATCTATATAACATTTTCAATTTTTTTTTTTTTTAATTTTAAAATTATCAAAAGCACGAAGGTATCTTTTAATATTCAATGCAATTTATACGCTGTATGGAAAAGGCAAAGGGGCCCCACTGAATAATAAGTTCTTCAGCACCGCAAATATTGACTATAACACTATATATGAAAAAATTTCAAAGTTAAATTTTTGCATTATATAAAGTACGCTTAAAGTTACTATTTTCTTATACATTTTTTTTTTTTTTTTTTTTTTTTTAAATAATTCTAGAGAAACCTTACGAAATTGAATGTTCCAGCTTTAACAAAAAGACAATTAAGAATCAGCAATGTTTGTAGTACGTATAAAAGCTCGCATTATAAAATTTTTTGCAACAAAAGTAAAACAAGCAAATTTTGCTTAAATCAGCTGTTGTAACCTGCAGCGGTTGTGGTGGAACAAACATCTGATATTACGAAGTATACGATGTCTGTATACACAACAGAGACTGAATAGTTTGGAAAAAGACCAACTGAGTAAATAAGAAATCCATTATGTAACCAAGCATCGTGAATTAATCTAAACCAGCCTTCGGAATTTAAATATGTTATATTACAAGTTGTTTTCGTTCGGTCCGCGAGAAATTTAACCAAGAGAAAAATGCCAACGAAACTTAAAAACGTAACAAAACTAAAAATTTGCAATAAATACCATGAGGGAATTCACATCTCCTACTTCGACGTGGATTTCCATTTGCAAGTGTG
The DNA here is from genome assembly GCA_039619475.1 of Icerya purchasi. Lineage (NCBI taxonomy): Eukaryota > Metazoa > Arthropoda > Insecta > Hemiptera > Monophlebidae > Icerya > Icerya purchasi. Next base: position 334,499,558 of record CM077115.1, on the reverse strand, counting down.
TCTTTATAACCCGTAACGTTAACTGATACAGTACCAAAATGTAATTTGTAAGTCACTCGTTGCGTTAGATTGGAATTAAAAAGTATCCTTAATATTTACTTTTTACTTTTATTTAACTATTAGCTTTTTCGCCATGCCCAAGCTTTCTCTGTATCACTTTAGGCTAGCCAAAATATCAATATTTCAAAAAAAAAAAAAAGAAAAAAAAAAGAGATTCTGCTCTAATTTTTGAATTTTATAAAAATCACGAAAAGATAAAAAGGAAATTTAGTTTCAAATATTTCCATACTTTCTTAATAATAAGCTTCTAATATCTGTCAGAAAGCCTTCTTTAGTGTACCCTAGAGTCCTCATTCAATTATCGGTGAAAGAAAATTTTACGATTTTTAATTTCGAATGTAATCCCAAATTTTTAGATGACCTCAAGAAATAAAAAAGAAATAAATCATATTTATATGAGTTTACTGCAATTTCTTTAGTAGATTTATTTGCCGTTCACTTTGGAAATTTTGTAAAAGAAAATCTCTAAAAGCATAGATGACCAATTTTTTGAACACATTTAGAAATATACTGAAATTACATTTAGACTGCGCATATTTCGATATAGCCTTTTTTTTTCGTTTATTTTTCCAGCTATGTAGTAGTCAACATGGCGCGAAACATTTCTTTTTTAATTTTGTGAATTTTATTTAAAAGTAAAACCGTTATTGATTAAAATGGGTGGTTTTAAACCATTAGAAAATATAACTTTACGGACCCGCATATTAATTGGAACATCGACATTTATATTTATACTAGTAAGTTTGTGTACACAATTATTAGACAAAACTGTTTTAAGCAAAAAACTTTTATTTATTTATTTATTTATTTATTTATTTATTTATTTATTTATTTATTGATTTATTTTTTAAACAAAGATATTTCCGTCTGATGCTACCAAAAAACTATTTCAACGCTTTGATAAGCTGTGTGTCAGATATTTCAGAGAACCGAATATTTTATGATGCTACTCTTATCTAAATGCACAGAAAAATATCGAGCAAAGTTGTATACAAAAAAAGTGTCCTTGCTCATAACGATTTTGTTTGATAACTGTTACCACCGATCACTATATGAAGTAAAAATAAAAATAAAGTTACTTTCAGCAACAAAGAACTGTGAATCAGTGGCACACTTAATTTTACTCATGTGCGACTATAAATTTACTATATTATTCCGGGACTGAAAAATCACATGAATATTACTACATATATGGTCATAAATAAATGTGGTACCTTTAAATGACGCTAACAGTTAATTTAACTATAAAATTAACGGTCAGAAAAAGGTACCGCGGAAATTAATTATTACGATGGCGATGCTAATTCTCGTTCGATTATTTCCGATATTAGGCGATCTCATAGAAAATTTGGTATTCTAAAAGAGATTATTGATCTTATCAGTATCCGGATAAAGTAATAATTGAAAAAGAAATAATAACAAAAGTGAAGTTTCCGAATAATTTTTAATTTTCAAGTGCTCATTAAACTTAATAAATAAAACGTACACAAAACAGTCAAAAATATCGATACGGTTTCATCACTGCAGAGACATTCCGCCGGGTAGTTATGCACGTATCGTTAAATTTGTATTAAGGATCTAAAAAGTTAAACCGTGAAAATCTTCTGGTCTACATTTACGCCGACTGGGTCACACAATTGTCGTCATGATAGCCCAGTGGCTAGAGCACTCGACTTCCGTTACAAAAGTCTTGAGTTTAACCCCAGGCGACGACAGATATTACAAAAATAAATAATTAAATGAACCGCTAATAGTCACGTGGCAAAATGGCAAACCACCACATATACCATCATATGCGCGCTAATTGATGTGTAGTAGGCAAACACACACGCGGGAGACTGAATTTTGTATATCAATAAATCAAACATTTACAATCAGTTCCAAGTGTAGTCTTGCGACTGCACTGCGTTGCACGTAACAACTGCGCCTGGTGCTCTACCTGTATCTAAAATGTACGAAGTCGCCGATGCTCAGACCCTGAGTATGGCACTATAATGATGATGATGTCACAATTAACGTGACTGTTTACATTATATTACTTCGGTCGTACTTATTAACAAAATTTCGCAATACCGCAATATCGGATGGAATCAAATATTTGGTTTAACATAAAGCTTCGATGAAAAATAAGTGTGAAAAATTTTACTACCCAAAACATCACGGTAAGGTAGTGTAAACTACATTTTGGCCTGAAGCTATAATATATAGTTTTTAGTAATATAAAATTATTTAAAGGCTTTCCCCCCCCCCCTTTTTTTTTTTCGACGATAGAGAAAAAATATTTTTATCCGACCCCCCAAAAATTGCAACAACCGCTACTGTTATTCAGAATTATCATAAGCACGGGAAGTAAAAATAACAAAAAGTAACAAACACTCGCGTACAAACAATTAAGCCGGTATTAGTAGAACAGAAAAGCGTTTCTAAAGATTACTTACAAACAAGTAGGAATGAAAAAATAAAAAAGAAAAAAAAAAAAAGGTATTTTTAAATAAAACGTTTAAGGATATTGAACAACGTAAAAATAAAAATGAAGTAAACCACGTGTTCCGGAAAATCAAGCAAATAACGGACGAGCACCGGACACACACATAGTGAACAGGATGGAAAGCAAAGGCGAAACTGACTGAAGAAAGTAAAATAAAATCTAGAAATACAACGAGAAATTAATAAAGAATTCACGAGAAGAGGAAGAAAAACGTCCACCGAAAATGATTAAATGAAATGCACGCAAAGCGGTAGATTGCCGCTGAAATGTTTCAACGTCTCGAAGGTGTAATAGCGAAAGTTTTACGCAAAATATGCCAAAAAAAAATATGGAGTACAAACATTTGGCCAAAAAATGATTGGCTAACGTCGATAGCGTACCAACCCATAAAATGAGATCACAATACGCAATGGAAAAAAGTGTAAAACAACAGCTGTAATATTTCACGCTAGCAAAATGGCGCTAAACATCATTCATAATAGACTGAAATAATATTTATTAACGCGAACTTCATGAAGCAAACGGGCTTGACGCCAGGAAGAACCGATTTTTAACATAAGCTAAATAATAGAAAAATATCGAGAATGCAACATAGCAACGTACATAAATTTTAATGATTACAGTAAGGCTTTCAAGCATGTAATTTGCAAAAGGACCGTGATACTAATTGAAATAGGGCGGACCGCGACGTTTAATAGAACTGATCAAAACATTATATAATAATAATAATAATAATAATAATAATAATAATAATAATAATAATAATAATAATAATAATAATAATAATAATAATAATGAAAAGGTAAAAATCGACAATGAACTAACCCGAGTTTTTAAATCCGAGAAAAAAGTACAACAGAGGTCTATGTATACCGAATGCGATCTTGTTCAACATACTATAGCAAATGGATAATGTTAGAAATTATAAAAATAAAAATTATTAACGATTTGCGACATACGGACGCAATACATGTGGTTGTGGTCGAATTGGTAAGCTGTAATTACTACATTAGCAGATCGAAGAATTGGTTTCCACGTTAAATCTGTACTTCCGTTTGAAATAGTCCTGTTAGTGTTTCCATTGTATTTGGAATCAGTGATGAATCGGTGGGTTTATGTAGTAGCGATGGATTTCGAATAGAAATTATTCCGTTAAGTAGAATTTTTATACTTTATATCTGCTGTTTTATATCGTTTTTTTCGCAACTTCAAATTTTAAAGAATTTCTAACATATCACGGAGGAACGCTTTTGTCTGTTAACACTTATAGCATTACCTTTTAGTTCCCGTAGCTTGCATTTTGTAATTCTCGTAACTATTATTAACAATTTGAACCGAAGTAATTTTATAATCTGTGTGTAAAACTTCGTTAATCAATTTTAATTTTGTAACATAAGCCGATAAACAGTAGTATGTTTTTTAGTTTTTCGAGATATTTGAATATGACCGAAAATATTTTTAATAGTTATATTAAGACACACAATAAAAATAAAAATAGTGCGCACTTGTATTCGTTTTTTTTTTTTTCTTCTATTTTTGTTAAAATATAAAAATTTAATGAATAATAATTACTGCAAGACTTTATAATCACCCGCGAAACTCGATTATTTACTCGGTAGGAGTGAGATATTATAGGCAAATATTTAGCTAAAGTAAAAACTTTTATTCCATAACTAAAATACTTAACTAAAATATTAACGCGCAGACTTATTTAACTATCAGGCGTACAAGTATGAAATTCGGATTTGAGAAATCCGATGTTCATGTAGTGTGTAGCATAAAGATTTGACACATACATTTTGTTGCCCCATCAATGCCTGTCAAACACGCATTAATGATAAATTGAAAAAGTGTTTGCGTACTATTGTTTTGCCGTGTTCAATATGTCCCCGAATTTGTGCCAAATAAAGATTAATTTTTTGCCTTCATTTGAAAAAAAACTGCTGCTGAACCATACCGATTGCTTCGGGAAACTTATGGTGAACATGCTTTAGCACAAGAAACGATGGTTTCGGTGTTTCAAAAGTGGTAATTTCGATGTTACTAACAAGGAACACGGAAAACCGCTCAAAAAATGGTACGAAGATGCAACAGTGCAAGCATTGTTGCATGCAGATGATGCACAAACACGAAAATAACTCGCAGAGCAATTGAGCGTTAGTCAACAAGCTGTTTCCAACCGCTTACGAGAATGCGAAAATGATGGACACCGCATGAAGTGTCCGATAGGCTGATGGGGAGGCGCAGACATGTGAAAGTTTGTTCCAATGAGACAAAAGAAAGTCTTTTTTGCATCGCGTAGGTGGATTTATTTTGAGAATCCCGATCTGAAAAGATCATGGGCAGAGCCGTGAACACCATTCATATAGACCGCAAAACGGAATCGCTTTGACAGAAAGATGATGCTCTGTGTTTGGTGCGACCAAAAGGGAATGGTCCAGTATGAACCGTTAAAGCTTAGTATAATACCAAACAGTACCAACAGCGATTAATCGATTTAAGCCGTTTTCACTGTTCGGAAAAAAAAACAAAAAAAAAAAAAACGACCGAAATATCAAAAAAGGTAACGGAAAGTAATTTTTCTTCTTGACAATGCTCCATCACATACAGCAAAATCGGTTCGCGACACGTTGGAAGCACTCAAACTAGCCCACACGGATTACTTACCAGACTTGACTCTTTCCGACTATCACTTGTTTGCATCGATCGGTCATGCACATGCTGACGAAGATATGAAACAATGGTTCGATGAATAAGGTTCGCTGCGGTAAATTGCCCGAAAATTTCACCTGACAGTAGGCAGGGTTAAAGAAAATCGTCGGACGATAACAAAAAAATCGCAAATCGCACGACGATAACCAGAAAATCGCAAATAGTCCAACAACAGGCGGAAATCGCAAATCGTTGGACGATAAACAAAATCGGAAATCGTCGGCCGAACAACGAAATTTGAAAACGCCGGCAACATCGGAAAGAATGTTACCTAAGCATACTTCGAGTAAACCACTTTTTATCATTCTTCCGAATTTAGCATGTTTTGTTCAAAAAAAAAAACTCCGCATTTCATATTTGTACACCTGATGTTACTCGGTAAATCAATTTTTTCCCATAAAATAAATATAAATAAACCAATTGATAATAATCAACCGATAATTTTTAATCAGATAGCAATATCAAAATTCGGTAATGCGCACTAATGTCATTTATTTCTCATGTTTATTACTCGAATTGTGAACAACCGGAAGACAATTTCATTGTATACATATTTTTTTCGGAATTGGAGGGATTTTTCCAAATGTTGAACATATATACAAGGTCTGTTCAAAAAAAGACCGAATTTTTCAAATTGCGTCCGAACCGTGTAAAATTTAAATTCACGCGTCATGCTACACCTAGCGGCATTCTTTCGAGAAACAAAATGAGGCACTTGCCGTATTACCGTAGTTTGATCCGTTAGCGAATAGAGAGCGATCTCAGTCAGCGCTTTGCGAAGTAGTGAGAAAGCGGAAATGAAGGAATTTGTGGAGCATCGTTGTAACAATAAATCTTAACATCGGCAATTCCTTTTTCTGAAACATGGCCATTGCTTCAGCAAACCCATAAGAAGAACTGTATGAACCGTACACAGTGTTACGAGTGAGAAGTTTCAAATCGGGCAGATCATCGACACCAAGGAAAATGCAACATCAGGACGACCGTAGACGTCAACATATGATGAAAACACTGATCCCGTTCGAACTGTAATTCACGGAAATCGTCGTTTAACTGTGTGGGAGGTTACAGAAGAAGTCGGGATTAGCAGTATTGGGTCACGGTCATGAAATTTTGACAGAAAAAACTTGGCATACATCGCGTCTCGGCAAAAATGGTGCCGCGGCGACTGCTCACAAGCGAGTAAAAAGAAAACCGTGTCAATATTAGCCAAAAGTTGCTTCGTCGCGCTAACACCGGTGGCGAAAACCTTATGAAAACTATCATCACAGGTGACGAAACTTGCATTTATGGATATTGAAACGAACATACAATAGTCACAACGGGTTGGTCAACATTGGCCGCGTCCGAAGAAAGCCTCAAACTTCAGAAGTCCATGTTGATTGTTTTGACTATCGTGGAGTTGTCCATCGAGAATTCGTCAGACAGTTGACAAGGAGTTCTTCTACGTGGAGGTTTTAAAGCGTTTACGGTGAGCGACGGAAGAGGGCTAATCTGTGGGAAAACAAGAATTCGATTCTGCTCCATGACAACGCGCCAAGTCACTCGTCTCTGCTTGTTCGGCAATTTTTGGTTAATAATGAAACAGCCGTTCTTCCCCACCCTCTCTTATCGCCAGATATGGCTCCGGCAGACTTTTTCCTATTTCCGAGACTAAAATCCACCTTGAAAGGACGTTATTTTCAAAGTGTAGAAAGAGAAATCGCAGGCACAGTTACGAGACATCACACCAATCGAGTCCCAGGGAGCAAACGAACAGTGGCAAAAACTACGATGGGGCCGGTGCATAGCAAGCAAGGGGAAGTACTTTGAAGGGGGCAAACATATATAAAATTGTAAGTATTACAATAAAGATTTTTTGACGAAAGTTCGGTCTTTTTTTTTTTGAACAGCCCATGTATGTATTAGCCGAAAACTGTTAAAACTCGATAGAACAACTTAAAATTATTACGTTTTTTTGTTTTATTTTACATATGTTGATACTTCCTAGGTGTTGCTTTTACTTATTTATTCGTAAGAATACAGTCGGCCGTATTCTGACGGAGATATTATTACCGTCGGACATTCTGTTAATTAAAGCGAGCAGCCAAGATTATTCTTTTGTTTTGTCTAACAGACTTGCGCCTCTAGCAGCAACTCAGCGTATCGGACGAGAATTATCTAGCCGCTGACTGATCGTTACGGTTAGATAAGAGTATACGCAGCTAGCAGTCGAGAACTATTCTTGTTAATTTGTTAATTGTCGAATCGCCGTTTATCGCCGAAAAGCCCCCTGTTGGCTATATAATTTACTAGTCGCGGTCGCAGTTGTTCTTAATTCGTTAATTATTGTAAGCAAAATGTTATCCGCACGCCGCCCCAGTTGTCGAAAAGTTATCGGTACCGTTACAGGCTGATTTCCGTTCTTATTCGTTTTTGCTCGTTTGTCTTATTGCCGTGATACGAAGATACACTGATTTACGTCTATTTATATTTTCCAGTTAAGGAGACTGCATTAGAATGTTATTAGTGTATCACTTTATTAAAGTATCGAATAAATCATTAAATTGCGATATGCCTTTCAATATCACAAGAGTTAGGAGTGGAAATATTAAAACTGAATAAATATTCTATTAAAAGATAGTTGCGAAGAAATATTCTTCGGGTCAACGGTGGCTATATAACACCGCAAGAGAATCACAATAATATGTTTACTTTTTTTTGATTTTGACATTTTTATGTCTTTGCTTGGCCACATAAACTCGAAAAGCGTTACGAAATTGAATGTTACGAAATAGAATGGCGCGCCATAAATATCGAATCCGAATTGACACAATTTATTTGGGTACATAAACTCGAAAAGCGTTATGAAATTGAGCGTCACGAAATTGTGCATTCCGAAATGGAGCGTCACGAAATAAAATGGCGCGCCATAAATATCGAATCCGAATTGATGCATTGTGTCTACGAGGGTTACGCAGAAAGTAAAGTTCCAAAACCCGTCGCGTTGGTATAATAATGAACGAAAATTTAATTTAAAACTTACATTTTATTGCTTAAACATTCTACAAAGTTTTGGATATAAGAACCACCAACTTTTCAACACTTACCCTATAACATTTTCCGTCCGGTGCAGTGACTAGATATTTTTAAGCAATTCATCATCCGCCGGATATATATATATATATATTTTTTTTTTTTGTTTTAATTGAGAAAATAAAACGTTATCACTTGGGCAAGGTCCAAACTGTAGTCAATTGACAACTCGGCGGTAAGTTCTTGGGTAATGTTCGCTGTAAATGGCCGTGCACTGTCATGCAACAGTTGAATTGCTTTTTAAATTTTTATCTCTCTCCCTAAATTGATGAGTGTTTCCAGTAGTTTAGGCCGTTAATGGTCTGTTCACACTCCATAAATTCCACTAAAATAATGTGATCCCTTTGTTGTCTCAAAACATCAACATTGGACGGATTTTCCATACGATTAAACTAATAACGGCGCAATAATCAAACTAGTCTCGTTTTAAAGGTAAAACTATTACATTTAATAATTTTTTGTTGCACAGTGGGAGAGAATGACGTTTTTTCATGTCTTTACTTTGGCACATAAACTCGAAAAGCATCACGAAATGGAGTGTCACAGAAAAGCGTTACGAAAATTTCATGTATTTACTTAGAAATACGACTGATTACTAATAAGAGGGCATTTAATGAGACCGATTTCACACATACGCGAGTATGCACTCAACAGAAGTAGGTTAAAGTGTTACCTATAACGACTCTAGTAAAGACCTGCGAATATCGTAGGTTTGTGTATTTCACACGTCATTTCCTCAATATTACCACCGCTAACGGTAATGATGTAAATAAGGAATCTTTTACTAGCGGTAGTTAGTTGTTAAATGTATATTTTTGCGCATACGTTGCGATATAATATGTATAAAGAAAATCACAGGTTGCACGGCGACATTCTGATGTCGACGGAGGCCGCGAAGCGAACGACATTCTAATGTCGGTGGATGCCTGAATGGCTGTACAAAGCCCACTTTTAAGGGAAAACATGAAAATGTCTCACTGCGTTGCGGACTTGTACGAAAGCTGATTTCAAAGATTCTGGAACAAGAAGATAGTAGATTTTTTTATTTTAAAATTTACACTACGTCAATTTAAAAAAATCATCGAATACTGAATTTTTCAAAAATTAAAGGAGAAAACAAATTATCATACAAATCCGCCTTTCTATCTCATCTGCCAATTTTTTCGTAATAATTAAACTCATAGCTGTGTACACCAAAAACAGTTCCTCCTTCTCGCGCTCACCGAACGTAAATTCTTTATTACCAATATGGGGGGGGGGGGGGGGGGGGGGGAGATAAATAAGAAAATCAAACAGAACCAGAACAAAAAAACCTTATGACTGGTTACTGATTGAAATCAGAATCTCAAAAACGTATACAAATGAGAAACAATCGTACTGTTATGAGTGAAATCAACAACAAACAACAAAAATAACAGCAATAAAAGGCTTTATCAAGTCAGATAAAACAGAACACCTTCGTAAGGTACAGATTTGATAGATCAATAGGGAACCAGAACAAAAACTTCCAGCAAACTTGAACTTCAAGTTTATCTATTGCGCGGACCAATTCGACCGGCGAATTCGAACACTTCGCACTATATTTGCCTCGTCGAACTTTAAAAAATTCGAAAAGCAAACAATATGGCTTAATAATAAACATACGGATAAAAGAAATATAATGATTATCAATAATAATTGTGATGACACGCGATATTCGAATAATTTACAAGCAGTCGATAATATCTTATTCTTCGGATCGATAGTAACCGGAGATAGCGAAATCGAGAAACGGATTAAAAAGCTGCGCAATTTACATGAATATGAAAAAGCTACGACATTACGAAGGATACAAAAAATAACTGAAGAACACATTTTCGGTTGTTTACTTTATACGCGTCAGAATAAAGACAGCCAACATACAGCGGAATCCGATGCCTTTAAAATAATGCTCTGTTGGGAGAAAGAAAAAAATGCTACGATCTTCAAGGACGGAAAAATTAACAAATCTATCAATTTTAAATGGAATTCCCAGAAACATGGTTACAAAACAAGGTAATAAAAAGAAAAGCCACGTTTTTCAGCTATATGATATGATGAGATCACGTAAAAAAACTAGTCTAGCGGTAGGAATGGCAGAAAGAAAAAAGAGACGAGGAAGAGTCCCGCCGCTCAGATACTTATAAAAAAAAACTAGCAAATACCACGACTATCGAATAATCAGACATGCGAAGGGGCACATATGACGCAGATGGGTCGCGTAAGAATAAGTAGCATAATTTCACGATTTTCGTATTGAAATGATGCAACTTCATCGATTTTCGATATAAATGTAGTTCGATTTGCAGTTCTTCCAGACGTTTCCTAAGCTTTCAATCGAGTAGTAAATTCCGCCTGACCTATAATGCTTAAAACCCATTTCACAAAATCCTACCCTAATAATTACAGGCGACGGTTTAATTTCCATAGAAAGACAAAACATATTCACTCTATTTCGCGAGGTTGTTTTTGTTATATACCTTTCATATTTAACATAGCATGTGACGGTGCATGCAAAAGAGGGACCTAAGGGTAAAAAAAAATCGATTTTTTTTCTTAATAATCTGAAAAACATGCGCTAAAAATCGTTGCAGTGACTCCACCAAAAGTCCGAGTTTCGCAGGACATGCAACGCCACCTAGAGCGCGTGAAAAGCGCGAAAAGGAAAAATCGAAAAACTACTAACTTTAAACTTTAATTGCATCTCGCGAAAAATTTTATTTTTTATTCTTCGGTCCTTTCTTCCATGCGCCGTCATAGATGTGCAGCTAACATGCCTGCATGAAATCAAACCGTTTTAACTAGCTCCGCCATTTAATTCGGATTCAATATGTAGCAGCTCAAAATCATATAAATGAGTTAAAAATACACACACTCATAAAAATCGTTTACATTTAATTACCTGTAGTGTTACTATAAGTAAATGTCAAATGTTGTCCTTTAACCGAGCGCTCTCTGGTTAATATCAAAACGGACTTCACTAATCATTAAATCCGTGTCTTTGTTCATTCTGATAATATGGATAGTACTTAAACAGTACTTAAACAGATGAAAGTCTTCACGTCAAAATTCTGTATACCGCGCAATGTAATTTTAAATTTCAGCCTAAATCGATCATCTTTAATAACAGCACTGCAGTACTGTCATTCTTGTCTGTAACGCCCGTTAAAAGCTGCCATCATACTAAGAATTCACGATTTTCGGTAAAAGAATTCTTTTCATATTAACAAAGTCAATTCACATCGACTACACCGAACAATTTGATTTTTAACTGATCGTGTATAATAGTTAACAAAAACCCAGGTTTGACGAGCATACTGAAAATTCTTGAATAAGTTTCATTAAAAAACATCGTTGACCGATAGATGGCGTTGCCAAAAAACCAGAATTCAATAAAGACTAATTTCAACTAAACTAAAAGTGCTCTCATATCGAAATGAAAACTAGTTATCCTGTTATCCTGTTATCCTGCTATCTTACAAGAAAGAACAAACGTGAACTGGACAAAACGAAGGTCCCTATTAGAGCACAGAAAAAGAGGCCTATTAATAATTTTATCCCTGAACACAATTGCATCGACGTAAAATGATATAAACAAAAAATTTAAAGAAATGACTCTTATTTATATTAATGCAGTTACCGTTATGAAATATTATTTCTCAGACCAACGTTATTTTTCATTCTTTTAAAATATCTCAATTCGGTGATTTTCCTTACTTTTATCATATTAATAAATAAAAACCGTTCTTTAAATTTTTTTATATTACTTTATTTTACAATTTTAACTTACATTTGTGAACGAATGATAGCGAGAAAAAAAGTAATCTGAACGGTACGAATGATGTAAAAATAAGGAAGTAAAAAAAGAATATGAAATTTTTCGTATGACGATTTTAGTTTTAAATATTGCGATTTGCTTAATAGCCAAAAATAATAAAACTGGTTGGATTTTTTTTTTATTTATTTTCACTCTTTTAATCAGTCTTTTTTCCAACCTAAAACCCCGTACATCTGCAACAAAATGATCAGAAGCAACGTCTTAATTGAAATTTTTTTCGCAGAACTGCTACGAGCCCAGATCTATTTAGATACCAATTTCCATTAAAATTGGCCTTGCTATTTTCGAGATGCTAGCGATAGCGTTTCAACACTAACGCGCTCAAATGATGTAGTCAAAATTTATTTTGGTAAACCTTCTACGGGTCTAGATCTCTCTAGGTGGCAATTTTCATAAAAATTAGCATTGCCACTTTCGAGAGCGTTTTGATATTTACAAGAATATAAACAAAAAAGTCACGTTAAATAAAAGCCTTTAAAAATGTAAAATAGAAAGAAATACACATGCACTAGGCGGAAAAGAGAAACCAGCTGGATTACAGTAAAAATAATTTCGCACTGATTTCAAAAGGTTTTCATTAACCATGATAACTGTGATCTTCAACGTTTTTATTAATTTTTTAGTGATCACACATACAAGAACCAGTCGTATTGCTCGATTCCGAGCGTCGTAACTACCTATATTTATACATTCCAGCTATACAGAATAGGTAGCAGCGCTCATGACAATTGTTTCGTATGCAGTACACGAATGTGTACACACGCAAAACTACACTTGCAACCGATATTGTGATTGTTTGATTTATCGCGATACAAGTGCAGTCTCCCATGTGTGTTTGCTGTGTACTAACTAGCGCCCATATAATGGTATGCGTGGTAGTTTGCCATTGTATTCCACGTGAAATAGGGAGTATTTTTAATTTTTCGTAATAATTTCTGTCGTCGCCCGGGATCGAACTCGAGACCTCCATAACGGAAGCCAAGCGTTCTAGAAACTAGGCTATCGCGACGACTGATCATACATCCATCCATCCAAAGACCCATACATGCATAAATTCATACAAGCATACATGCGTGCATACAAACGTCGCACGCGTATGTGTGGTTATGTAAAAAATAAGAAAGAAAAAAATCTGCTTTAACACATTCGTCCAACATTAAAGCGAAAAAAAAAAAAAAAAAGAGTATCATCTACCGATTCATTTAAGATCTAATTACAATTTCCAGATCATAAATAATTTTAGTTTACGAAAGTTTCTTTAAGAGAAAATGCAGCTTCAGAATTACAATAAAAAAAGATTGAGAGTTAAATAAAATAAGATACCTCTTTACAGTTCGTATTTTTAATGAACTACTGACAAAAATTGATTTTGTTTTTAACGTGTGGCTTTGGTAGAAATAAAAGATATTAATTACTTCCATCAGTTTTAGATTACCAAAATGATTTGTAAAATTTATCATTATTATAGCGTATCCGGTCGGTTTAAATGCCTCTGGTCGTCCAAAATTTTAGAAACTTGACAGTTTCCTCGTCAATATCCTGATTGAGCTTCTTTTTTTCAAAAATTCCAAATAACTTACAATTAAATATGTGTTTTTCATCCTGCGGTTCGCCACAATCGCACTGAACGTTATCTGTCAAACCCCATTTTACTAAATTATGTTCCGTTCTGACTGTACCGCTACGTAATCTGTTTAATGTTCTCCATAGTTTATAGTTCAGGCAAGCGCCTTTTGGGAGAGACTCTTTTGGTTTCCCTTTCGTGCGTGTACTCCACATCCGAAGCCTTTCAGCGTGATCTTCGTGTTCGAGGTCCTCCACCGTGGCTAGAAAGCTACGGCGGGATTTTAGACGGCTTTCAGCTAGCTCTTTGTATCCATGTAGGGGATAGCGACTGTCATGGCTAGATTTCCATTTTTCTTTTTTTTTTCTGCTACTGTTCTTCTGATATCAGGTGGTGCTATGCCGCTTAGTTCGTATAGTATACGAACCGCTGTTGGTTTTAAGCAGCCAGTGATTATTCTGCATACTTCGTTAAGAGCAGTATCCACCTTTTTAATTTATCATTAGAGTGCATCTTCTTCCTTTTTAATTTCTTTTATAAGTACCCCGTATAATAAAATCAATAATTAATATCAAAGAAATTGAAATAAAATTAACACGTATTAAAATTACGCGCTATTGGAAATATAATAAACAAGACTATCAACTCAGTTACGATGTAACGCTACAAACAGCAATCAGTTTAAATGATGCGACAAAAACGTAATACATTAACAAGGAACACGTGTAAAAAACATAATAAGGCCGAACGAGTGAAGGAATGAAAACCAGGTCGCGCAGATTTTGTAAGCGAAAATTGTAACCTGTTAATAATACGGGAAAAGGTAAATAAACGCATAACCTATGATAAAAATACACGAAAAGTAATTTAGAAACAAAAATAGTAGAGAGTATTCCGTTGCATCTCTAATGTTACACAAATGCATAAAAAGTATCTAAAGGTATTTATTATTATTTTAAAGAAAGTTACAATAAATAAAAGTTACTTTTTCCATCCATTTTCCAGTTAACGGACCTCGATCGGTTTTTTTGCTTTTAAAAAGAGTTGGATCTTCGTCCTTTTTATAATCAGAAGGTGGAACTGTATCATTCGCAATATCGATATGTACCACTTCCCGATTTTTTAATTTTTCAGCCGACAATTCGTGCACCTTTTCGCATTATGAAACAGAAATAGTTCATGTTAAAAAATATGTACGTATATATATTACTATAGTAATTTAAAAAAAAAAAAAAACGTATTTTCACGATTTAAAGATGTTTATTGCGTTGTCGAATTTTTAATAAACACAAAAATTAAATGACAAACGATTGGCAAATATTACAAAATTATCGAAAATTTTCGTTATGTTTTTAAGTGACGCATGCTTGTATATAGTATGGATAAATTTTGATAACTCCTAGTTAGAGAATTAAGATTAGAAGGAAAAGCATCAACCACTACAGTTAATCATCCCAGTAATTTTCAAAGTTACTTTAATGAATATGTGGCGCACCTAAAACCATTCGGTTGCAAACGATTAAATATTTACACAATTATTCATTATTTTACACTTTATTAATACGAGTATTAAAACGCAGAAGAATTCTCTATATGTTTAGACAATCGGCAATACTAATTATTTAATTAGTATTGCCGATTGTCTAAACATATCGGAGAAGTCTTCTGCGTTTTACAAACAATTAAAGAAGCGGAAAAACGTGCAATGACAATTCTGAATATGAGTCTTCTTCCGGACACCTGCTTAATAGCTGAAATGCCAAAAACCGTCCTACTAGAAGCTTCAATCAACAATGTTTAAGCTGTAGAAACTGTATCTTTTCAAGAGTAATTAAAACACGCCTCCCTCATAAGCACAATTTGTGAAAACAGGCTTTTCCTTTTTCTTTTTACGAAAACCGATAATATTCTAAACATTTCAAACAGATATATTAGACTTGTACGGAATTTTTGATGTCGGTCTATAAAATGGTTGTATTTTCTCCGACCGAAAGCTTTTCTCGTGTAAATTCACAGCTAAGATGTTAATTTTTAAAAATTTTTTTTAAAAATAATAACAAACTCCGAGACATCTCAGTTATCAAAGTATGAAATATTAGGAAGCAGAGAATAGTCGACAGAATAATAAAATAAACGTCAAGTTTTGTTTTTGGTTGACTTCAAGGAGGAGAAAGAAAAGGATGTACAACAGACAAGAGAAGAAAAATTAAGAGAAATTATCAGGAATTGTAATGTGTCCATTACATGGAACATATAAAAATTTCGAAAAACAAAAGAAATAAATAATAATAAGAATAATTTGGAATGTGTGGTGCGGGTGCGAGTGTGCGCGTGCATGGAACTGTTGTCAGTGGGACCAGCCAATCAGCATCCTGCAGGAAACAAAAAGGATCTACCTGATTCGGCCAAGTCCAGCGGTCACGATTGAGTAGGCGGTCGAAATTTTGGAAAATCGAGAGGAAGATTTTAAGGAGAAAGGCAGTGGCAGCCTTATAGAGGGAGTCGCAGTTTTTACCTTCGAGCAGTGAGTCGCAGTTTTTACCTTCAAGCAGTGAGTCGCAGTTTTTACCTTCAAGCAGTGAGTCGCAGTTTTTACCTTCGGTCAGTTAGTTACAGTTCTACCTTCAATCAAGTCAGTCAGTGGCTGTTTACAGTGAATCAAGTTCCGTTTTACCTGTAGAGGAGGCTCCGGTTTCTGTTTTTAGAGAAAAGAATTCCGTTTTTCTCGTGGAAAAGTCGCCGTCTTTTTACTACGTACGACATTCGTTCAGTTTATCGGTAAATATCGAAGTGGCGCGAGTAGTGATTCTTGCTGTTCGGTAAAGTGTGATTTGGAATTGCAACTGATCCTTAACGAAAGAGTTCGATAAATCTTCCTCGACCGATTCCGATTTCTGCAACCCAACCGACCGCCGAATCGCCACCAATAGATCCCGGATCACCGACAACAGTGATACGTATCATTTATATTTTCTTTACATATATATTGTTGTGTATTTGTAATTGCGCTATTTTCGGATTAAATATTGTTTTTTCAGCGGTCGACCGGTCCCGAAAGATAGGTGTGAGTTTTGCTTAATATATTTTTCAGTAATTTCAATTAAATAGTTTTCCGTTCGTAATCATATAAAGAAAAAGTAAAACATTCTCTGATAAGCTTAAATAAAATCTAAACAAATCAAATCCACGAGCGTAAAACCTCGTGGTTGGCATCCCTGACTACCAAGTTAACGTCTAGAACCGTTACAGAATATATGATCGATGCCGTAAAGAAGAGTCTTTTTTTTTCAGATAAAACAAACTAGCAAAAGAGATGTGTTGAACTGCTAGAGTCGGAGAACTGAAAAAGAAATAGCGCGAGAGTTAATGACGTTGCTAATGAGAAACCCCAACCATCAGCAGAATTGTATTACAGCCTCTGATATTTCAATATAGCTGCCGAGCCAAAACCAGGTTTCAGAAATACGAGCAATGTTTCTGGCATCTGAGGAACTTCTCATTAACTCGTGAAGAGGCTGCAATCAAAAGAAAAGGTAAACTTTTGAGAGAAGGTAGAAAAAAAAAAGGGTGGCTAAAGTAAAAAGAAAAATTTAGCAGTAAAAGAGAGCCAGAAAAAGACAATAGGAGGAAACGTGAAATATACGGAATAGTAACTGGTTAAAGCAGTCAGGGATAAAACAAATTAAAAGTGAAATTCAAGATAGGACTAGCAGAAGAGTAGAAGCAAAAAAAAAGCAAAATTCGAAAATTCATTAAGATGGGTATAAATGAGGAAGGGATCGTGTACAAACAAAGACAGATTTCGGTAGTGACGCAGAAGCCGGTGACGAAGAAAAAGAGAATTATTAAGAAACATCTAATACAGTCATAAAAAATGGAAAACAAAAAGACCAGTCCAGTAAGGGTCAATATGTCTCATGGTTGTGTAATAGATGCATAGTTCGCTGTACGGTGGGCGAAATCGAAAGAAACAAATAGGTATTTAATTCGAGTTTGAATAACGGTCGATCGAGTTTGCTAATATCTTGCGATCGCACTCATCTAAGGCCAGACTTAATCCGTCATTAGAACGAAAAATTAAACGAGTATTTCGTATTGAAAATCGGTACTTCGTTGAAATAAAATAAAATGAACGACTTGGAATTACGAATGTTTGCTAATTAACCGCGGTCATCGATAGAATTACTTCTTAACCCACAACACTGCCCCGAAATGAATAACTGAACGAAATGAATAACTGAACGAAATGAATAACTGAACGAAATGAATAACTGAACAAAATGAATAACTGAACGAAATGAATAACTGAACGAAATGAATAACTGAACGAAATGAATAACTGAACAAAATGAATAACTTAACGAAATTAATAACTGAACGAAATTAATAACTAAACGAAATGAATAACTGAACGAAATGAACAGAAAACGAGTTCAATTTCAGAGAGCAGTGGTAGGTTAAAAGTATTTATGCTCTAATTGATCCGAATCTGATCGAAATCGATCATATAAAGTGAAGCCTAAAGCTAAGATATACAACAGACGCCCGGCTAACGGAGTGCAACACGCAAGTAGTGATTATGTAGGCATTGTAGGTGAACGAACACAACGAAGACACTGAAGTAATGGTGTCGCTGTCGATAAGAAAAATTGTGTTTTCATCGCAACAGTAAAGGATCCCCCTTTCTGTGAGAGCTATTCTTTCTTATCACGGTTAGCGTGTAAGAACTGATTATTTCTCTTTCATTCGTCATGCAGTTCCGTTGACAACAACGCTGCTGTGCGATAATAAATTTCCTCCGTCTGTCATCATTCATCTCCAATACACAAAACTGTAAACAATTCTGTTATTGAGACAATTTTAGATCTTGAAACTTCTTCGTCTGTGCCCCCCCCCCCCCAGGAGAAACGCATTCCGAATATTTTACGACCCGTCTATGTTCGCGCGTTTAAATTTACATCTAACCCCAGAACGTTTTTCTTTCATTCACCGCAGTGGCATAAACGGCTTATTCGAATCCTGCGTGTGCTATAATTTTTCTCCGCTCATTTAGGAAAATCGACAAAGTTGTGAAATGTCGAAAGGAATAAATTTAACGTGTCGTATAGCGGCACAAAATCAACGTTAAACGAGGGACGACGATCATTTAAAATAAACCTCAATTCCCTCAATAACAGAAGACAGTCTATTTCCGTATGCTCTATGCGTACATTGACGTGTCGACCATGACTGAAACCACTAATATGCAACGTTAAACATCTGTATCGAACGACAGGGCTGTCATTAGATCGCAGCAATCGGAACATGTTGGATAGAGAATTTCTACAAGAACAAATAAGGGATTAAGGTGAATAAACGGAAATAAACGTGCATGCAGTAAATCAAGAGGAATCTAATGACGGTAAAAGGTGACTCGAGGGAAAAGCAGAATGTCGAAAGGCCGACATAGCGAACCATTTTGCACTTTTCTTGCGCGGACAGACGTCGCAACGCGGTCTCATCGGAAATCATGGCTTGGTAAACCGGCTGAACCTCTGAGCTTCGATTTTCGAAGGAACAAACTTCGATGCACAAACTTTGACCAGAGATTAGCAGCCGTTAAAAAGAACGTCTCGTAACAGATTAATATTGCTGCCGGTCATTTTAAGCACATGACTCGGAACTAATCCGATAAATCGCATTCCTAGCCTAGAATTTTCCAATTGATGATGCCGATAATGTGGAAGAATTTTAAATTTTACCGTGCGTATCTAATCGAACATACATGTCTATAGGTTTTGATGTAAGATTTAATATCTTACGACTATTAATAGCCCGTATGTTTTAAGAAGCGTCGCTAAGAAGAGGAACTAGAAGATAAAACATTAAGAAATCCGGATCAGAACATTTAGAATGTACTCCGAATAATACATTTTTAATAATAGATAAACGGCGGTAATGTGAAAAATTCGACTGTGAACAACTTCGAGTCGGTTTTTATCAGGCTCATGGAGAAAATGCGTTTTAATTTTACCCGCAGGAAAGAAAAAATCGTCTACTTTCCAGAGGGTCCCTTTAAGTTATACTTCGTAGTCGCAATAACAGAGGCGTAATTTTAAGAAAATCTTGAAAAAAAAAAATTCGATGGAATGAATTTTTATTACTTTATACGAATTATACACATTCGCGCACACATTTACAATACAAAATAATTTGAACTTTTTAAAAAGCATAAACGCTCGGGGAAAAAAATCAAGGCCATTCTAGAGTAAAATGTCAGACGCGCTTACACATTTTTAAAGATGGGAAGTAACCACATTTACAGTGTGTCGCGACTGCTGCAGTATACGTGCGTATGTACACACAAATGTAACGTATCGAGAGCAGCGACGTAGTAAATCTGACATCGATAACAACTACCGTTAGCGAAAACTTTGTCGAACTAATAAAATTGTATTACAAAGAAAAATGCGCTAATTTTAATGAAGGCTGAAAGGGGAAACTACAGTTAACGAGGCCGGTTGCTTGTACGAAGATATAATAGCAAGCATTGAACGTATGAGGACACACAAACAGACAATTGCGTGAAAAAATTTGGTGAAAATTTTGAAGTACCTAAATTTGTTGTCAATTTGTATGCAGCCGATATGGCAGCATTAAGGAAAAAATGAACACAACAAAAAGGGATACTAAAGAATAGCAGCGAGAAAATAAGGCCGGCAGAAGAATACTATATATCTCTGAGTATGATGAGCTAGCTTATTTTTCCAACAATAATAACTGACGATTACCGCGATTAAATCTACGCGGTGAACTAATAAAATTTGTAAGTTGCCATTTTAGTTACGGGAACTGGTGAAGTGTGTCACATTCTCCCTGTTACCAATTCGATATTTCGAAAGACAACGAAATAAGAAACTAATCTTTGCGGCAGCAATCGTTAGTCCTTGCCAAAGGTGCATTCCGGCACTATCCTTAATATAGTAAATTGTTACAAATTTTCCTCGGACGGAGTGTCAAGGAAGTAAAAAGGGGTAATGTCAGCAGAAGACACAATCTCGTTTATTGCGGAAACAAGTATAATAATTTTGAAACGGGTGACGGTGGAGGATTTGTGAAATAAAAACACGAAATAAGGTCAGGTAATGAAAGGAGAATGTAAAGTTAGGAAATTACAGGAATACGGGAAAAATACGTACATTTGAGCAGCCATACCGAGATGCGAGTAAATGAGTTACGGACAGAGCGCGAAGTGTAGATAAGAATACAAGAAAAATAAAAGTCTTCGGCATTACTATAGGATACTTCTAAGGTGAATAGTGCAAAAGAGAATGCGAACGGAAACCTCGCAAAAGAAGAGAATAATATGCTCAATATTACAAAGAGAGGTAGCGTTCAAAGAAAAAAGTCGATAGACCGAAGACATGTATAACATAGATTGGTTCAAAATGATTCGTACTATGTCCCGCATCGTCCGAAAAAAAAGAAAAAAAAAAAAAATTGAAAAAAAATATTTAAACACATCATCGTAATGAAGTTTTCTGTACAAATGGTGAAAATTTCAGCGCGGTAGCGTAAACGACACACCCGTACGGACCGAGATCGCGTAAAAGCATATCGATGGTACCCTACCAACTTTTGACGCGGGGGGGAGGGGGGTCGACAAAATTGTATCAAAGTTTTATTCAACAGTCACAAACATTGTTCACTCTTCCTCGACGTCTCGATACTTCTCAAAGTACCGTCCGCCATGCCGGATACTTCCATTTCACCGCTCGACCCGTTTCCGTGTCATGGTTTTTTCGTATTCCGCTGCCGACCAGCACCAGAAGACAACAAGCACTCCTGGACCGCTTCCTCAACCATTTCAAATCCCTGGCTTGCGACCCACGTTTAAGGGCAGGAAACAGCCAAAAATCGCCCAAGTCCAGGGAGTAGGGAGAGTGGGACAGGACTTCAATAGCGCGTTATTTGAGAAACTCCCGCGTTTATTAAGCGGTATGAAAACTTGTGTTATCTTGGTGAAGGATGAAATTTTTGGCGATTTCTGGCTGTTTCTGCCAGACAAACCTCTCCAAAGTGTTCAGGACGCTGGTGCTTTTTTGACCGTAGTCTTCGGGGTGGTTTGGGGAACACTGAGAGCGTGTTCGGCAGTACGGGGGTAGATACCGTCACCAATCTACCGCTCGACGGTTGTGGTCGTATACCGTCTGTCTGCCGATGGATTCCTCGCCGTGCATTTCTTTTAACATAGCATGACACTCCGACGGTCTTTTCTTCTTTGAGAACAAAAAATGCGACAATAGAACGTTGTTCTTGCCATCATCGAAAATTCTCTTTGTTTTTACCACGAACGGAAGTATGCGCGATACGCGAACTTCTCCTGTGCCATAGACTGCTCGTTTTGTTTTCTTTCTAACGATGTACTGCAATTCTGCGAACTCAGTGTTGTCGTCCCGTGCACGCCACATTTCTCGAGCGTAAAAAGTCAATAGGGTACCATTGATATGCCTTTACGCGGTCGGCCCGTATGACCGTGT
Source organism: Icerya purchasi (assembly GCA_039619475.1). NCBI lineage: Eukaryota > Metazoa > Arthropoda > Insecta > Hemiptera > Monophlebidae > Icerya > Icerya purchasi. The sequence continues at coordinate 334,477,284 of CM077115.1, read as the reverse complement.
CCTTTACGCTACTGCGCTGAAATTTTCACCATTTGTACGGAAAACTTCAGGCCTCGCCGTGATATGCGTGACTTTTTTTTTCGAGTTTTTTTTCGGACGAGGCGGGGAACAGTAAGGATCATCTTGAAACAATCTATGCATGTAAAGAAAGACAATACATACTCATGACCAATAGCGCACCATCCAAGATAATTAGGTTTAGTCTTAATGACAAAAATATGACGAATATTATAAGATTTTATATTTGAATTTTATTCGAATCGCTCACTTTTTAATATAAACATTTTTTTCGATATAAACATTTTTTTCATTATAAACATTTTTTTAAAAACCCCGTAATTTTGAACGTAACTCCCTGTTGGATACACTACTGGACACGACGAGAGAGACAAAGTTGCACGGATTTATACCTCCGCATCATAGATTACCGTTACACAGAACTTTGTACTAGTTGTCGCTGAAAACTGCATGCTTTATGCTTTTCGTGAAGGCCGTGTATACGGACGAATTTAAAATTACTTCGAATTATTTCTAAATCGTATACCAGCTTCATACTGAAAACGCGTAAAAACATATTATTCTAAAACAAACGTCGAAACGAGTGTACTGCTTTAAGCCGGTTATTAAAATGGAACACCAAGCGCATGCATTGACATAGCAAAAGCGTCATCGTATAAAAAATGAAGTATATAACGAAAAAGAATGAAATGTACTTACGTTTTTCGAGTTACCTCGATCGGCTATGTGATAAGACTCGATAGTTAAGCTGAAATTATCTTTCATGTATCCGGGGTTCTGTTGGAGCGAAGCACATCACAATTTGATTTTTGATTTTCGATTTCGATCGAATGAGTATAAACAAAGGCAAAACAACCACACCCCCGATCATTCGCATAAAAATAATACACATAACAAAACGTTGTTAAATCCAGCTACCGAATAAATAACTAAAATATCGCTACAATACTACCGGTACATGCATACAATAATATCAGCGAATCGGTTAAATTCGAATAATTTTCACCCACCATCGACAAACGATACAATTAGTCATATTTTTGTATCTTATTTTTACAAAATTCCTCCTCAATCGAAAAATGTTCAATTTTGAAAATTTTTCGCGTTTTTCTTCCTCCCGAATTTAGTTTAGAAGGCACAACACAGTATCAGTGGTATGTATATTCGCGCACGAGGGGGCGTAAGAAACCGTTTGTTAATTTACAGATTAATAAATATCGCTTAGTAAATAAGTTTATTATATCGGGCACAATCGAAAATGCTGCAAAGTCGTTAACTTTTTATTTAAAATAAATAAATATAAATATGTGTGTGAATGTGTAATAATAAGTTCCTCCTATTTCGATCAAGAATATTAACAAAAACTTTGAATCAAGCGGACTCATAATCACTCCGAATATATAACAATGCACCGCCTACTCTAATACTGGCAATCTGCTCCTTTTTCGCTCAACTATCTTTTCCATTTTAAACTTATTCCTTACATCATTGCGAAACGAACGCTCCGACTGCATGCCTTCAAATTTTCGGAGGATTTACCAATGAAGCCCTTAACTTACAACCGAAAAAGACATACGTTCATGTTGTAATGAATATGGATCTGATGAATGCAGGATTTATTATAAATAATTAAAAATCGGAAAGACGTCGAAGAAGACATAATCGAGACCTACAATATTTGTAACAAATAATTCGAAATTATAATTCCGAGAATTTATTAACGGTTTTCCCGGAATCGGTAATAGTTGTATGAGAAGGGTAGGCCTTCGTTCGTGTCGATAATAAGCCATCGCACGGTAATTCGGACAAAACAAAATAAACCTTTGATCTCGTTACACCGCATTGAGAAGAAATGAATAAAAATTTACTTTTTCACAGATATCCGAGTACTATTATTAAAAGAACATATTATATGTATAATTTAATATAGTGTCTATTATTATCAGTTGCCTCATATTCACTGGGAGAGGAGACAATATCGCTTTTATTTGTTTATTTTTTTTATAGGCCAGTATTGAGAAATGGCAATTATGGCCAGGTTTGGCCGGTGTGGCAAAATATATATATATATATATATATATATATATATATATATATATATATATAAAACGTACTATTATCATTAATAAGCCGAGCAGTAACGTCCATTGTATATCGTGATGATAATACTCACTCCCGAAGAATTTAAAACTATCGGTTTTTGAATAAATAGATAAACATTCGAAATTTATAGGGGTGCAATTTTTTTGAAAATACGTTTTTGTCCTGAGCAGTAGTGAGAATTGATCAAATAAACGCAGACCATCTTACCCCAGTCGGTGCATACTGAATCCTTCTTTTTCCACCACTTAAAGAAAGACACCACATAAGTTTAGACAAAATAAATTTAATTTCTACAATTGAGGTCCAGAAAAGATGGACCCGAACACTATTCTTCCGAAATGGCCCCACCCCAACACACCTCGGAAGTGCTTGCTAACCCCAAAACCAACAATATTCCCATCTCAGCCGTTACCTAAACGACCGGGACTCCATACAGTATATCATCAAATAAGGAAGAGGAATATGTACCAACTAAGCCGCATAACAAACAGTCAACCCAGAGCCAATTGACGTAATTGAAAGAACCAAACACCTTTTCGACTCGAAATAACCAATTTTCTTCATGGGATTTGAGGAATTCAGAAAATTTATCCAGACAGTCGCAAAATATATTACCTTTGCAGCTAATTATTATATAAAGAGCTACGATTCATTAGTAGGTATGCTTGCAATAATTAAACCATTTCTCATTTCGATAGAAGCATTAAGATGCTCCCAAATCATCAAAAAACTATCAGAATGGCCCACCACAACGTCTGAAGATGAGCGACCTCATGACGACAACAGCGTTTCCAACACCAATTAATAAATTACCCGTTTCCATAAAAGTTAGATAGGGACTTTTACAACGTTTATACAGTGTTACTAGTTATTAAAATACCTTTAAACCCGCACTGATCCATGTGCTGTAATAGTCGCGGCGATTGCACACTGCACATGTTAAATATCAATAAAGCGGCGCCCATATCGTTTTAGCATTTTTATCGAAACTAACGGCCAACCTTTCGGTATATATGGAATTCCTTCGAATTTAAGACGCACATTTTTTACTCGATTAAAGGGCTAAAATAATGGGTGCGTCTTAGATTCGAGGACGTCTTAAATTCGAAGTAATACGGTATTATTTTCACGGTGCGTTAGTATGTCGTAAATTCTTTTTATTTGTGTACAATGTCGGTATTAAACGATTTTTAGAAATATTATCACTCACTTTAACGAATGTGGTGGTTTCAAATACACGAGAATGGCTTATGTAACCAAGTGAATCGTAAGGGTGCTATTTCCGATGAAGAAGTGAAAGAAATTGTTGCATTTATTCGTCGATATGCAGAGTCTGTAGCTATTACTTTGCCTGGTCGTTTACCTAGTCATTGGAAGTATTAACCTTTTTTTTTTAAAAAAAATACCATCCAACGAAAATAAATCTACTTTTTATCAACTATATACATATAAACAGCTGCCAACATGCTATTCGAGTGTCATTAAATTATAAGCATTCCAATAGTTATGGAAAACTTATTGTCCATACATCATCACTATGAAACCCACATATGATTTATGTGACGTCTGTTGCAAATTCGTTAGTAAAACTAGCGTTATAATTAACGTCAGTGATGAAAAAAAGCAAGCCGTATTGGATGAATATCGCAATCATTTACAATTGACTAACGGGAAAAGAATCTAACTGTTTGATGATATTGATGGATTCGGCACAGAATGTTAATGTACCATCTGGACCACAGCAAGTTGGAAGTGTGTATTTCAAGTCCCTTTCTTCCAAATACCCTTTTCCTAAATGCCTAGTAATTACGATGCGTCTTAAATTCAATGTTTTTATTTTTTTCCGAAAATCGTTTCCTAAAACATGGGTGCGTCTTAAATTTGAAGCAATACGGTATTTATCCGTACCCGTTTTTTCTTCCTTAAGCCTTCAATCAAGTATTGAGCCGATTTTCGTAATTTCCGAACGTTCGATACATTTCGTTTTCCTCATTTTTGAGAACGGGTTAATTCCGTTATCCAGTTTGTGTATTTGAACCGATTCCCCATCGTCAAGAATTTTTGTACTCCAGGAATCTGATGCTTTCACCGTAGACAATTAAACCGATACTTTCAACTCACATGATTATCTCGATAATACGAACAGAGTTCATTAGCGCATTTTTCCCCCAACATTGCTTTTCTTATTACGTGTCTGTTCCCAAAAAATTCTCATAGCTGTTTTGGTAGAAATCAATTAAAAAGGCTAGAAGTATGGATACTGCATTTGCCTCCAGCACACACTTCGATGTTACTCATCTTCGCATGCACTATATTAGATACTATCGTCAGTACTCGAGACGTTCACCATAGTAAAATCTTCAAATGATGCTAGAAAGAGAACGGTACTTGCTTATTTTACACCACTCTTTATGCCAAAACAACAAATTTTTTTTTTTCTAGTTGACGGCAAATTAACCCATTAATGAATCTGAACTTAAATATATATATATATATATATATATATATATATATATATGTATGTTAGCTAGTAGACTCTATTTAGAATATAGCAAAACATGACAGAATGCATTTTACAAAACAAGCGAAAATACTTCGAGGTTACGATTACAGCACTTTATTTACACTAAAGAAAAATTAGACGACTTTTTACTAATTTTTAGTGAACATTAATAGAAATAAGCACGTATGTAATTACAAGAAACCTACGATTTTATATAAATATGGAATTTTAAATATTGAATACGGTGAGCTGTTGTGTGTATAGTGAAATTTCAAATGTCGAGAAATTTGTTAAAATGTTACACAGTAACTCGTACAAAACTGCATGTCGGCAATAAAACCAACTAAAATAATAGAACTCCGCGCTAAATTTAAAATACATTAAATATAAAAATCATGATTTATATTCGCACAAAGTGACACTGAATAAAAAAATACAGTTATTAATTATTTAACGTAATGTACCGAAATTAATATAGCAGGTTAATTCGATTTTTTCCCATATACGTACAGAATTTGCGCGTCCCTTAATTAATCAATATTTAACGAGCTACACGATATCTTTAAAAATGAATTACTTAAATTTAAACTAATCCGCAACAGTTCATGTATAATCTGTAATAAAACTGATCAACATAATGGATATGATAACAGTCAACGAATAAATTATTCAGCAACTGAGAGGTCAACGGTAAGTACAAATACTTTTGCCAACTTCGTTATTAAAATGTCCACGAATAATATCAAATTTTATTAATCAATAAATCATTTCTGTATTTATTTACCAATATGATAAAATTAAAATGTAAAAAATAAAATAAAAGTATTTGTATATACAATATTTTTGAAAGTTAATTGCACAGCTTTTCTCGTTTATTTATTCAGTCTTGTACGTAAAAAACAGCGGTGAACAGTGATCGGCGAGTGGTCGTAATTAACAGATTATCGACAGTGTTTATAACAAAATAGTTAATGCTTATTTGTTTTTACGTCGTCCTCTGATGTTTTAAAACTATTATTGCTTTCTGAAAATGCATTGCTTCGATTACATGCAGATCATTTTAAAAAAAAATAAAAGATCGTCACTTAAGAACGGCTCGACCGATTTGGCTGATTGTCTTTTTTTTTTTGTGTGTGTTCGTAATTGTCATGACAAAATTTATGTGAAAGAAAATTTTGGAAAAATCCATCGGAAAAGTTGGAAAGTTGAAATGCGACGAGCGATACAGAAATGCATGATCATCAAGTCCATTATCCTATGTAAGGACGTGGTGGCATCATATTCCTTTTACCGTTTCCTTCCATTTATTTCGATCCTATTGCTACGTGGAATGCTTCTGACAACTTGTATCCAGTTAATGTATTTACTTGATCAGCCTATCGTAGTGGGCATCTTCCTCTGGGACGTTTCCTTTGCACTTTACCCCCTGTATAATGTTTCTTTCCATGGAATTTATGTCCCTGGCTAGGTGACCGAAGTATCTGATCATATTCCGATTTATTTCCCGCAGGAGCCTGGTTTATATCTTCAGCTCCTCTAGAATTGATTTGTTGGTTCGGCGGGACGAATAAAATAAAAAATAATTTTTATAAAAATTAGGTAAATAAAAATTAAACGTAAAAATTTAAATAAAATGATTACTACGGTAAATAATAAACTCTAGATAACGATATATTAATTTCTAGCGTGAGTAAATATACCACGTTCTGTTGCTTTATTTTTTGTGAATCATCAAACCTCCATGATATGACCGCGCTCCTAGTCTAGCTACCGTACTCATTACAGGGAATTAAAAAAGAAGTAGTATTCTCTATTACTTTTTTTTTTAGCTAGACTGGAAGCATCATCCGTAAATCTCCGATTTGCAACGTGACACGATCCGTTTGTACGTATAATAAACTGTAAACCAATATTTTAGACCTGTTTTGTAAAGTGAACTGGCGGATTAGAGGTAATCGGTGCGTTATGTTACATATAGTATTGTACGAGTACACAGGTTCTCGTACAACTGTTGGAATTATTTTTTATTTCAAAATATTTAAACAGATATTACGTATTTTACATTAGAAAGATTTTCCTCTTTTATAAGTTATATACGCAGTGTTTCGAGGGTTATTGCATTTTTAATCGATATGAAATATTTTTTATACAATTACCACTAACTTTTACAAGAGATCATTTAAAATACGATTTCTAGAGTTTTACGCTAAAAGTTTAATAAAAATGCACTGAAAAGTAGAAAATAATTTAGTCGTATTTTCGAGCAATATAGGTAAGTATATTATGGTTATTCTTAAACATTAACTTTTTGAAGCCAGCAAGGAAATCACTAATTACAGCAATATTCAGGAACAATTTAATGGGTATAACAATACAATCGCTCATTATAAATAATTTGCGGACAGCTGTGTTCAAAAAATAATATATATTTGTTACCAAAAGTAAAACACTTAATGTTTCGGACAGTTTACACTGACCGTCATCAGCTTCTGATGATGGTCAGTGTAAGCTACCCAAAACCGGTAAGTGTTTTATTTTTGGTAATAAAAATATTTCATTTTTTGAACACAGTTGTCCGCAAATTATGGTTAATCGCTGTGAAAGTTTTGAATTTTCAATACAATCACTCGTTTTCTACAGGTCAAATATTAAAAACTTCGGGAATACTTAATACGATTTTTAATTTTATTGCGATTTAAATTTGATGGCGACTCTAAGAAGTTAATGTTGTTTAAGAATAATCGAAAAGACTTTAACCAACAGACGTCAATTTTTTTTTTTTTTTCGTTCGTATTACATTATTGCCGTCAGTTCATTTTTCTTATTAGTTCATCGATAATGTATCGATTTTTCTTAGTAAATATTATATTAATTAAATATTACAATTAATAGTGGTTTGGATTGTGGCTTTTTTTTTCTTTTTAATTTAGTTTTGGTTTAATAGGTTTAGTGGTAGGTTTTATATTTTTTCTTTACAATGAGTATGTTTTGTTAGGTTCAGTTTGTGAATTGTTTTTTTTTTTCTTTTTAATTTAGTTTTAGCCTAATAGGTTTGGGTAGTAGGTTTTACTGGCTATCACTTTAATTTAAAAAAAAAAAATTACTGGCCGTTATATGCTACTGTCTTCTTTTTGACTATTGTTATATTCTTTTATTTCCATTCCGTTTATCCAGGCCGCTGCATTAAAGTATGTACATTTTTTAATTTTTAAATCATTTTTAAATTTATAATTTATTTCGTTTTAATTTTTTTGAATTTATTCAATAATTTTTTTTTTTTTTTGAGTTTTGTGATGTGGCCCATGAAATTATGCCGTGTGGTACGTCGCCGGAGCTTATTTTCCTCTGAAGGTTATTGCTACATGGAAGAGGAAATCATTAATTTTTTCATTAAACACCGAATTTTTCCTTATTTCAGGTTAATAAAACTTTTACTTTTTTTTTCTTTAATTTAATTTTTTTAATCCCTGTTAGGTCACATTTTTCCAATAAAAGTTTTATTTGTTTTTTATTTATTTTTAGTCACACAATAATCGTTTTTTTTTTTTGTTTTTTTTTTAATTTTCCTCCTCACCTTTTTTATATGCACCGTTTGTAACTATTAAGGTCGTTACAGCACATATGTGGAGGTAACTTATATGTGTTCGGTCAAACCACTCGTTCTAACGAAGGCTATAACCCTTGTGAGACGTTAGTTGTAGTATTTGCCAGACAGTCCCGTATGTTGTTGGGTAGGCTATGTTGTGTCCTGAACGTGGCGAACTTTGGGCACGTGAAAAGAATGTGTGGAACTGTCGGTATACTAGCCTGGCCGCAGAAGACGCACATTTAGGGGGGGCGAAGATTTGCTAATTATATGACCATGCGACATAGTGATGTGGCTGATTCGCAGCCGGCTAAGACTTTTAAATTAATAAATATCTTTTCGATCATTTTTTTCGTTATTTTTTAAATGGCATCTTTTTATTTATTTACGTTATGTTGTCATTAATATTGATTTTCTTTATGTTGTCATTAATTCTCGTTCACTCCTATGTTTTGTTTTTATTTAGATTTTTGTTCGTTCATTTTTTCCTGTTTTTCACATTTTGAATTAGTTTAAATTCAGATTGCAAAATAGCAGAAAATGAACGAACTAAAATTTCAGCAAAAATGAACTGACGTCGGTTAAGTAAAATCTTACCGAATAATCACAATATCCTTACCTATATTACTCTAAAATATATTATTTCTTATCGACTAAATTATTTTTTACTTCTTGGTGCATTTTTATTCAATTTTTAGTTTAAATCTTGAGGCGGGTTGTTTTTTTTTTTAAATATTTTATTTCACAATTTTTAGCATTACCGATATATACTCATATAGAACACAATCACTAGTGAAATTCCTAATAAAAAAAAAAATTATTTGAGACATTCAATTAGATCAAAAGTTATACACGCAGTAATGTAAAAACGTAATATTTCCGTCAGTGATAAACCTGTAAATGACACCATGAAGATTTCAATTTTTTTTTTTTTTTTTATTTGAATTTACATTTCCATGGTAATTGATATATTCTCTGGCAAAAAATTAACTTTTTTCAAGTTTACGTTTCCACGGTAAATTAATATTATTTTAATTCAACGGCGTTTGTGATATCGATAATAATTACCTAAAGTGGCGTTTTTTTTTTACATTTTTTGGTGAATGTTCATGAATTTTTATCGGCACTTCTATGGTACTACTCATGACTCTGACTACACTTTGTAATGAACAAGGAATCGTCAAAATCCGACCACATGGGGGCATGAGTTACGCGCGAACAAACATTTAAAAAAAACATACGCAATGAATAACCTTCTTTTCGAAGTCGGTTAAAAATAAAACTAGTTTATTACGATAAATATATACGAAAATAGCGCAAAAGCTGCAATTTCGGTAAAACTTCACTTAAAGAACGTCTATTCATTTTTGCTAAAATTTTAGTTCGTTCATTTTCTGCTATTTTGCACTCTAAATTTGAACTAATTCAAAATGCGAAAAACAACAAAAAATGAACGAACTAAAATCTAAATAAGAACAAAACATAGGAATGAACGAGACGAAAATTAACCATAACATAACGTAAATAAAGAGGATGCCATTTAAGAAATAAAACGCTTTTTCGAAAAATACATGCACTAATAGCCCGTCGATGACATCGAAATTGAAGATTTTTATTAATTATGATTATAGTATGACACATCGTCGGACAACTCAATCATATAATCTCAATCTCAAGTGCCGTACGCTACATAGCGCGCTGGCGCAACCTATTCGTACATTTAGCTGTACCGATATAGGTTGTGTACCAGGCAATTGTAATATGCAACGCAGGTGTACACACGCAAGACTACATTCGGGACTGATAGTAATCGTTTGATTTATCGCGCTACAAGTGCAGTCCCCGTCCGGTGTGGGTCTGCTATGTACTGACCTAGCGCGCATGTGATGTTGTACGTGGTGGTTTTCCATTGCCTTCCACGTGACTATTAGCGATTATTTATTTATTTATTTAATTCTTGTAATAAGTTTGTCATCGCTCGGGATCGAACCCGTGACCGCCATATCGGAAGTCAAGCGCTCTAGCAACTAGGCTATCGCGACGACACTAATTATATAATACAAAAAAAAAAAAAAAATTAGAATTTTTATTGAAAAAATGTGACCTAACAGGGATAATTTAAAAAAAAAATAAAATAAATACGAGTAAATAACTAAGTTATTAAACTGAAGTAAGAAAGAATTCGGTGTTTAATATGAAAATTAATGATTTCTTCTTTCGTGTAGCGATAACTCCTGCGACGTACGATATAACATAATTTCATGGACCATATCACAAAACTCAAAAAAAAAAAAAAAAAAATATTGAATAAATTAAAAAAATGAAAACAAAATAAATTGTAAATTTAAAAATTAAAAAATGTACATACCTTAATGTAGCGGCCTAGATAAACGGAATGGAAATAAAAGAATATAACAATAGTCAAAAAGAAGACAGTAGCATATAACGGCCAGTAATTTTTTTTTTTAAATTAAAGTGATAGCCAGTAAAACCTACTACCGAACCTATTAAAACTAAAACGAAAAAGAAAAAGAAGAAGAAAAAAAACAAACCACAAACCAAACCACTATTAATAAAATATTTACTAAGAAAAATCGATACATTATGGATGAACTATAAACAATATGAAACGAACTGACGGCAATGATATAATATAAACGAAAAAAAGTGAAAAATAAACACGTCTGTTACGTAAAGTCTTACCATAATTTCAATTGAAGAAAGCATAAATTGAAAAAAAAAAATCCGGATTAAAATGATTTAAAAAAATTTATTTATATGAACAATTTCTACAGTGATTAGTTGTGAGGACTCATTTGACGTTTCGTTAAAATCGTCAATACTTTGCAAGTTTTTTACTTACTTGTTTATTCTTTTTGTAAAGAAAACATATCTTTATCATAATTGTACGTCAATTTATATTTCCATTATTCTGTTCGTGTATTTATCTATATTTTTGAATATGCAACAAATGTGTGATATTTCATTGAAACGGTGTAAAATAGATAATTTTTAACTAAATTTAATTTATCGATTACCTTAAAGGGTTTTTTTTTTTAAAGTGCTCGATTACTTCAAATATCCTGTATATCTCAGTTGATAATGCATTTTTTGGTGTAGTACATAAAATAATTGCACGAGTAATAGAAACTTTCTCTTCATTCGATAGTGTATTATAGTTTCTGAAATTATTAGTAGTTGAATAATTTGTTTATCAAGAACTTCTTTCTTAATAAGCACACTCTATGTTCCAATCCTGAATTAAACACCCTGACATACTACATTAGAGATAATTTCTCTAATTTTCATTGTTAATCGCGTTTGTAATTATTTTGTAGATGCAACCGTTCGCTCAATACGTTAATAAAATTAACAAATTTTCAGCAGTAATAAGACACCGGCTTACAACTAACATCTGTTGGCACAATCTGCCGCCGTGGATACGGAAAGAAACAAAAAAAGTGGCATGATCACGTCCCGTTGTAAATTGGAGATTTACCAATGATGCTTCCAGTCTAGCTACTTTTTACAGAGAATGCAACGGGATTTTTAATATCCGCTACCGGGAATGTTATTTATACTCATTCTGATATTAGCGTTTCAGTTTCCGTATCATCGGGTAATTTTCTTTTATCATAATTTTGTTGTTTTAATGCAAATTGAATCTAATAATTCTGTACGAAACAATTGACGCTTGAGCGGCAGTAAAACATACATACATGTCCGGATTCTGCGGTGAGCGGCGCCGCTATCGTAGCGAACGAAAAGGGATAGCCGTTTAATTTCGTGTAAATATATAAATTACTGGCACCGTTTTAACGCGCACCGCTCGCCGCTTATAGCCTTGTCGATGACGAGCGGCGCAATAAGCGAAGAGGATGTTCGTCAGTGGTTTTTTTGTTTTTCAAAAACCAAAATATGATAAGTCGCTTGGCTACTAAACCAGAGATGTCATGGGTTATCGAGATTTGTCTCGTTCCGAATCCGAATCGCTCTCCCAGGTGGTATATACCTAATCTGAAATTGAATATTGATTATACCAAAGAAATCTAAGAAAGTAAAGGCGGATCATCCTAAATGGAAAAAGAAACTGGCCCCAGTATTCTCCTTAGATCCATTAGGCTTAGAGTACATTATGAAAAGCTTAACTTCACAATCCATGATACCTTATCAAGGACCCATATGGGGACTTACTTTACTTTATATAATCCGCGTTTTTGGTTAAAAAACGAAAAAACAGCTGACGAACATCCTCCTCAGCTTATTGCACCGCTCATCATCGATAAGATAATTCAACATTTTTTACGTCCTTTTTCCATGGCACAGATTTACGATAGAAGAATTGCTGAAAAGGTAAGTAGCAGTACATCGTAATATAGGATTAGACGCGTTAACGTTAATTTGCGAGTAACATTATCGTTATTATCTCCATCAATTATCACACCCGTAAACGTACCATTAAACATTTCACAATAAAATCCGTAAATTCACCCTTTTTTTTCTTTTTTTTTTTATTTGAACCATAAATTTATAAACACATCCTGTTTATTATTAGTTAATAAAAATAACGAAAATAATGAATTCAATAACAAACATTAAACAAAAACATAAACAAACATTCCAGGACATTCATTTACGCATTTTTCATTGTGTTTAATTTTTATTAATTTTATAAATTCATAAATTCACAATTATCATCTTTGGTTTTCCGTGTGATCTAGCTCACACTGTTTTTTTTTTATGTAAAACAACGATTTTGTATATTCTGTATATGATGTATATTCTGTATATGATGTACATATGATGTATATGATGTATATGATGTATATGATGTATATTCTGTATATGATGTATATTCTGTATTTGATATATATTCTGTATATGATGTATATTCTATATATTCCGTATATTTTCAAATTATTTTCCCAAACAAGGAAATAATAATTATTCTTAAGCATATTGTTGTGTTATTCCCCACGGCTATTAATAAGATATTGCTATATTTGATAAATTTATATCACCGCTTCGCGGTTCATTGAATTATATTTAAGTTCTTTAATCGTTGCGTACAGGGTATATAATGAAAAAAAAAATCGCACCAAACCTAATCAATACAATAACAGAGAGATCTCTTCTTCGTCGCTGTGAGTCGAAAAAAAATCTTCCTTTTTGTAATATAAATACTAGCGATTAGAATCATCGCGACAATAATTACTAATTCGTAATAGTTAATGAAAAGATTAATCGTCGAACGGCGGAACATTCAAAAAGCCATATTAATAAAAACATTAAACGTAACAAAGGCACGCGAAGAAATTTGATCACTACATTATTTTCATGGCGCAAGCTAAATTGCCGAGATAATCAATCCGCTTCGACCAACGTTAATGTTCGCTGGCACGCATGAAAATATCTGACCTCGATCAACAATGCGGTTAGATTAAATTTCCGATGCCTGGATGTTCTCCGATGAGAGGCTCCATTGTCACCGCGAGCAGTATCGTTTTAGCCGTAAGTGAGCAAGTTGATAGCTCGCTTTGTTCAACGTGTGTCTTTCGTTTCCGTCCCTTTTCCAGTTAATTTAAAAACAACGCGGACACACCTTAACCGATGATATAGCCGAGACCAGAGAATACCGATTCGCAATCTTGGAAAAGCCACCGCACGCAACGTGCTCGTCCGAATGCTCCAACAACAACAACAACAGCGGTAACCTTTTTTGCTAATATTTAGGTCATCCAGTAAACTTCGGCATTTCCACGAAATGCCAACTTATACGGAAAAGGCCTTCGCGCAACAGCCTCTCTCACCTTGCCGCCAAACATGCGCCACCCCTCCGACTGTCGCTGCAACGATGACATTTTTAAAGGTAAATATACGCAGCACCGCTTAAATTGACAACTAGCGACTCTTCTTTTTATTCACATGTTGAAGTAATGTAAGTAGGTTAGAGTTTAGCCAGCACTCGGCTACCGTCTGCCCGCGGCTCTGTTAAATTAGCGAGCGTATTATCGCAACTGCGGGCGGGCTCGATCGAAGCTCGCTACCAGGAAAAACACTCCCTCCGCCATTTCTTATAATCACGGTACTCTACGGTTAGAATTGTAACAGAATAAAAATGTAAGTGAACCAGAAATCAAGGCGTTCTCACGCACTTCACTATCGCTGGGAGCAGAGCACGCCTTTCCATCGTTAATACTTGCCGCGTCATTTTAATCATTCCTACTGTACGTATAGTCGGTTACTTTATTCGCGAAAAAATCATAATTAAAAAAAATACTGCAAAAACTCGAAGTTTTTCTTCTTTTTTTTTTTTTTCTGGCGATAAATAGAAAATATCGCTTTTGGGTCAAACCAATCGGTAGAAAACACGCGGAACTACTATTTTAATTCGCGCGGTGTTTCATGGCTCTTTTTGCAGGTGTCCTCTACATACCGCGACGAACCCGGATGAAGGAGCCTCATCAAGCTTTGTCAAAATTTCGAAGCCCTTTTTCGCCTCTGTATCTCACGCACTGTCCGCGTACAATCCAAAATGAGAGTTTAGGGTGTCAAACAACAGTTCTACAGTCCCGTCAGTTCAGCGTTATTCTAAAAGCCATAACTGCAGGCTATAGCCACAGCATTTGCCGGAAACACTTCCTTCCACTTTAGGGTATTGTTTGGATAATATTTGTTTATTTGTAAATATTTGTTTATTTGTAAATATTCGTTTAATCATAAATAATATTCTTTTATTTATAAATAATATTTCTTATTTAAATATAGATCGAAAATATCGTTTATCGATATGTCGCATTTCATATCGATATGATCTGTGGCAACATTTAAAATTGACCGTTGACCAACGGTTAAAAAACATGGCCGTTTTTTATTATTGTTTTTGTTATTCGTTATTTGTATTCGTTGTTCGTTGTTCGTTATTCGTTATTCGTGCACCTCGTGCAATTTACTAAAAACAAATTCTGTTGTTTCAATGTTAATTTGAATACAATTGGTTTTTTTATTTGTTCATCATTGCGAGTAATATTGATTTGCATCCGGCAAATAAATAAATTAAACATTTTTGGTCCTCCGGGCCGGATTCAGTCAATTTCGCGTTTCGAACTAATCTCAAAACAAAAGCTAATTTCGTATATTTTACTCAATTTCTTCGGCTAAGAAATAGATCTTAAATCGTGTTTTTATCGTGTTTAACCTTCGGAATTTACAACTCCGAATATCGTGTTCGAATCACATTGCCATCGGTTACAAAAGCAATAAAGCCTATTTACTTTACCGTGTAAAATTCGAAGTAGTGTTATTCGTGTATTTTTCGGAAGCCCTATATCGTGGAAAAACAGAAACATATTCGGTTTTTAAAGTGCTATCGTGGATCGGGAAGTTGCTCGTTTACTCAATCGTCGATTATTTGAATACAACACCGGAAAATTATTCTCTTCTAGTTTCAGTAAGCATTATTATTTTCTTTTATTATTATAAGTTACATTCGATCATATTGATAAATATTTAGTCGTCTTCATTTGAATAATTTCATTCCATTCGTAATCGGTGTTACATAATTTAGGACACTAAAATTTAATTTCTTGTTCGGATATCACTTCGCAAATTTCGGTTTTAAATTAAGTTTCACTAATCTTTTTTTTTTTTTACTATAATCGGTAATAAAAAATTCTAAAAATGGATCAAATGAAAAAAAAAGGATTCATCTTTCTAAACTGCAACTCGGCAGAATAAAAAGTCAAATTGAAAAACTTCTTAAACAAACACTAGACGCGGAACTAGTTTCTCGGTTTGAAGTCGAAGTGAATAGATTTCGCATCCAATTAGATGTACGCCAAACAGAAATTGAACAACTTCTCATGGCAGCAGATGAAGAAGCCGAAGACTATGATAAATTAGCTGATGACATGATGAAGGACCTTCAAATGTGGAACGAAACAGGCACTTTGTATGAAGGGAAATTTAAATCATTTCAAAAAAAATTGTCTGTAGAATCACATCGAGATGCGTTACTGCCAAGCGACGTAAATCAGTCAGTTCGTCAATCATCAGCAGCTGTTCCCAAACTCGAAAAGATTCAAGTTCCCTCGTTTAACGGTGATTTACTTAGTTTTAAAAATTTTAAAGAACTGTTTGAAAACCTTGTACATAATTCCATTGATTTATCAAATGTACCAAAATTATTTTATTTAAAACAATCATTAATTGGTTCAGCTCATGAAATAGTTCGCGATTTCGAGTTAACGGATAGTACGTATCCGGAAGCATGGGCTTATCTACTATCGCGTTACGATAACAAAAAAACAGTAATTCGCACACTGTTTAATAAGTTGCTTAACTTGGAACCAATAAAAAATGAAACTAAAATTCGCTCGCTATTAGATCAAACTGATGTGATTGTTCGATGTCTTAAATCAAACGGTGAAATTATGGAACAAACTTTTTCGAAATTCGTTGCACATATAGTCATTTCAAAATTAGACGGGCGTACTGCCAGAGAATTCGAAAATTCTCTGGACTCGAGTGCGGAGTTCCCGAAATGGGATACTCTACAAAAATTTTTACAGGCAAGATCGTTCGCTACCGACAATTATCTATTATCGGTTCATAAATCGTCACCCGTAGTAGCTCAAAAAGCGGAAAAGAAATCGTTTACAACAATCGTAAGCAAAACGCCAAAATGTGTTGTATGTTCGCAACAACATTACCTAAATCAATGTGATAAATTCCATGCTAAATCGGTGAAGGAAAGATTCGATATCGTTAAAAAAGATTCGGTTATGTCTGAAATGTTTTAACAGCGAACACGGAGTAATTAAATGTATTCGTCCGAACTGTTCAAAATGTGGTGGTAGGCATCATCAGATGTTACATCGGGAGAATGATTTCCACAAGCCTATTTCTGTTGAAGGATCGTTATCGGTAAATGGTTCTCAGTCTACTAACGCCACAAAAACTTCGTTCACCGGCATAGCAACGTCAAATGTAAATAAATTGGTAGTACTCCCAACCGCAGTTGTATCAGTAGTGCAGCCAACTGAGAATGGATTTACAAAAGTCATCAAAGCTCGAGTTCTTCTTGACAATTGTTCTCAGGGAAATTTAATTACCGAAAAATTCGTTAATAGCAATAGATGGGTTACATCAAAATCATTAGGCGTCTCAATTGGAGGTGTAACTGGAGATTGTACATCATCGAGTAGAACTATAAATTTCATTTTGAAATCTCGTTTCGGAAGCTTTTCGATAGAAGTAGAAGCTGACGTTGTAGCTCAAATTCCATTTAAAATTGTTTCTGATCCGATTACAAAGACAATCGTAAATAATCCGACGTTTAATTTCGCTGAAGATCAACTTCGTCATGATCATGTGGATATTGTAATCGACGCCGAGTTTTATGAAGCAATTATTTCAAACGAAAATTCCCAATACGAAACACTTTTTCTTCGTAACTCGAAACTCGGATGGTTGATCAGTGGTCCATACGTGGTACAAAACAAACCAAATAATGAGTATTGTGGTTTGACAACATTCGATATCGGTCGACAACTAGAAAAATTTTGGTACATCGAAGAAGCAAGTATTGAAAACCAGTCTAATTCGGAGCATGAAAATTGCAATGCCCATTTCGAAAAGACGTATTCGCGCACCAACAGTGGCCGTTTTTTAGTAAGGTTACCTCTTAAAAAGGACCCGTCTCTCATCGGAGAATCGCGGGAGAGGGCTGTTGCACGGTTAAATAGAAATGAAGTGCCCATGAATGAAGAAATTCGGACTCAATATATCGACTTCATGCGCGAGTATGAAAACCTCGGCCACATGGAAAAATGTCCGTCCACAATTTTATTCGAAAATTCGTTCAATCCAGCATACTACATACCACATCAAGCGGTTTTACGACCAGAAAGTACAACAACAAAGCTGCGTGTCGTATTCAATGCAACAGCAAAATCAAAATCGGACGTTTCGTTAAATGACATCTTGATGGTCGGTTCAGCAATACAGCCGCAACTATTCGACATTCTCGTTCGATTTCGCGAACATAACATCGCCTTTTCTGCCGACATTTCAAAAATATATAGACAAATTATAGTTTACCAAGAAGATCGGGATCTTCAGAGAATTGTTTGGCGAGAAAAACACAAAGAAAAGGTTCTCGATTACCGTTTGAAGACGGTTGCATATGGAACTGCTCCAGCATCGTTCTTAGCGACAAAATGCCTCGCGGCGCTAAGCAACGAATTGAATGATTCGAATCCTGCACACTTCTTAATTGGCAAACCTGTCTGCTCGATATCAGTCATAGAACAAACAACTGACAAGTCGCTCAAGTTATCCGAACGATTCAAACTTTTGAGAAATCAGGTTCAAGGGTTTTGGTCCGTTTGGTCTAAGGATTATCTCAATATGTTGAAGGGCCCAGACAAGTGGAGTTCGCCTATCGAGAACCTGGCCGTCGGTGATATCGTCCTCATTAAAGAAGACAACGCTAGGCCATACGAATGGCATATAGGTCGCATTGAGCAAGTTTATCCAGACCTACAAGGACAGGTGCGGGTCGTATCAACTCGTACAAGATATGTTGTTAAAAAAAGATGCACCAATAAGATTGTGAAATTGCTGGACAACCTTTAGAAGTGTCCAGCCGCGGGAGTATGTTTGGATAATATTTGTTTATTTGTAAATATTTGTTTATTTGTAAATATTCGTTTATTTGTAAATATTCGTTTAATCATAAATAATATTCTTTTATTTATAAATAATATTTCTTATTTAAATATAGATCGAAAATATCGTTTATCGATATGTCGCATTTCATATCGATATGATCTGTGGCAACATTTAAAATTGACCGTTGACCAACGGTTAAAAAACATGGCCGTTTTTTATTATTGTTTTTGTTATTCGTTATTTGTATTCGTTGTTCGTTGTTCGTTATTCGTGCACCTCGTGCAATTTACTAAAAACAAATTCTGTTGTTTCAATGTTAATTTGAATACAATTGGTTTTTTTATTTGTTCATCATTGCGAGTAATATTGATTTGCATCCGGCAAATAAATAAATTAAACAGGTATATACACCTACATATATATATCGTAAAAACTTGGTACCACAAAAGCATTTCGGATGGCTCGAAAAATACAGCGCGAAAGCTTAATGTTAATTTTTAAATTCTCGGCTTTTCAAAAATTATCGATTTCTTTTTGGTTAGTAGATCTCGTGGAAAATTACAAACGGTAGTGGAAAAAAGGTCGACTTCATTGTTGACAACGCCCATCAACGACGCCTTTATGAAATATGTTAAAGAACGTTTAGTTTTTCACATCTTATCAAAAATGTCCGTTGATCATTTCCACCTTCTTTCGGATTTTACGCAAAATTTCCGGCATACTACTCGTTATTAATTAGAACTCCAGTGACTATGTGTCAAATCACTCCGATAGTTTTTCGTTTTTTTTTTTTTTTTTTTTTTTTTTTTGGTATTTTTTTACTACTGATTTGGTTTTTAAATTAAAATACTTCGGCGAAGTAATTATTCAAAGTCGAGGAATCTGGCACTGCCCGATTTCAACAGCTGATACAAATACATTTTTAAAACATTATTATTCAGGCAATCCGTGATTTTTAATAATATGAAATAAAGTGAAACATCACTAATATATATATCAAGACAGAGAAAATTATCGATTTTTTACACATATTACTATTTAAGCACACCAACAGCACCTTTCAGAGATAATTCAACGAGCAGTGTTGGTTATTTTGAAAAAATCACATCGTTCAAAGAGCTAGTCGGAGAAACAGATATTCCATATTCCGATACTAAAATTGACTATGCTTTTTTCAAAATATCCATACTTGCAAGTCGCATATTCTACATCATCCGGTCGAGACGTGTGATGATTATTTGCATTCCTTGACATCAGCTAACTTTGCTCTCAGTTCGAACGTTACCTTTTTCTCGTGTACTTTCACAGCTCAAATCACTTTCCTTACACATATTTTAGGTTTCTTAGCACGTCTATACGCTTAATAGGTTCGTTTCCGCTTTCAATTTCCGATTTAAGCCTTTTGTTTCGTGTTTTGGCCTTGTTCGCCCTTCCAATGTAATAATATACACGACGAAAGGAACTTTTGTAAATGACGAAAGTTTCATCGAAATTTGTTAGTAAAATAGAGATACGTGTTGAAATAGCGTTATCATCTTCTATTCTGTATTTTACGTCCTCGTTATAAATATTTCAATAGACCATCATCCGCAGCGATCGTTCTTAACCGGTAAAATGTTCAAGTGTCGCGCGCAAAATAATAACGCATCATTATTTTTTCGCGAAAACGCGATTTTCCTCTGAAGTGACATGAAAAAATACAGCGATAACTAAATAAATTCCTGACAACATCAGGCACTGTACATAATTTGGCAATTCGGCTCACGTTGACTACTGACTAGATATTAACATGGCTTTCAATTATTTACTCAGAAATAATAATAATACCGAACCTCGGCTAAAATAAGAAAATACCGCCGTTTTAACTGTAAAAAGAAAGTTCCTCGCTTACATTAAATTGAGAAAAACGTGCGTACGCCGCATCCTGCGATACGAAGTTACAACTTTTACAAATCGGATTTACAAAATTAAAAAAATTAATTGTCACTTATTTTGAGATAAGCGATCCTAAGATTCTCGCTTGTCTGCGCTGCTGAGCCTCATTAGTTATTTTAAGGATGGTATTGATTGAAGATATAGGATTAGTTTATTTTTTTTTTACCCCTCTTGGGTTTGCTACCAAAGAGCATTAGCCCAGCAAATAGGAATAGATACATGGAATAGAATAGAAATTATATTTTTATTCTGTCGACAATGGAATCAAGGAACACCCCTAGTACAGGAACAACAGAGAAAATAGGTAGAGAAAGAACATAAGAGGCGTTGAAAGGAGCAGGAAGACCAAGCTTTAAAAGATGATAATAAAGAGTAACTCACGCTCTCGAGATAAACCGGAGCACTCGAAGAGCACGTGATTTGCATCACAAACATACTGGGAACCTTCAGAATCCAATTTTATTATTGGGGCTCATAAAATAGAGACGGTTCTTTTAAAAATTAATAAAGTTTCGAAAACATGATAAATATTCGGAAAAATTATAATTTAAAAAAAAAAGAAAAAAAAAAAGAGGCAAGTGATTTTCCAATATCCCTTTGAATTAGTTAATTTTTACTATCTTTTCCTTTCTTGTTTGCTTTTTAAAGATTACTAACTAGCTGTTACCCGCGGCTTCCCTGTTTAAATCTGTACTTGGAAATTGATAAAAAAAATTTTGTTTCATTTGAAATTTATGTAAAGATGCCTAATTTCGACCTTTGAATTTCCCTTGTTTCTAATTAAAAAATATAATTTAAAATCATGAATGCAACGTATCGTTACGTTTAAGAACGATTTCATTTCCAGTAATCTACTGTTGCAAAAAAATAATCGATATTATCAAAACTTTTTTTAATTTTGAATTTTAAATTATTTTAAACTCGAGGTAATAAATAATCAGAAATTTTTTTCCATTAAAGTAAACAATATACATATATTTTTAAAAAATACGCCTAAAATCGTTCATAAAAAAGCATGATATTATATAAAAATATTTTTCTTCTATCATATTTTCTCGAGTAGATGTAATATTTTTTTTCTAAGTTCAATCGATTTTTTGTATTGCAGGGTAATAAAATTGAAAAAAAACAAATAAAATACGCAAAAAAAAAAAATTAAAAATGTATTACTTAAGAATCTAAGTAAGGTAAAAATCGGTTTATGGTCATGAGAGATATTTTCCTCTTTCTTAAAAATTTTTCTGCCCACCACCCGTGTGAGGTACTCCCTTGGGTCATAAATCTCGTTCTCAATAATACTAACTACGGCAAACATTATCTGTGGAATGTTGCGTGATACGTCCGTCTACAAAAGCCCTAATTTTGTTCATAATTTCTACATTTTTTTAATTTCTACACAGGAGAACGCTGAATATTTCCGGGATAAACGGTAGTCAAGGTTAATCTATGAAAAGCCCTCTCTACCTGATAATGAAAGTCTCGTCAAAATTGGTTCAGCAATTTTTGAGATTAGCCTGGATAAAACTATAAAGAACGGTCATTCTAAGTGTATATTTTCCCTAATTTTCAAAACGTAAAATGCACCGATTTAAAACAAAAAATTAATTCCACAATTATTACAGTACTGGTTGTGGAACTTTTTAAAATTTTCCTCTTAAAATTTGATTTTCACTTTTTTCAAAAGTTGGGCTCTTTAATTTTATAATTTTTGGGATTTCATAGTTTTCCTATAATAATCTGGTGAAAAAAGTACGTCAATTACATACAAAAAAAAAAAAAAAAATGAACTCTCTAGCTATTATTTTGGGTTTAAAACTTTTTAATATGTTTCCATCACAAGCCCGGTTAATCGCATTATTCCCTTTAATGGTTTTTAAACATTTTTTTTTGAAGTACGTTATATGTTTAATATTGGTTTTTTTCGCTTTTCCACCGGCTATCATAGCATATGGTTTAAGTGTGATTAACAAAGATATATATCATTAATTTTGTTTTATCGAATGAAATATATTATTTTAGTTTATATAGCAATGGAACTGTTTGGCGTAATTTTATTTATTTATTTATTTATTTTTCATTATTTCATTACAACTGATCAACTTTAGTGGTCATTTAGCGATTAATTTAACGTGATAAAGAATGTTTTATGGAGGGGTCAATAGTACTCCGTCTGAACTTTATAATGGCTGGACAAAGTCTAAAGATTTATTTCGCTACAGTCTGCGTATTTCACCGGAGTTATCCAGAAAATTGGTAGCAAGTGGATTCATATGAATGCTTATATGGACCCTCCCCAACTTAGATAGTTATCAACAAGAAGGTGTTGTATAATTTTTGCCCTTGTAGTTTTATAAGTTTTTTATGCCCTCGCCACTACGAACTCTAAATCCGTTAGTGTGTGTGTATGTGTGTAATTTTATTATCCCAAAATTACGAAATCATGGAGTAAGGTTCTTTTAACTGTATTATATTAATTCAGTTTACTATGGAGGTCAACGATAAGAAAAACAGTGTCTGCAATTTTCAAATTAAATATAAACAATATCCATATATCATTAATTGCGGCTAGGATACTCCGACGGTTGTGTAAATGAATGACAAATTTGCTGCTAGTCCAAATCTGGATCTTTCGGCAGTAGAAAGGGTGAAGTTCGAAAAATGAATAAATCAAGAAAATTATGACAAATCGATTTACCGATAAAGGACAACGATATTTTTTCACGCAGTACCGCAATTTATTAATATTACTCGCAAGACGAATGGACATTATTTGCTTTATTTATCTAATAAATATTCTACGTATCAGATTTATTCTTTATAAAAAGTACCCGATAAAACCGATAAAATGAGCCGTATATACGGCATAGATGACAGTTGATGCTGGGTGCGATAGTCACAACGGCAATGAAGTTTCTCTTTTAATCAGTTTCCGTTTTGTACGTGTAACCGTTTCAGACCTGCCAGTGAGTCCAGAATCCGAACGACTTTCGAACGAACTTCCCGTGTTTTGGTGAAGTGCAAAAAGTTTACACCATCATATATCTCACCCACTATTATATAACTGTTTAATATGAAAAAAAAAAATATTATTAGTTTCTGTACTTTTTAATTCTTTTTCCTGTCAGAAATATTTTCTAACCACTTCTTGTAGCGCACGCAAATTTGTAGGAAGAAAAAAGTGAAGAATGGGGCCGAAAAAAAATTCTAAAAGTTCAGGTAAAAAAGCTGGTATTTCCTTTCTTTAACCAAACACTGCTCGTCGTTATTGTACAAAAGTACAATTAAATTTATCCCCTCAAACTATCGCAATTTTTTGAAACGATTTACACCAATAGTATTAATAATACGAACTGAACTAAAACTAACGCGCGACGCAGTACTCTACATATATACTAAACATTAAAAACCGTATTAACCACATACCAATACAGTTAAATACGTAAAAAATGATGCAATGACGCGATACAAAATGATACACAAACAGAAAGAACGCGGGAAATATTATCATTATTATTATTATTATTATTAATATTACTATTATTATTATTATGTACAACGGTATATTTGGAAAAAAAACAATACCCTGCCGACCATATTACGGCCTAATTTAAATGAAAAACCAAAAAAGGAACACATGCAAACGATGCGAAAACCATAAAAAAAATTAATTATTACAAAATATAAATTAAAATGAAATAACTAGCGATAAAAAAGTATGTATAATGAAGAAATACAGATTGAAAAGCGATTAACGAAAATAGCAACATGCAGTATGAGCTCCGAATTACCACCAACGTTTACCGAACCAAGAAAAGGCGAAAATAAAAAAGTAAAAATAAAATAAATTCTTTCAAATTTTTATAAAAACTCACATTGTGTTTATCTCCTCTGTCGTTTAGATGTAAAGTTTCAACGACCACTATAAATTTATCTTTCATAAAATTCGGATTCTACAAAAATAAAAATTGAACACAAATGTCAATATTTTTATAGAGACGCGCGTGTATTATGCCAAACGATGAATACTTGCACTTAATATCATCGAATAGAGGTAAATAATAAATTAATTTGACGTTAATAATAATTCGACAATAGGGAAATACTAAGAATGACCACAATGGTGATGATATGGTGCGCATCTAAACATGGGCCGCTCGTACGAAACGCTTTTGAATAAAATGATAACATCTTGAAATAATAATTTTATTTATTTTTTCTTGATTCCGAAAATGGTAAAGCTTCATTAACGTAATTTACTTATTTTCGCGCGAATCTCTTATGCATTTAAATTAAGGGAAAAAAAATTATACCGGAAATAGTATTCGTGAAATCAAAAAGATACACATAACCCTAATAGCGGCGTTCCTCAAACTGTCTTCTAGAGAATCTTTCACGGAACGCTACGATTGCGCAGAAAAAAACATTTTAAAGGCTCTGAGAACAATTCCAAAATGAAGAGATTTCCATTTAGAACAAATTTTAAAGTACGAATACAGCCTCTCAAACTGGGCTAACAAATAAAGAAACATACGTGTCGCTGGCTTTCGAGTTATGAGGAAGCCAGGAGGTTTATCATGAACACAATCGTTTCCCTCATAATCCGGAATGGGTTTCAAGTTCCCAAAAAACTACATATCGGCAGGTAAATCTGAGAACGTCCAAAAAATTCATTTTTTTTTCCTTTCCTAATCATCATTGGCCCATTACGCAGCTGTTACATATTTTAATTACAATTTGCACTCGTATAGCATAAAGAGCGTGTGCCAAAATCAGTTAAATATATAAATGTTTACTATTAGACACAGCGGATATCTAATCGCGCATCCATTTTAAAATGCAAAAATTAGTTATTTTTACGTGCCACATTTAAACGTAAATCGGAGAAATTTGCCGAACTAAACGATTTTGCGTAATATTTTCTGATATAACTCTTATCCGATATGTTTCTTTCACCAAATTGAAGCTTTTCATTATATTTCTTGCGTGTTTTCTTCTATCAAAACTATTTTTTTTATTACATATACAAATATATATATATATATATATATATATGTATATTACATCACAGTTAAAAGGACAAAACATTATACGCTGATAAAAATTAAAAAGAAATTTAAAGGAGCAAAAAAGATTTAGAATGATCTCAAAGAACCGAACTGAGCTTTTTGTTTTAAACCATACACTACGTTGCTTTGACGACGATTAAACGGTCAATACACAAAGAGAAATAATAAAGTGTAAATTAAAACAAAAAATTGTTCGTTTAGCTACATTAAAACTATAGCGCACGCGATACCAGTCTGTTCTGGTACCGTATTTGGTAAAACATAAAATGAAATTCGGGGGGGGGGACACCAAATTCAAAAAACATGTAAAGAACCTACCCAGCTATGTAATATCAGCAGTGTCTTTCTTCCATACCGCATTTGTCTGTGTGTGTTGGTGCGCGCGTCCACATATGATATATATTTAGATATCAGTTTATTGTCGATAAAAAATTGTCGCTGGTTACCATTCCGACAATTATATATACCTCCATCTGCAGTTCACTTTATTCGCATTTACAATTTTACTTTTTTTTATTATCGGTTGATTTTTGCATAACATTATTTTTTTTTCATTAGTACAACAGACTATTTTTGTAATTCATTTCAATGTGAATTTTTATATAACGATTTCTAATCAAAAAAAAAAAAAAAAACAGCGATAAAACTCGCGTTCGCGCCTGCACTCCGGAAATAAATGAAACTCTAAAAAATTTCATCGAATGATTATGTGATTTTAGTTTTTCCCAATCTATATTGTCATCAGCCTACCATAGAGTAACGTAAATAAAATACTGATTTTGTGATTGGAATTCTGGTTTTACTATACTGTGGGAAATGAAAAACATGGATTAAATTTTGTATTTTTATTTTTTATTTCTTATAGATCAACACACAGCATAGTATTTCGTATATATATATATATATATTTCTCGAGTAATGTTCGAACCGGGTAAAGTAACGTAGCTGATTAAATGGTTTCGAACGGTTGAGAAGTTGGAATCTAATTCCGATGCCGCACCAACACACTTAAAATATAGCGTAAATTAACAAAGGCTAGACGTACTGCCCGACTAAAGCGACGTAATTTTGCCAAAATTACATATATGATAAGAATGATGTGTAAGTGCGCCTGGTCAGTCAGTATCGACAGCTGAGCGACTATCGGGGTTTTCGCGACTCTTTTCGGTTGATCGGCGATTTAGTCAGTTTTAGTATCTGTTTTGTTGTCGAGGCGATCGCGGGATAGACGGACTCGTATTAACTTTAAAAACAAATTATTGTCCGTTGTCATAACCATTATTATTACGAGTGGAAGAAATTTTTATGTATATTTATTATTTTTTGTCTTGTTTGTATATTTTGTGTTTTTATGTTACGATTGTATAATCACGGTGTAAATTTCTTCTAGTCATCGCATGTGTCGCAAATTATCGATATATATATATTATTTTTTTTTTTATCAAGAATCATATTTTATTTGTGATAATTGGAAAGGATACGGCGGTCCGAAACCGCTGTGAAATAGCTAAATTCTTGTTCATTTGTTTTTTCGTGTTGTTCAGTTGTGATTTTGAAAAGTGTCAAGAAGTCGACCTCCAGAGCTACAAAGCTTGAGCACACGATAATATATACGATTTTGATAGAAAACTCATTACCTTTACGAATACAATTACTAAACAATAAGGAAAACCAAATAATAATATACCGGTAACAAACGATAAATAAATATATCAAAGAAAACATCAATTTAGTAACGTTTTCCAGACCCATCTTCAGCCGAAAACGAAAATAAGAACACAAAATCAAACTGGGTGAGAGTTATTTCAGTTTATATCTTGTCACACAATTTATTTCTGTGCTCTTATTTTTGTTTTCAGCTGAAGATGGGCCTGGAAAACGTTACTCAATTGATGTTTTCTTTGATATATTTATTTATCGTTTGTTATCGGTATATTTAATTTTCTTATTGTTTAAATAATTCATACAAACGGATATGATTAAAAATCCAGTGCTATGATACTGATTTTGCGTCGACAATCGACTTTCTCGATTAATAACGAAAACGATTATTTTTCGAACAACTTTGATAAACTTTTGCATGAAACAAAAAAGGAAAAACTTTAAATCTTTATTCCATTAACTGAAGTGTTAAATTTAACACGTATTTTATTAATACGGTATTCTAAATCTGTATTTCGTTTTTTGTTTTTGCGTTATTCCTTTCGTTTTAAAAGTTTAAGAGAAAAATTTGAAAAAAAAAAAAAAAAAAAAAGCACGTCTCTAAAGATTTTAAAAAAGTAAGTCTCAACGAAATCAACTGTCGGTGAAACCTCATTCCTCCAAAACAACCGGTCCAGAAGAGGTCGTAAAGGTGGCGCCCCTAAAACACATATAGTCGCGAATTTGTATCGCCCCAAACAACCGTAGCCTCTGAGGAAGGCAGAAGAGTTTCATCGTGCTGAACGCAACCGCAGGAGAATTTACACTAGTTATAATTTATCCGTTTTCATGGCTATTTGAAAAGATAAAAACACCAGGTCGATGACAGCGATACGGCTAGACAGTATTACACCACAGCGCCCGAATCCCCAACATGGATCAAATAACTGAATCCTTCGAACTCCTGAGCTGCCAGTAATTCCTTTATATAGTGTTTATCCTTCCTCCAGTACACATCGCTGCTTGTAAGATACTGCCCCGCTTTCGGAACAATATCATCGTCTCACTCGAATAGAATGAAATATTAAATCTCGCCTCCATTAACGCAAACGTTGCACGAAGCTTCTTCGTTTAAATGAAACTCGGTTCAAATCCCAAAGAAAATTATTGCTCACGCTCTGGATTAATGCCCATAACAGACGGGCCCCAAACTAAAAAAAAAATAATAATAATTTCATCGTTAACGAATGTTTTTCCTTAAAAGAAACACTAAATTCGGAATAAATCGGGGGGAAAAATCGATTTATTCACGTAAAAATTTAACCGAAATGATTCGATAGATGTTCTAAATAAAGCATAACAATTTCACTTGTCGCTAACCTCAGAAAATGAACGTTGAAAATTTGCGTAAAACTCAATGTCGAATTTTTTAAATTTCAAAATTTTTTAACCGCTACGAGCGCATAATTGCGTGCAATTACAATTATTAAATCTGGAACCGAAAAATGTTGGCAACATGTTATACTCAGAGAGAGATATTCGTGGTCAACGTAACACTGACTGTTATTTTTGAAGTTACCTAACATTTCCTAAACGCTGACCGATTACTCCTCCGCCAACTTGTACTGAAAAGCGAGAGAAAAAAAAAATGCTTAATTTTAAGCGTTTAAAGATACAGAGAATAAAATTAATTCGAGAAAGCATGAAAAAATAGAAGAATATAATAATGATAAGGAGAGAGAGGGAGGAGAATTCCAAGTTATAATAGACTCTGGAATAAAAAAGGACAGCTTATCCGAAGAGCTAGAACATTTAAACAAGATTAAAGTCGCAAAGAAAGGGAACGTTATTTTAGAGTATTAAGGAATTGAACCATAATCCGGAATGAGAGTCGTTTAAAGAAAGAACAATATCGCGAACTGAAAACGTATCTAAAAAATTGCCACTGTCACGAGCTAATGAATCCGCTAATAAAAATCCTTTCAAAATGTATAGAAGAAAAACAAACGATTTCCCGTGAGAAATAATTAATTTTTTTTGATAGAAGGATTGTTCAATTTCTTCATTTAGAATGATTAAAATCTTTTAAAGAAAAAAATTGCAGCAGCAATACAAATTCGAACAACATTACTACGTTTTTTTTCTGACGTGGAACATCGTTTTTACCGAAAAGTCACTAGGAGAACGCATTTCGGGAAATATAAATGAAATTAGAAAAAATACTGGAAGAGAAAAAACGATTCGTAATAACATCGCGAAGAAAAATATAATGAACAAAAGTAAAAAATTTAAGAGATTGGTTAAACCACGCGCACTGTGAACCACAGAATTATTTATGACGTTCACATGTAAAACACATTGACCAATCTTCTTAAACTTTCAAGCAGGAAATAAAGGGATGTAAAAAACTATAAAATTAATTCCAAAAAAAAAAAAACACGATTAATTTAAAAAAGAAGATAAATCCCATTTATGCAGATATCCCCACATTATCTGAATAATATCTCCCTATTCAGATTATTCGATTAATGACGCCATGAAACGCGAAGATCTTATAAGGAAATACAGAATCGAATTCGTCAGTGAAATCTCGTTATTTATATAACTATCGTGCTCTGGATTTTTTCGTTAAGTTATACTCGCATCTTCTCTGCTCTTCTTTATCTTTTCTCTAATCTTTGCAGTTCAAGCTCATTTCTTTGATGAAATGAGAATTGTAACGCCGCATCCGACGGACATCGCGCCACCTTTAGAACCTTTCGTTCTAATCTTACGACGGGAATTTTTTTAGCTTGTTTGAACAATCCTTGAGTTTTCTCCTGAATCTTTTTAACACCTTCCTTTCTAGAAGTACACTCCCCTCTTCTAGAATTCTGTTATCACCTTTCCCATATTACTAAGAAAATATCTTCCATAAGTCGTATTTTCTTAGCACCTTGCATCAGAAAAGTGTTTGAGCTAAAAGACAAAATAATGTATTTTTGCCAGTAATATGTTCGACTTTCAGCCGATTTAATGGCCATGCCATTTTGTAAGAGCAATATGAAAATCTTACAACCAAATCTGTAACATTTTTGTGTCACAATCGTAAGACATTTACTTCCATCTGCGCAAAAATTACATAAACTGATTAATTTTTTTAACGATCGAAAATTTTTACACGTAATAATTAAGAGGGAAATTATTTAAGTAACGTTTAAAAAGTTTCTTGTTAAAAAAAATGTTTTCTCCTCGATTTAATTTTGTCAAATAGTTGTTTAAATTTGTAAGATCTTTACGATATATTATGCAAAAACGAAAACAGATAATGTTGAAATAAAATTGATTTTTGTGTCGTTCACTGAATGCCTACAAAAATTTCACTTTTGCTGAGTTAATGTGCCCCCATAGCTTACGCGCGCCCCCCGCTCAAAAAAAAAAAAAAAAATGTATTTAACTAAATTTTTTGACTATCTGAATTAATTGTTACCTACAGTATCAACTAGGCAAAATTTAATTCTTATACTGTGAAACGCTATTGCAGTATCAATTAAATTTCTATCTCCTTAAATAAATTGTGTTTAGTTTCAAAAAATGCTACGGAAATACATTTTGCCAATATAAGCTCTTTACATTGTCTTTTTTATTGTCGCCCATCTGAACATGTGTGTTTTTTTCTGTAAAAGACTTTTTAAATTAACGTGTGAAAATATGAGAAGCCATCGTACGTTACTCCTGCTGTACACTAAAGCAAAGATGTTGTCTCTCGGAAAAGCGTTAACAGGCTTAATGGAATTACGTCCTAAGATAGCATAATTTTCGATGGGCCATAATAATAGTCTATTTACGACGATGAAGACTGGATGTGCTGACTAACATATTTCGTTGACATTTTTTAACAAAATTAACGAAATGAATCTATTACTGATAAAAAATTTTTAATTGCTCTCCTGTATCAAAAGGTTCTCGAAAGAAAACAACTTTCAAATTCAAAAAAAAATTACACAATTCAAACATTAAAAAATTCGTTTGAACATTATTTTCCAACTCTGCTCAAGAAAAGGTGTCCGATAATTTTATATGGTTATCGAACATGTTCAACGTGATGAACGAAAAACCAATCAATTTAAATTCAATAGAATACGAACTTCTTATAAACTTAACATTTTACAATACATTCAGAGGATACCAGAGTTTCGGCTACGTTCGCACGGTGAATTTAAAACATTATCAGAAAAAATGAAGTACTGCTGCTTTACAAAAGCCGCTTAAATACAAAAATTCGATTACAAATATCATCGGTTAAAAATTGGACATAAGAAAACTGTGCAAAAATAATTTTATAAATATTTACGCATTGAAATGTTACGGTAAATTTAAAATACTGCCTTTTGTCTCTAGATTCCGTTTATTAACTATCCTGAGACGTAGAATAGGCCTAAAGAGTTCCGCCCTATAAATTTATTCCTGAAATCCGTGAGTTAGAGGTTCGAACCCGCTGATCTAGAGACGTACATAAAAAAAGTTCGTGTAACTTTTATCTAACGAAAAAAAAATTAACCTCCGCCTAAGTGAACAAACGGTCTTCTCAAAATGACTTTTATTATTAATATTAATATTATTATTATTATTATTATTATTATTATTATTATTATTATTAATAGGCATGCGGAAGTAATGAGAGGGGAAGGAGAAATAATAATGCTAAAATGGATGTAAATATCAAATACTCATGATAATTGCAGATCTGTAAAAATAACCATTCACGTTTCTGCTCTTCTACGGTTTCAGCGTACTTGTTAGATTTACTCCAGTTGTTGAAACCCCACAGAGGGCCGAGTGTACGTAGAATTATTAATAAATGAGCAATTTAGCGCATAAACGTTCATGTGGTCGTTTCAGTTTTCAAACATCGTTTACTTTAATGTGCACGCTTAAGAACTCCACACTACTACCTTCACAGGCCGGCCACATTCAAAGTATTATAAGTCGGAAGCAGTAGTTGGCGATTTCCCGAAAACGCGACGTCGCTATTAATTTTAAACACGTGCACAGCCTTATCGCGGAACATTCATACAGCCAAACAATAATATTGTCCATATACTAAGCTTGTCTCATTTTTCATCGGTACCATTTTGTTATAGACACAACTCGAACCTCAGAAGACCTCGTCGCGAAAACACTCCCTGGACTCACAGATGATAGTTCTTCTCTAATAATTATAAAAAAGCAAATTTCAGTAGGAAAAAATATAACCAACTGTTACGATTTAGTATCATTATTGTTTTGTCATATTGTACCCTTTAAATGCGCTAAATGTAGTAATGAAAATAATTATTTATTGTACGTCAAAAAAATTTTCTTTTTTTTTTTTTTTTTTACATTCGCATTTTTATATTTTCAAAAGCTATTAGGAAAAATAAGAGTCGTTTTTAGATCTGAGGATTAATGTAGTCAACTTTAAGAAATTGCAACAATAAACTGACGGCAGAGGGCGTAGTCCCGAATAGGATGTAAAGTTAAAACAGTCCATCAAGATATGAGGGACTGAAAGAAGAGAGCTTGAGACCGAATAGTTAAAATGTAGTTATGAGCGAAGCAACGAGTCGCACTCGCAGACGATTCATGAGACATCCCTCCCTCCTCATCGGCCATTAATGAACTCAATTTGACGCAAAAAGGTAGACTCAGAACTTCGTATCGCTGCTGATTCTATTTCAGTTAACAGTTGAAGAGAAATTCATGAAGAAGTAGAGACCGACTCTGCAAGTTCGGCAAAATTAAACAATCTGATAATTTACATTTTGATAAGATTTATCTTGCTCAAATGGCTTCGATGGATCGTTGGCGAATAGTCTACCATTGCCATATCCATTTTTCTTCCTTTCCTGCACGCTTCTCTTAAGAAAAGAAAAAGAGTGCAAGAGAAAGGGAAAAGAACTAGCAGCGAGAAGGAAGAAAAGCCCGATGTGGTTTTAATTTAGATCTATATTAACGTGATTGTGGCCAAATGGTTAGTAGCCAAGCCAAAAAAGAAGAACAAAAACCAAAGGATTTAACTTTTTTAAAAATAAAACACCAGATTTTAGCTGCAATACGAGTCTATGCAGTTGTATGTGCGATTATTACGCAGATATTTCTTTAACAATTTCTTTTTTTTGGGCTCGTCAACCAAGGACCTTTACTCAGAAAGAAAAGGTAAGGAAAGAAGTCGGTTATATTTTGATCCGATCAGAAATTTTATCTAAAACGCAATCAATATAACAGGAATAATTAATTTGCGAAGAAAAGGACAGGATATAGGAAGCACAATAAGGAGTAGGAAGTTCAAGCCTCAACAAATAGGAATACAAAGCAGAACGCTCCACAGAAAAAGATAAACACTGTGAAAGAACACATGATCGGCATCGGAAATAACTGCAACATCCGGCTGATGGAGAGGACAGTGTGGAGAAGAAATCAAAGAAAAACGAAATTTAGATAATGGCAGCAAAGAATGGCCAAAGCGCATACGAACAATGGAAACAACATCAGAATATCGAAGAAGAGAGGGATGCAAAAGAAACCATGGATATGCAGAAAGAGTAATTTAACTGACAGATGAAATGAATAATTATTAGAAAAGGACGAAACGTAAATACCCGATACCATGATATGGAAGCTTTTACAAATTGATAAGCTATCGGATGGAATTTTTTTAAAAAAAAAGACGAGAGGAAGCAGCAGCAGCCCGAGCACCAAAGAATATCAGCCGCTTCATTACCAAATTTTCTTATCCTTGTCGAGTAAAAACACGAAATCAATAGAATAGTTTTTTCCGCCATAACATGTACATCATTGTATTTTTTTTTTTTTTGTGAAAGCAACATCCTGTACCGTGTTTAACTGCTGTGGCTACTACAGTACGAAAATGCGCAGTTTGCTTTTATAGATATCTGCATATTCCGCTAGTTTTGATAAACTGTGTTACAGATAAGATTATATTGGCGAAATTCTCAAGAATATTGGTGACTGTTTTGTTATTAATAGAAGAGGGCCGGTGGAGTGAGAGTGCTGGACAGTCGCACAGTATGCGGGAAGTTGAGGGAGCAACACCTTGGCTACAGAATGGGGCAATTCATAGGAGGTGGGGTTCTTTGTAAAATAAAATTATGCGACATGGCGGTGTGGTCTGTGCACAAACGGCTAAATGCATAGAAATCTTTACGGGAAATGCTTTTTTCTGGCCACCATGGTTCGGTTGAGGGTTTAATTAACCTTGAGAAAGTTTGACACGAGGACCAATGAGTTTTCCATGAAGACGTGAGATTATTGAAGATTATGTTCGATAGATAAGGCGGAGGAGGGCTATTACTTGGCAAGGGGCAATATATTGCTGCTCGGGCGGATGTATCGACGCGTTCATTTCCAGGAATCCCAGCATAGCTGGGCACCCACAGAAAGGATACAGGGCACTGTCTCTTAATAAGTTCGTATAATACCTGCTGGGTTCGAATTGCTACAACATGTTTAATAAAGGGGTTAGAGATTTTCAATAAAGCCGCCGATGAATCAGATACCAGTAGGGCTTTCTGGGATGTATGCTCTGTAGAGAGAAAATATTCCAAACAGAAAAATACTGCGTATATTTTGGCATCCAGTACCGGAGCAATTGTCATTCAGTCGAATGCTTCGAATCACGTCGCAGACTTCAAAGGAACAGCAGGCGGTTGGGGATGAAGTAGCCTCTGGGATAGCCTTGGCAGCATCCGTGAAGAAAATGAAGCGGTCGGGGTATTTTTGTATTGTTGCTGCTGTCAACTGAACGATATTCGGGTGCAGGGGTTTATTATACTTCGTCAGGGAAAAATTAACATCAATGTTTAAAGGGGCCTACGGCGGAATCATGGTGTTAGAAGCTAGGTCAGGGAAGGGGATTACGCTCACATTGTGCTGCGATAGGAGGGCCAGGATTTCCGGGAGAGGGTCATTAGGGAACTCTAAGGTGTTGGAGAGGTAATTTGTGTGAATAGGAAAGGAACGTTTACTAGAGAAAAGAGCGAGGGTCTTACGGTGGTAATTGTATATTAAAAAGTAAATATCTAATCAATTATCTGGAAGTGGTAAAAAGCTGAACTTCGGCTTTATGCAAAATTTGACCTTCGGTCAAACACCGTCGAGGTTAATAGTTTGAATAGTGTCTTTAAATTAGTTTTTATAAGTTAAATGTACGGCGAAAAATTTTTACTTTTTTTCTTTTTTATATATTTCTACTTTTTCTTCTTATTTATTATCTTGAAACTGTCCTTATTTTTTACAAAAAAAAAAAAAAATACTCGAATTTTAATTGTTCGCAAATATTATAAAGCGTATTCACAGTGGTATATTCGGACCAAAGTTTGCAGAAATGTTTGAAACTCCCGCCTACGGTCAACACACTCTTCTTCATAATAGCTTATTAACATTTTCTTACTGCACTTTTGAAGCATATAAGTAAAAAAGTTTTAAATTCTGTTATGTGCGAAATGTTGAAAATTTTACCCCTGTAGCGAGCTTTACATTAATATTCGGACGAAATGTACAGGAAAGAAAGAAAAAAAACGATTTTATTTGCTGAATTCTTTCGTAAGAACATCTTTCCAAAAATATTATATAATACGAAAAGCGCAGATTGGACTAAGAAAAATTCAGAACAGCCACTAACATTCAGGCATAAAGAGAAATAAGTAAATACATCGCATTAAGACATCAAGTTAAACCTTTTCGCATCAAATCAGTCGCGTGCTAACAAGTCCAATTAAATTTCCATCAGTCATCGCTTTCACAGTGAATTAGTCAATTTGGTCCGTCCGTTGTGTCCAAATTTTATGTACACCGTGTTCTTGATTTCGTTTTTTTGCAATTATACATTTCTTAAGACTTTTCCTTTGCAATTATGTCGGATATTTTAAAATTATTTATCATTATACGGTGTAGAAAACAAGAAGAAAACATTAAACCATCAACTGGTTTCATGCAATCTCAGTTGGAAAACGAATGTTTTTTAGAAATTAAGGAATTTTATTTCTTTTTAAAATAAGTCGCAGTTCAAAAATTTTACTAAACATAATTTATAAAAAAAAATATAACCAAAATCAACATAAAAGTTCATCCGCTTTTACTCTTTAAGAAAGTAAATAACACAATCTTAAATTCGATAAATTTTATGTAAATATTAATAACGACCTTGGTTTTGACTGATGAAAATTTCAACATGTTGATATTCTCCCGTCTGATTGAAATCAACCGTTTTTCGTGTGAAACGAAATATGTACGAACATGAATCGAATTAATCGAATAAGTCTGACATGATGTAACATGACTGATTTGGTGTGAAAAAACTCTTGTACTTTATGTACACAAACTCTTAGCACTGGTAGCTCAATATATTTCCAATAAAGCAGTTCTTTAATTATTATTTAATTTTTATTATAATAATATGGGTTCGCTGAATGAAGATTAACAAACGATAGCAATATATGTTTATACTTTTTTTTTGTTAAAATTTCAATATATCAAGATGGACCCGTATTGATGTAGATTAATATTTGTAGCGAGGGAAATTATAATGAACTGAATCATTCCCGATAGAAATAAGCATCATATTATAACGGACTGAAAGAATAATAGCGAATAAATTTTTATATTGATTTTAGTTATATCTTTTTTTATATTATGTTTAATAACATTTTTATGACTTTTATAAAGATAATATTTAAATCACTATAACTTACTAACACTTTTTGTTTCTAGCCTTTTTTCCTGTTACGCCAATTTAACTATTTATTTGAATATACTAGGAACTCAGTCCCCCCTGCTCGCATTACTCACCGGTCCTAATAATGTGGTTCCCCATCTATTCAGTTCAATCACACCATTCAAGTTTTCACATTTTTATTTTGTGTAGGTGTGTGTGGGGGGGGGGGGGGGGGGATTAATTTAACCATTGTCTATTATTTCCAACTATCATTAGTAAATCAATTGTCTGTTATACTAAAACTATAGCGGTATCTTACTATTTTTTATGAAATTGTAGATTGTGTAATAGGTAATCGGCAATGTAAGGATATGGATGTTGAGGGTACTACTTCGGACGGCCAAAATGTTAAACAAAGATATTTTAAAAAAAGCTGGTACAGACTGATTACTAAAAAATTACATTATACGGAAAAATGTACCATACTTTAGCCATATTGTGTAAGACGTACAAAATATGAAATACTCCAAATTATTATAGAGGAACAGATGAAAGGAAGAGAAGTCCTGGAAGAAGGAAAACAGACTGGTTGCAAAATATAAAAAAATTGGACCAACTCGTCTTCCGCACAATTGCTGACAGACGCAAGACAGTGTAAAATCTAATCGACAGATTACTGATCACCTACGCTCCTCTCCGACGAGTACAGCACTATGATGATGATAATGAATATGAGGGGATATAGTTAATAATATATGGGTACGATATATTTAGTAATAAAATAAGTGTTGATAGAAATCGAAAGTACAGGTTGTATGAACATTCTAAGAATATGCGATTAGCATCCGCTATCTTATCTACGTCCCTAGGATAAGCATAGAATGGAAATCAATCCACCGGATTTTATAAAGAAAAACAGGCAACATATTAATCCCAGCGCAACCTTCTAATCGACATATAAAAATTTCTTAAGTATTTCGTCGAGTACGACATTCGGGAATATCAGGATTTAACAGGGATATATCCGTTTGCATGTTTTTATAGTGCCTATTAGCGATGAGTAGGTCTGGAATGACATGTAAATTATGTAACTCCAACTACCGTTCCAGACACGTATCCACAATTCTGACCCAGAACATACAAGCTGAATCGATGCATGCTAATATACAGATCCAGATTCACACAGTTCCACTGTGAAAGCTAAAACATAGACCGTGAAAGGGAGAAAATAGTCTGTCTGTCCTTTTCTGCGTTTCATACGGGGGAACGAATATCTGAACAGAAATGTACCAGATCAGCTAAAAAAGTGAAATCTTTTTTTCTATAGTCACAACTTTTTCTATGATTACACTGCTACATTAGCTATTTTTCAATTTCCTTCTTTCTTTCTAACACCCTTAATCTAACCTAACACTGCTAACTGTACACTGCGTTGACAATCAGTGCAAACTAGTGCCAATTTTTGAGTGTACTGTGTACGTAAACACCGGATCCATATGAGTCCGATATTGATACGTATCGAGGATGCAGTTCCAAATTCGTATCCAAACAAATAAATATCTTACCCATCACTAGTGCCTGTTAAAGTATGGATTATCACCCCATATAGTTTACCGATACTTTTTATGCATTAATTTAATTATATTTAATAAATTCTCAGACGGGGAATGTGTCATAGTATCCTACAATTACCAGCTGCATTCTTTGCACAACTGTCTGGAACTTCGTTCCCATGTATTCCCAGATGGGATGGAATCCATACAAAATGGAGCGGCAAACCAGAAGCTTTCAAGGAAGAAATAGGTGAATTAATTGAAGAGAATATATAATTTAATTTATAATTGAATGTCATTTTTGAGGAGGAG
Source organism: Icerya purchasi (assembly GCA_039619475.1). Taxonomy (NCBI): domain Eukaryota; kingdom Metazoa; phylum Arthropoda; class Insecta; order Hemiptera; family Monophlebidae; genus Icerya; species Icerya purchasi. Next base: position 334,438,199 of record CM077115.1, on the reverse strand, counting down.
ACATTAAATCACTTTCAGAATCTGATAAAATCACGATATTTTAACTGTTATTTGAAGTTATTACAAACATTGAAGCTCGCGCCACTACTGTACACATTCCGCTGTATAAATCGAAGCTAAACGAAGCAAAAGAAATTTCTTCAATGCCACCTAGTTGGGGAATGACAAATGCTGCACTCACCACCTCTTCGTTTTTTTGAGCCGTCACTATATACGTAAAGATAATTAGACCACTTATTCACAAGAATGTTATTGAAGATATTATTTATAATGGAAAGCATAAAGGACCAAAATATAGTCGTCCTCCGCATATTTGAATACAAACCACGCAAAGAGTAAGTAAAGAGGGAAAAGTACAATTAAACGAGTTTTTAAACCCAAATTCCCACGGCTCAGATAAATCATTGCGGATGAGTCATGGCTATTAATCAGCCTAGTCAAAAACACGAGCAACATTAACATAGAAAATATATAAACGAATGACAGAAAACCGGAGTAGCGACATCCATCGTTCAAAAAATTCATTACGTCTGGGTGCTATCAACCGATCTAACTAGAGAAGACAAGCAACATCAAGAGAGAGAAACATAGTAAAAACTTTCATGGAATCAACGTCGGTACTTAAGACTCTGCTAACAGTCGTATACTGTTAATTCATATAACCGTTATTTTTAAGAGTACTTATAGATAAAAATGGAAGCCAAAGAAAATCGTAGGATAAAACCGAACAAAAAAATATTGAAAGCGATAAGAATTTGAAACATATAAGCAGAAAAGGAATATCGAGGCGAAAAAGAGCAAATACATAAGAAATAATAATGGAACAGTACATATTAATATAAAGAGAAATAAAAGTGAAATTAGAGAAAATGTTGACTAATAAAATCTTTCGCGACTGCAAAACTTGACATAAAGAGGGATTCCGAACTTACTAAGAATTAATAAAGTAGAAATTAAGTGATTTTCGAAAGGAAGAGATATGAGGTCAATGGAAGCAGAATTATTAACGGTCGGAGACATGTCAATATTCAGTGACAGAAGAAGGAGGGATCAATTTTCGAATGACCAGAAATTACTGAACACCGGAGACCACTACAGGTGACATTAATGGTTAAATTAGAATAATATTGGTTAAAAGGATTTTGTGATTTCGTTTTGGAATAATGTTTCTGGAACAAAAGTTTAATATACGAAGAGAAGGAACTACCGAAGAAATCTCATTTTTACCGTTTCTGTTTTGTGATATTAGAAGAGTTCCGTCGCCGTATGACAGAGAAATTGTATGTGTCAGCAAAAGTTTAAGCCTGCCCTTCTTAGCTTCAAAGTATTCTCCACGATCTTACGTATTTTTACTTGCTCCTTAAATACCCGACAGGTCAAAAGCAGAATAATTTTCAATGAATGCAATAGAAATTGGCTGGATTATATTTTATTCGGTGATGGTACATTCCGAAGAATGATTATCAAAACAAAAGGACAGGCTGCCCGAAGAACTGTAATGACCGAATCGGAAATAATTACGGCAAAGTTTAGGTCTACCAATAAAACTGTTTCGATAACCGGAATCAGCACATAAAAGAATTGTGCAGAAAGACTTTTCAAGATTTTCTCCTGACCAAAACAGTTTAAAGAGAAGTTCCCGGATGGGGGAAAATCAGTTGGAACATCACGAACTGTGACGAAACAGAATAATAACGATTGCGAAATAAATGAGATCGTATTTTAGGTTCTTTATGGACGTTGTCAAAAAGCAAAAACTGATTAGTTGCAAGAGCGAAAGTTAAGCTTAGTCGAGTTGCTTCCGGAACGAGTAATTATGGATAATCTGTTAAAAAAAAAAAAAAAAAAAACATTTTAACTAAAGACATATCGGGCGCGGCTAAGCTATGCTTTTATTTTGCAAATTCTCGACTAAAACGAAAATTTGTCCTTCAAAGTTATTCAAAAATATGGCGGTACGGTATTAACTTAAGAAGTATTATTAGAGATAATAAAAATATCCGTGTCGACGAACTTATTAATATTCCCTATCGAGATGACATTGTTGTCTTTCGAAGAGACGAAGGAAAGTAATTGCTGAACGGTTTATTCGTTTTGTTAATCGTTTTAACCTATACGACGGGGTTACCCCAACAGAGTGAGAAAAAGTGATAAATCCAGAATTATTTTAAATTAGTGATGGAATTTAAAAATTAGGATACCGATGGAGCGAGAAATGAAAACGATAAGAATGAACGAAATAAAATGAAAAAAAAAGCAAATAATAGAGATAAATAAATTAAACAATCTCACCGACCTCTTTAACAGGTACAATCGAACCGAGTTAACTTTATCTCGCCAGAACAATCGAACACGTAATTTATATAAATAGGGCACATATAAGCTGACGAAATATCCGAAGATTTATAGTTTTACGGACGGTTTCGCCATAATAACGGGAAAACGTAGATAATAAAAAAGCTGAAGAGATGATGCTGTGTGGTTTGAATTCAGCCGTACGATGATAAAAGTAAATCTACATGTATAAGGAATCTATCATGACACGAGAAATATATACCTCAGATTTGTGTGAAATGTTCAAGCTGAGTCGATTTGTTGAACAGCGTCCCCGTGCGAATGTAAAATGTGTTAGAAAATGTAGACATCTTCAAACATCTTGCGGAAGTACTAGGAAAGAGCCTAATTTGGAAAGCGCATACGGAAGATATTATAATAAAAATAAGAGACGCGATGAATATATCAGCGATATATATAATAAGTACTCCTATTTAAGGATTTAAAAAATCCTTTCGAGAAATGATACTGAATGTGCTAGCATGAGGAGATGAAAATAACTCGGTCGACAATGAAATAAATGCTATACATAAAAATAGTATAAAATTAATATCAAAAACTTACGAACATTATAACCTAAGAAATATTAAAATAAATTAGCGGAGGGAAATGATTGAATTTCCGGTACGACTGATCTATTATTTGGAAATTTTGAAAGAATATAAATCCCGTAGACTTTCCGATACAGACAAAAGTTAGAAATACAACAGCAGTAACAAAATCCGCGTATTTTAAATAACTCAAAGGTAGGAACACTTAACGAAATAAAAGAAGCCAGTATAGAAAATTGCCTGAGATGTTTTCACCGAACATGAATAGTTTAAAATTATGCAAAAGGGAAATTACTGGCTTCTTCTTTACGTGATTACGCTAATATAAATATCAAAGGACAACGGATTATTTAGTTACTTAATATGTAGTTTACAATGGAACCTGTAAGCGTTCCGTTATTAAGCTTTTGGAAGATGTAACTCAGTTTATTTTTTATAAATATACTGCTGCGCAACTAGGCTGAGTACCCACGGACGGAATTTACCCTGCGAGTTTTTTAAAAGAAAAAAAAAAAAGTTACTCGTCGAGTTTTAGGTTAGTATTAAAAATGAATACCTTCGAGTCCAGTTATTGTAGCTATTGGGAGACGCATGTCAATCTGTCTAATAAACGTATGATTTATTGTCAAATCATCAGGCCGATATGGATGTATGGTATTCAACTCTGGAGCTGTGCAAAGACATCCAATAATCGGTTGATTAATTATTTAGCAAGTGTCTCCAAAACATCACTGGAGCTCTCAGGTATCAACGCAACGAAGAAATGCATTCCGATTTAAATATTCCATGGATCGATGAAGTCATACGTTATATTGCAGAAGCGCATGAACACCGACTCCACTGTCACTTGAATATCGAGAGGCCTTAGAACTGCTACTTTCCGATGATGACTTAAGGCGGCTTAAGCGCACAAAGCCTTATGAGCTAGTTACCTAATTTATTCTATAATATACTCTCGTATGTATGTAACTTATTGGTATGTGCATATACTTGGTGTGCGTGCCGGTGAGTATTTATATGAGCGTATGATTATTTATATACCTATATAATATTAGGAGTTATGTAATTGTACACAGTTGCTACTCTGTTCATATTACAAATTAGTTAGATTAAGTTGTAGGCACCGTTTTACCAGTAGTTCTAATTTATTAACTGTAATAAAATTGTACTAAAATATACGTGTAAGAAACATAAATAAATAAAAATAGAAAAAGTTATCGTAGCTTAGTTAGGCAGCGGGGTTCCTTTCGGATAGAATTTGGTTTGAACCCGCTGCTGTACATTGGAAGTACGGAAAAATTATTCTTACGCTGGATTAATAGCCGACGAGCCCAAAAAACAAAAAAAAAAAATAACAATTTTAACTCTGCTCCCGTTCGTAACTATTCGTAACTACATACAGATGCGAAACAGGTTTTTCAGCTTTATATAGAAGAAAAAAAAACACATTCAAGAACAAATTGGATACTGACGCATACAATATCAAACTAATTTTAAAACTTTTAATAATAAAACAGCGAAACGATATTCAATAAATTCCCGATAAAAATTTTTATTTTTTATTTACGTATCAACAATTATTTGTTTTTATTTAACGTTGAGGATTCCATAAAATAAAAGCCGTTCTGCATAGATTGCTCATAAAAGTTCGGGAACCGCTGCAGTAGGCGGTCTCCGGCTATACACGTAATGCTTTAGCCGAATACTTCGACTGAAACATTACAAATTCAGTATGTCGAATTCTATTTTACGATTCTTTTTTAAAACGCACTTTATTACATTCCAACGAATAAGAATAACAAATTAACACCTACACACTCACAATTTCAGATTTTAACCATTAAAAGTATGCTTAATTCAAACGATAACGGTATATAAACCTATGGCGTAATTCCAGTGCACTAAATTATAGGACCCCAAAGGCTGGCAAAGTCAAAATCCGAGTATTCGGCAAAACTCTAACGATTATATAGGCTTAAAAAGTGTGTGAATATATATATACGCATATATATATATACATATATATATATATATATATATACATATATATATATATATATATACACACACACACACATATATATATATATATATATATATAAAAGAATGCTCTTATTAACTCGAGAAAATTGTTCGATTTATCAAACCCAAAATTACGCGCGGACCGAATATAATTTTATCATCGCTTCAATTCCAGAGGTGAAAAAAAAATGAAACTCAAAATGACGCATATATCGAAACGAACGCTGCGAGATTACTAGATTACTTTACACGTAGCAGCATTTTTCATATTCATCCCATCAAACAATATTTTTTCGGCATCTTTTCTATTTCCAAAACATTTAATTAATATCTGTCAGGGGAAAAAAAATTTAAAAAAAAAAAAATCCGAGCAGTTGGGTTTTGAGAAAAACGTACTTCAAAAATTTCTAGATTTAAAATAATCAATGACGAGGATATTCTTGCGATCATTATAATATTACATTCGTGTAATTTGGCAATATGGAAAAATTCAATGAGGCATATTCTTACCGTGATCACAGTTCGACAATATGGATAAGCATTCCAGGCTTCTTCGTATACTTCCAACGAGCCTTTCGGAGCTAGTAATCTTATAAATGGTGGCACTTTACTGTAAAAAATACAAACAAATTACAGGTGAGCAAAAAAACATACGCGTACACATCATATTAATTACTATCGAATCCATTGTAGGACGACGCTTTATTCACTCCCACTGCTGGTCACAGTATGAAGAGGACACAAAACGTTTGAACAAAAACATACAAAAATCGACAATTACAAAAATATAATAATTTGAAAATGTTGGTTTGAATACTTTTTCTGTATTATTAACATTTAAAAGTAGCGCAACCCGACCAGTTAAAGTATTAATCTATAAATACAATTAGAAACTTATCATCTTAATACAAAAATGTGATTTTTTGTTTCCTGTTTTTTTTTGACATTTTACGTTCGCAGTGAGTGAACTTGAGGTTATTAAAAATTATTAATTGTTCCGTATTGCAACTGTGAGATTTTTCACGGAATATGATATTACGCTGATCAAGAATTAGTTACAAATATTTACATGGATACGTTTTAATAATTGCATGTGCTCCGTTGTCATAAATTGCACGATAAAAAGAGTTTCGAAATAAAAACGATACCATTACCTGAGATATTCCGTCTAAAACACCATTGATTCTTAAAAATTATTTATGTATAATAATCTAAGGTATAATTTGTAAATCGTTTTAAAGTTGACTAGTCAAAATTGGTTAAAATTGTACAGACAAAATATATTTTCCTATTAGCTGAATTCCGGGGGGGGGGGGGTATATATATATATATATATATAAAAAACGAGCAAAAATATTTTAGATATAAACAAGAAACTAATTTAAAAATGTATAACTAAGCGACTAAAACGCACATTATTCAACTTGTTGTCCCCTCTATGCACTAAAATTCCGACTTATAGCTACAACAATCATGAAAATATCTCGGGCCGCATAAATTTATAGTTTTTTTTTCTAAACACTAATAACGATCATTAGTGGTTTCCGATAATTATCAGTAACTATGAAAATGAGGAGTGACATTTCCGAAAAAAAATTTCGGCACTGACAATTAAATTCCCGCATTAACCGAATAAAACAAATCGTAAATATTCAGCTCGAAGTTGTATTCTTAAACGTATTGCGCTGAACATCAGTTCAGTGTTGCAACGACTAGAAGTCCAAATTTATTAAGAAATTTTTCTACCGTTTGCAAAAATTTTCTAATCGACTTTCTGTTCGTTTAATCGATATGCCCTATATTATCGATATAAGTTACAACATATTAAAACATCTTACACACCGCTCTAATGCTCATCATTCATATACATTCTTGCAGAAAATTTCAAAAATCCCACGGATAAGAGTGCAGAGTATCGCAAACCTCTGTTATCGCGGAATTTTCACGATTACCGATACATTTTAATAATATTGTATTTATTTTCGAAACGGGAATTTATTATATTTATCGAGTTATAGAACAGTTCTATACTAAAAAAGAAGTAAAGTAAACCTCATATATCGTTGAAATATATATCCGGGAATCAAACTCTTCTTGTAATGTACATACTTAAGATTCTCTAATGGGGATCATATCTGAAGGGTGAACCAGTGTCCTTCCTCCTTTTGGCGTGATACGGCTTTCCTTTGCCTCGGAGAAGAATTATCTCTGGTATAACCAATATTCAATTTTAAATATCGGCATATACGAGGAAACGACTTAGATTCGAAACGAGACAAGTCTCAAAAACCTATGACACCACTGTTTGGGGTAGTCGAGCACCGTAACTAGATTACCACACGCTGTGTCAGTTCTATACTAACTTAAATTGAACGGGTTTTAATAAATAAGCAAGCAGATTTTTTGATCATCTTTTAAGCTTTGAGAAAAGCTACTTCGAATGAAGCAACTGTGTCTGATTAAACGGTTGCCAAATAGAAACAAAAAAAAAATAAACGGTTGCCAAAGTTAAATAGAAACAAAAAAATAAGGAAAGATACACAACTGTACGGACGACGATGCTAATTACCCCGCAACGGCCTTATCAACTGCAACTGCTTGGTTGCCTGTATTACCATCAATAGGCACGATAATCTTCCGATAAATAATCACCTGCTCGGACAAAAACGACTAAAGTCGAGGGAGCCCTAGCCTTTTCTACAGTAGAAAGCCCAATAATAGCTGAAAATTTCGCGAGCCCAAAAGGAGTAGCGAAAACAGAGGAATACCATCATCACCGGGTGCCGATCACCTATTACGAAACTCGCAAAGACCGGCTGCAGTTAAACAGGTGAGCAAAGCGGAAACTAAAAGCGACGAAACTGGCTGGCGATCGTGAGAAGCTGGAGAAATAATCCACAACTAATCCGGGCACTTTGAAAAAGTTTCGATTGCGTTTCTTGATATAGTTTTGTGGTCCAGCGTATCCGCAATCCGTTCGAAATGATGATATCAAGCGTGCGAGCGGAATACGAGTATGTGTGAGATTTATGTTTACATAATTTCTGTAATAGGCTTGTCGTTTGCAACATGCCATATTACCGTTTAAATCTACTTTCATTTTGACCAGCTTCGTTGGAATAATTTTCGAATTCACGCTTCGTCAAATGTTGAAATGGAATGTAAGCGACACTTTTTGACACACGCTATGATGCGAAGTTTCCGCATACCGATTTTAGTACCGACCGATCAATTGTTTTATTTTTAAATAAACAAATGCGAAGTGAAATTAATGTTCAGAATTTTTCTTCGCTATAAAGCCGTGGTGTAAACAGTATACTATTTTCGCACTAGTTTATTTTTATCGAAAATCTGTAATTTTTTAGACCGGTCTACTAATAAATAACGTACCATCATAAAATGCTTGCATTCTAAGTAAAATACGTTATTTTTTCCTCTCTGTTAATATCCATTCGGGGGGCAATAAAAAAGGATATTTGTGACCAATCAAATACCAACACGGTAAAAAGCCATTTAATAACAACGTCGCCGAAAACGCTGCAATATGAAAGAAACTACTGCAAGGGTTATTTAGAAGGACGGCTAAAAATATTCCGATCGGAAGGATGATAGAGGAGCGAGAGAGAGCTTAGAAGATTTCGAGAGATTTCTTCGCTCGCGAACTGCTCCAATGGAAAAGTTAACCCGGCGCCAAATTTTTTCTAAATTTTTACAGTTTTCAGCGACGGGACGCAAAAACATATTTCCAAAAAACCACATTACGGTTAACGGCTTTAGACGGATTTTCTTTCTTTCGTTTTTTCTTTTTTTTTTGTTTTTTTCTTCATCCGCACCTGATTTTAAATCGAATGATAATATATTTTAAAACTGTCACACAACTATCGAATAGAAGCAAACAGAACTACATCCAACAACTCGCAAATGGTTACAGGGTGAATCTTAATTTCGCAGCCTTGAAAACCTTTGTGTATTTTTTTTTCAATAACGCAATGAAACGAAGAATAAAACATCAGATTTGTCCCGCACACTGCTACGCTCGCGACCGTAATTCGAAAAAACCTATTGCTTAAAAAGCGCCACTACGTTTCAAAATTGAACTCCGAAGCTACGATCTGTGTAATTCAACAAACTCTAAATCTCGGCACGAATTGTTTGCGAATAATTGCCGAACTATAAACGAAATCCACAGAAAATCCAAAACAACTTTTACAGACACAATTTCAAAGACGCCATTTCGTAATTTTAAATAATAAATAAATATGTAAATAAGCCGACCCGCTCTCTCTCTCTCTGCATTCCTTATATACTAACCGCAGTACGAGGTGCCCGCCCCGCATCCAAAACGACACACGCCGGATGAAACGGGGGGTCTGCGATGAAATTTTCATTATTTTTTCTATCACTTTGCAGCAGCTTCGCTTCGCTAAATTATTTACTAAATATCCCTCCGCAACTGACGTAAACGCTGTTAGTCAAGTAATCTTTTTTATGGCTCTTTTAAACCATTTATTTATACTAGTTTCCTTTCTTTTTCTTTCCTGTACATTAATGTATGCGACGTCTAATATGTAAACGGCCCCTGTGTGTATTATTGTGCTATATATATATGTGTATGTGTGTGTGTGTGTGTGCGCGCGTCTATTGATATATTTTATTTTTATTTTTTGGTTTAATACGTTCGATTTAGGTAGTAAGAATGATTAACTGTAATTTTGTTTACTAGAATAAACGATAATAAGAGTGTTGGGCACTCATGCAACGGAGACCCACAACTTATTTTTTTATATATATATATATATATATATATATATAAATAAATAAAAAAAAAAAAAAGAAATACCACCACCGGTAAAATCGTAATAAAAAAGCGGAAATCCAGTCGATAGCGATTGCGTCGGAAACACGCGCACACTTATCGTAGGTGTAAAGTGTCACCGGCAATTAACAGGCCGTGATTGCGTAAGAAGCAAATTTCAATTTACCGCCACCGCCGGAACACTTATCGATTTTCAAATCGAGATAAATTTCAGCCGCCGAAGAGCCCGTACGAAAAAACACGAGAGAGAGTCCGCGTGGTATTAACGGACGCTTAATTTTAGCCGGTACCGCGGCCCCATCCGCAACTGAGGCGAAGGCAAAGGGTGTTACAGTCGGAATGTAAGAAAAACAGCAAATCGGGCGCGAGAAACATCGCTTGCGTTCAAGCGAGAACTGAAATTCAGCGAGAGATGGGCCATCATCGGACGAAAAGGCGGGCTGCAACGGGCAAAAGCGCGCGAAAGACGTATTATTACGGTACGCTACACTAAATTACTTCAAGGGCGGCACTAGTAGCACGGCATTGCTGCTGCTGGCGCAATGCAAAATAATAGCCTATCAGAGGAGGACTCTCCGTGTTCAGGGAGGAAAAACTTAAAAGATGTTTCCGATGACGTCACTCAGGGTCAACTTCCGTTCAGTTCGCAGCGAACGAGAGTCTGGCATTTTTACCTACACAGCCATCTCGAGCGGCAACTTTCATTACTCTTCTCGCCTCTATATGTAATTGTCCGCGCGCGCATACGCACAGGGTGACACAAAACGTTTCCATCATCTGCATAACGTGAAACGCGTGTAACTGTCGTAGCGCCGAAGCGCCGCAAGATGCAACGAGATTCAACCAGAGGACCGACACAAAGTTCTCCTTAATTGGAACGGTTGTCAAATAGTCCGCGACGATAAGCTTTGAACGTGTCGGTTGTTCTTTTACTCCACTCCCCAGGGGGGGGGGCACGATGCAAGTGACTATATACATTTACGACAGAGAAAAAAACAAAAAAAAAAAAAGGTCCCGATCGACGAGTTTTGTTCTCTAACAATAAAACGCAATAAGTGGCACTGGTGCACATCTAAAATATTAATCCGCCAGCTTTAATATTCCTCATGTCTCCTTAAAAATGCAACCACTCAGACCGCGTCGTCGCCTCCAACGTAACACTTTCTTTTCACACTTTTCTTGCTTTTCCTGATGATCGCGACATTCCCGCATTACGCCCATTTTCTCCCTATCCCATCCGTTTTAAGATTTTTTGTTTATTCCGACACCTTTTTTTATTCTTTAGCGGTCATTCTCATTCGTCTTGTCTTTTAATCTTTCCGATATTCTCTCGAATTACCGCTACATTTATTTGGGTCACAGTATCCGCGCTTTTTTTCTTAAATCGCGCATTCACAAATGCGCAACATCCGGCATTTTTTTCTTAATGCGATTCCACTGATTCCTCCAAAACTTCGGCATCATCAGAATTTTGCGGATTTTATCAACTCGGCTGATTTTTTTTTCTTCTTCTTCTTCTACGCTTTAAACGCGTGTGATTAATTGTAACGCAACTCGTACTACCTCGGTCGCCGAAAGATGGTGAAGGACTAGCGATATGTTGACTATCACGCAGATGTGGGTATTTTTCTTTAATTGAAAAAAATAATATGGGTGTATTGCGAAAGAAGTAGTAGTACAATTGTGGTAGATTAATAAAAAAGTAGTTCGGAAAATATTGCAAGTCTAGATAGAGGCCTTATACAGTTAACGAACATCGGAAAATGAAATTTATACGACCGGCAAAGAACGTCGCTGAAAATCCATCGCAAACAGCGATAGCAACTGTTATGTTTTTCTGCGGCAAAATACATAACCGTGCGCTAGATGAGGCCTTTTAAAAAGACGGACGTAACATTAAAGGAATCGTACAAACATAACAGGATAGCCAGCGCTAAATCGCAGCCTGTTTTAAAATCACATCGTACGAGCAAATTCCGGTGTATGCAGACTGAAATCAAGGAACATTTTGAGAGTTACCGACGCGGCTGCCCCCTTTAATTACCACCACGTATAGGTTTAAATTTTAGAAACGAAAAATATTCGTTCCCGAAAATATACTAAAGGATTAAAATAAAAATATTTATTTTTAACCGCGCCTATATATATATATATATATATATAATTTCTAATTCCACAAAAAAGAAAAAAAGAAAAATTTAACACTAAAAACTTTGTCTACACGGTAATTATAATACCCGCTTAAATATCGAAGGAGCAATTAACCAATTAATTATTCGGTCGAATTTTTTTTCCAAATTTTAAGATTTCTCAGCTTCCAGGAGGACTACCATATATAAAGGTTGCAATGTTGTTCTAAAGTAAAATATCGGTTATTAATAACCCACCTATAATTGGTTCGAAATTCAGAACTAAAATTCTTATTTTCGCGATTTTTGTAAACTGTTTGATTTTTTTCGAGAGTTTAACAAAATGAGAATGTTTCAGATGTGTTCTGATTTGTTCTTTTTTGAATTATTCGTAGTTTACTCGTGCTACTACTTACAAAAAAAACGTACTTTTTCGACATGTCCTATGGCGTGCTGGGTCATTCCGTAAAATAAATGGTGACGACGTCTCATAATCGCGTAATTAACAGTTTCGAGTTCGCGGTTTCGTTAGGAAATTTTACTGAAACGAAATATATAATAGTCGCATCGGAACATCGGCCAAAAGACGCCTATCCATATCAAAATGTAATTCTGAACGAAAGGCACGCAAGTACTCGATTAAATTTCATCCGAAAGGGAAATGCGGTTAATTAACTTTTTTATTGATCGGTTTTTTGTACGTAGTGAAATGATTTGTGTTACATGTTTTGAATTTCATCTTTAGCGGATTATTACGGATTTTTAAGTGCATTTTTATGCCATTTTAAATTCCGTTTTGGTATTTCGGAATAATCTTAAAAATCGATCGAACAACGAGCTGATATCACGTTATTATTTCAAAGCCGATGTACTCGTAATAGTATTATAATAAACGAATACCGTGTATGTACATTTTAACATTACGCCGATACAACTCTGAAAACTCGACCACCAATCTCGATGTGAACATTTGTTTCAGACTAAGCATCCTTGACCAACCGATGAAATTATTCATCGCAAAAAAGATCTACACAAACGCTGCTTACTGCCACGGCGAACTTTAACCGGTAACATAAGAAGCAATATAAAAACGGCGTCAGCAATGTGTCAATACAGTCGCGACCGCGAAATAGCATACACATCGAATGACATCGATATCCCTTTACCGGCTACATTTCAATACAGTCGTTGAAGAACGCGCATGTAGAAGAACCTCTGCTATGAACTGACGAGAATTTTTTTTTTTTTTTTTTGCTTTGACCCAGCTCCACTTGAATATACCATGTCACGAAATTAGATTCTGAAGCGATAGAATATGGAAAGAACAAAACATTGCAGTCAGGGAATTATTATTGCTGGAGATGGGAAGGATAAAGGAAGCACTGTAGACGAGAACATTATACACGCCAAACAAACAGATAATGATGATAATTAGTTTTTAAGAGAAAAAAAAAAAAAAGGAAGAAAAATAAATGTACACATGATTTTTAAAATATTAATTATAACCTCTTTTAAAATCAAAATTATAAGTATAAAAAAGGAAATGAAATATACAGGACGTTAAAAGATGAAAAAATAATAAAAAAAACACATAAAAACAACCATTAGAAACATGAAATTGTCATCGACCTTCTAAAGTGTTTAAGGTTACGCGATAGTACCTGTTTGCAGTAACGAAAAATTGACCAGATTGCCTTGGCTAACGAGTACTTTTCAAAGCACTAAAACCAATTCGTGCCACCGTTTCTCTGTTGACGAATGCACTATAATGATAAGTACCTAGCGTAATCGAGCCTTGCTCGAATTTACTTCTAAACATTTACAAATGAATCGAAGTACATTCGTGAGTTTCGGAAACGTTTACAAGCATGAAAAAATAATGGACACGCGTAAAATACGAAACAATTGCGTATCTCTATTTTTCAATTTTGAATGTATATTTGCTCAATATTCAAAATCGCCATATAAATATATTGCGAAATTTCGAATTTTCCATTGTAAATAAGCGGAGTATCTATATATAAATAGGAAAAGACAAAACAGTTCAGTACCTTTTCCTCCTCCGTTTATTAACCGATTTTTTTTTTTTTTTTTTTTTATTTAGTATCTATTGACGATCTTTAGTGTGTTATCAGTACACAAAATTTTGGAAACAGTTTTTTTTTCTTATTTAAATAAAAAATGAATAGAAATAACGAAAAATTAAATCGCTACGGCCAATAAATCTGCTCTTATTAAAATGTTTTAATTTTTCTTAATAATCATCATTATTGCTTTTTTTACAGTGTACTAAATCTTAAAGTGTGTCATTTAATATCAATAAATGAGCGTTTTTTAAAAATTGTGATTTACTGTTAATTTTTATTGTATATTTTATTCAATTATAATGGTACCGAAAAGTGTTTTGTATTGTAAGTACATATAAAAGTGTATGTTCTTAAACATACACAATATGAACGAATGTATAAGAATAAACACATTTTTTTTTGAAACTTGGAAAAATTCATATATGTTTTCTTCAAATTTTTAATAGTAATTATAGTCGAATTTCGACTAATGGGCGAACACTAGGTCTCTTTATTCACTATAGTAAACCCGAAATAAAAAAAATTCCAAAATTCATAAGCCAAAATTACTATTACAAATCACCTATTTGTATTTTTATTCAATTTTTTTTTCGGGAAAATTTTCAAGGAGTACCTCAGATATATTTGTAATAATATATCCAACTTATAAATTTTAAACTAGTTTTTATACCGAATACAGGTCGCCTCCGTTTTACAATTACCCATTTCGTAGACTTTTCTTGATGTTAAGATCTCGCGACTAATCGATTTATCTAAACAACTAAAAATCATGAATTTCATAAAAATCGTTAAAGCCATTTCAGAGAGAATCCAATTACGTGCGTAATAATATATACATTATACTACTTTTGCTCATATTGTTAGGCTCTAAAATAAACGATAATTCACGAAACGGGACCAAACGTAAGAATAAGAGAAGGAAAAGTCGTTGACAAGAATAATAATATCGCAATTAACTGCGAAACATTATCGCGAGCGCGGGCGCAATGAAATGGGATTCAAACGGTTCTCGAATAATGATGCGCCTAATGCCCCACCGATGCTGCATCAACGATTTCGGTCGAAACTTACAGATTTGCTTTTTTCCTACTCCCGCCTTTTCCGTATGATTCCCTCTTTTTTTGGATTTGAACGCGTAATTTCGTACTCGAGTGTATTTCCAGTTCGCAGGCAAAATTAGGAAAAAAGCACACAAATTCAAACGTAATCTAAATGCTAAAAAATATTTCAGCGTCGAACCATACAAGTACATCAACTTTATTCGGTAATTCCAACCTCTCGGTCAAATGTGAGATTGTCATTTACGTACGCGCGATAAACTTTCACACGTATTTACTCATTCTTTATCTTTTAAAAATTCAAACTATTCCCTTGACCTATTCGCTGGACATTTCTTCAAAATAATAAAAAAATATATTCAAACGGAGCCCGTAGCTTTATTTTTTGCCCAATGCTCGTTTCTCATAAATACTACGTTCGGGAAAATTTGCAATTTTTCAACAAATCCCGTGTAATGAGACAGTACTCCCCCCCCCCTTTTTTTTAAGCAATACCCGAGTCGAGAATTTCATCCGGCACTATGGAGTATTTTTTAAAAAGTCTTCCTGAAAAATCCTTATTACAAGAATTTTTCTTTACATCTTTCCGGTACCGAACAACCTTCAAAAATTCGAAAGAAAAAAAAAACTGTGGGCCCAATAATGTTAGAAGTTTCTGTAGTAATTTAAGGAAACTCGTAAACTATTACATTTTTGGCCTCTCCATTGCCATTTCGAAACTCCTTAAAATTCATATTTATCCTTACACTCTTGGACTTCCTTGTCTATATTGTCTCGTCTTTGAAATGTAGCACATCATCTCACTGCTTAGTCCTTCAGCAGTAAACAGTAAGCTCAACTCAATTGCAATAACCGCCACGTTGCTTTAGATTATTGGTCTATCGTTTATTGTCGACTGTAAGCTTTTCTATTAAATGTAATTGTGGCTTTGTTGCTTTAATGTATGGTTTCAAGTGTGGCTATAAATCAGCGATTAGCCTGCCGGTTGCTAATAAATTCCGAGGAAGTCGCTCCTTATTCGCAAGTCATGTTATTGCAAATTCATTTTAGTTACCCCCGAATTTCTCCCTTCCGTTCAGTAATAAACTTTCTGCAACTTAGTTCTGTGGGATTGCGTAGACACTACAGTAGCTGTGAAACTGACATTGGGTTACGATTTTGCTTACTGTTTTTGTTTTTCTTGAGACCTATGGACTCTTTACAGATGATTATTTTTTTTCGATTTTTCTCCTCCTCTTTCGATCGTTTTATTTTTGTTAACGTCCCGACAATCTTTTTTTTTTTTGGGCTCGCCCTTAATATAGGCATTAAACCATTATAAAATAATAAATTAATCTATTTAAGTTAGAGTCGAATACGGTTAGATACTGCGGACAAGAAAGAGGCAATTATTAGAATAACCGAAGGATGAGGAAATGTTAGTAAAAAGGAAGCACTGTAGGGGGTGGAGTATTAATTCTAAGTAGATTTTTGTATAAGATATATCGTTCATGGTATAAGGAGGAGCACTCGAGAAAAACATGGTTAGCATCACAGTAAAAGTTGTCGTTTGGGGGGTGAAGCGGGCAAAAGGGAGTAGGTGATAGGGAAAAACGATAACGGGAGGAGGGTAGTAGGCTATGTCCGAAGCGCAATCTGCACATAGAGACTATTATGGATCGGCGGAGCGAGGGAAACGAAGAGAACCATGATTTTTGGGGGAGGGCAGGTTGGATAGTCGAATAGGGTAAGCTGCGATTGGAGGAGGAAGAGGCATAAGTGTCTGCCAAAGCCTGAAATGGAGCTCTTTGGAGACGGAGATGATGTTATCTGCCGGAAAAGTGTTAATAACATTGCCGTTTTGTGCAGCATTGCGAGCCAATAGATCAACATCCTCATTACCTTGTATGCCAAAGTGTCCGGGGATCCATAGAAAATCAACCTGTATGAAGTTGGTTCTGGATAGACTAGCAATGATTGCGCGGATGTGGAGAATGGTTGATTCAAAGGATGGAGTAGGGTGTGCGGAGCAGATAGATTCTAGAAAACTTCTAGCGTCAGAGAATAATAGAAGATTATTGATTTCGGACGTGGAGGAAATATAAAGTAGAGCACGGAGAATTGCATAGGATTCGGCATAAAAGATGGAACAGTGGGGATCAAGTCTAAAGGATTCGAAATAGTTTTGTGAAGGAATTAAGAAGGATGCTCCTACTCCATGGGTGCCTTTAGATCCGTCAGTAAAAAAAGCCAAGTGTGAAGGGAAAAGAAGTTGCTTTGTGTTTTGGAATTCAATATTAACAATATTAATCGAGCATGATTTGGCCTGTACAGGTAATAAAAAAAAGTTTCAGTGGTGTTAGCATGTCGAAAAGATTAAGTGAAAAATAAATAAAAGGAATGATATTTTGAGAGAAAGTGAGTAACCTTCTAGAAATATAGGACAACAGTGGAATTCTATTTGGGAAAAAGCGCCATTTATACAGTATATATCTATAGGAATGTAGGAGATTGGGAGAGGAAAAGGGAAGTCGCTTTGTTAAGAATCTATATCCAAGAAGGGATCTGCGTAGAGATAGGGGTAGAATATGGGCCTCCGCGTGAATAGCTGTAATGGGGGTAGACCTTAGAGCCCCCAAGCAAAGGCGTAGATACGAATTTTGAATGCGATCCAGTTTAATAAGTCGACTTTTGGAAGCGCTCCTATAAATAAAAGAGCCGTAGTCCAATTTAGAGCGAATTATATTTTTATAAAGAAGAATTAAAATGCTTGGATCGCCACCCCATTCAGTAGGGGCAAGGGATTTAAGTAAGTTCAGTCTTTTAAGTGTAGTATTATGTAAGTAGTTGATATGCTCGAGATATGTGAGTCGACTGTTAAGAACCATTCCAAGACAACGGAAGGAATTAACTAAGGGAACTAAGCAGTTATTCAAGGATATATTGACTGAGGATAAATTATACGGACGGTAAGTAAAGACTAGGCAGGCAGATTTGGTAGGAGAAACTGAAAGATACATGTTGGAAAGAGAGCTTTCTAGCTGTTGTAGTGAGTTTTTAAGTCTTTCATTTGCTAATAGTAATATCAAGCGAGAATGAGTACAATACAATGTCATCAGCAAAAAACAAGGAAGAAGAACTGGTAGAAAGGGAAGCTATTTCGAGCGTATAGATATTGAAAAGGGTGGGGCTCAAACAAGATCCCTGTGGTAATCCCCGGTAAATTCTTCTTTTAGTATCGCAAGAGGGAAAAAATAGATGAATTAAACGATTTTTTAAAAGATGGAGGATGATACAAATGAACTGCGAGGGAATATTGATGGACGACATCTTACTTTGTAATAAAGGGAGATGTACGTTATCAAAAGCCGAAGTTACATCTATAAAGGCAGCAAGGGTATATTTTTTAAATAAAAAATTTTTTATATATATCGGATATAGGACGAAGCGAAGATGAATTTTTTTTAGGAATAGAAATGATGATGAAGGAGTTCCAAGAAGGAGGGAGAAAGCCAGAGGATAAAAAAAGATCGTATATATTAAGGAGGAATTCGAAAGATTGGTCAGAGAAATTTTTTATAACTAGATATGGGATACAGTCCAACCCTAGGGAGGTATTTTTTTTATCCTGTAAAGAAGAACGTAATTGGTAAATGGAGAATGGTGCGGTAAGGAAGTGTGGTGGGGAGTAATTAGGAGAAAATGTTAGAGGAATAGTTTCATTTATATTAGGAACATAGGGGGGAGCTATGGAATCGATGAAGGAAATGAGCTTTTGCTTAGGAATATTATAGTGAGAAAGACGATTTGATAAGGGAGTTTTAAAAGCCCTAGCCATTTTCCAAATGTCGGAGAGAGGAGTATCGTGTGAGAAAGCAAAGCAGAAATTTTTCCAAGAGTTTCTCTTGGCCGTTTTGTAGATATATCTGGCTTTTGCATTAGCTTTTTTGTGTAACAAAAAGTTTGTCATGGAAGGGGATGATCTGAAGATTCTAAATGTACGCAGACTTTCTTCAAATGCTAGCTTGCAATTGTTATTCCACCATAAAGAAGAAGACGTGGGAGCTTTAGAGTTGGTTGAAGGAATGAGTGGAGGAGAGGGTGAAGACAGACTGGAATAAAATGATTGGGCGAGACTGTTATATTTGGATACAGGATCTAAGTTAGGATGCATCACGGAAAGGGATTCATCGAGGGAGGATCGGAATTTGGCCCAGTCAGTTTTTTTAAGGTTCCATTCGGGAGACTGTAATGGTCTAAATTGGCTAGTAGATGAGGTGGTAGTAAGATTAACAGTGATGGTAATAGGTATATGATCATCCCAAAAGTACTTCCTAAAGTGTTCCATAAGCATTGAGGACTAATATTAGGTGAAGAAAAGGTAAAGTCCGACGGAACTGGGGGTTGAAAAATTTTTAAAAAGAATAGGGGACTGATCGTTGAGAAGAATGATATTGTTTTCATGTATTGCATCCACTATTGTAGCGCCATTTCTGTTAAGATGGGTGCATCCCCATAGGGGAGAATGAGCATTCCAATCTCCCCCAATAATAAAAGGTTGAGTAACAGAATCTAGGATAGTAGAAAAGGAAAAGTTATTAAGATTATAATTAGGCGGGACGTATATAGAGACAAAGTGGAAAGCCTGTGAGTAATTATTAGTTGGGATAGATATGTGAGCTAAATTGGGATCAGTAGCGGGGGACGGGGAGGGAACGGTATTATAGGGAGTGAAAGAAATGTCTTCCCGTAGAATGATTGCTGCACCTCCATAGCCGTCATCACGATCCGACCTGACTATGTTAAAACCTTTAGTGGAAAATTTAGATGTGCTTTTTAGCCAAGTCTCTGATATAAGCGCTGTCGATATTTTGTACTGAGCTAATAGACTTTCTAAAGAAGCCTTATTGGCTCTTAGACTTCGGCAGTTCCATTGAAGTATTTTCAGGTTATTAGGGGCCATGAGTAATAAGTTTTAATTTATATGAAAGAGCAAGTAGAGGGGAAAACGGGTAGAAGAAAAAAGAGAAAATGAGTGGAAGGAACAAGTATCGAATTTAAAAACGTCGCGACGATGAAACTTAAATAGCACGAGTGAGGTAGTAAAAATATAATTATACCAACGAATACTTACATTATTACAATATTGTACATAGAGAATATATATACTACTTATCAATTATATAGGGGGTACAATATGGCAAGATAGAATATCGAGTAAAAAATATTTTCTATAAAATTTAACGTAATTCGGTGACATATGACATGTAGTTAGAATTAATAATTTTCTAAAATTTTATTTGAAATTACAGAGGACGAGGAGCTAGAGGAAGCTGAAACAGAAGAGGAGAGGGATTTTGACGAAGAGATTGTTATATCTTCAGACTCTCTTGTAGGTGGCAGTGAAATTGTGTTATTATTGGAGTTAGAAGAATAGTGATTTGGCAGAAATAAGAGACTATTAGGTTGAGAGGTGATTAATGTATGGTTTTCGATAGATGGGCCAGGAAGGAGATTTGTAGTATTCTCTGAGTCCTGATGAAGAACCTCTTTTATTATGGATACAGAAGGAGTTCTGCCATTAGGAAAAGATAATAGGGAATCGTATTTTGGAATAATTGGAGTGTGAAAAGCGTAATTTTTTTTAGTGTTTGGTTTTCGAATGTATCGCCTTGGTGTGCTGGTGGTCGGCATTTTTGAATTCGTAACATCAGCATATGTAAAAGCACTGTTGACTGTTTTTGAGTTTATTATTTGTGCGGCTTCTGAGGTTGATACATTTTCTATAGCCTTGATTTTTTCAATATTTAATTTGCGGAAATAATATGGGCACGACTTGTCCGATGTCATATGATTTTCGTTGCAGTTGAGACACCGGGTATGGATAGCAGGAGCGGAAGTACAAGAAATAGACTGGTGATCCTGATAACACAAATGACATCTCGGTTTGGAACGACATTGAGCAGCTATGTGTCCGTATCTACAACAGTTTAGACATAGTCTCGGCGGGCGATAACTAATGTCTACCGGAAAGCGTAATTTGTAAATACTGATGTATTTTACTCGTGTTTTACCGATGAACTTTATTTCCACAGTTGTAGTAGGTACTAACTTGTCTTTCTCACGGCGCTGAATCCGTCTGATGCCAGCGACTTCGATGTCACTTTCAATTTCGGCCATAATTTCTTCATCAGATATATCATTCGGTACATGTCGAATTATTCCGTAGCTGTATAATATACTATTCGGAGCAAAGGCCTTTAGGTCTTTTCTATTATTTATTTGCGAGATTAAATTATTGGCGTCTTTTGTGTTGTTAAAAGTAGCTTTTATTTTAGTCCATTACGTTGAAAAAAAATTAAGCCAGGAACACTGGAAAACATTTTACAAATCGAGAATGAATGTTTACCGATGTTCTTTTCAACAGATTGTATTATTACAACAAAGGGGCCAAGATGAATATCGGCGCGATAATAGCAGTGTGTGTTGCTTGGCTTATCAGCTAAATTATTGTCTCGTTCAGATTGTCGTTCTATTTTTTTTTTTTTTTTTTTTTTTTATCTTGGGCGCGTCAACTTAGGACATTTACCCAGCACAAAGGACTAACAAATAGTGAAACGTAGGGACTTGAAAGTTAAATTAGGAAGCGATTAGAAACAGAAGAAATAAAGATAGCCTAATTTGAATTGTGCTTACCTCTGCTTGGTTCGATATACCTGTTATATCCGGATCGCTCGTACATTCCATCGGTAGATGATCACTCGCTTCACCGGGCATCAGTAATTGTTTCCGGTTCGGCGGGGGGTCCGCTGCATACTGATAGTGACGCGCGGAGTTATAAAGTAAAACGATATTGATAACGTTAGAGATAAATTAAACTCGTAAGTTTACTAGAAGAAGCCGAAATAAAATTCGAACGCAACATTACACAGCTTC
The DNA here is from genome assembly GCA_039619475.1 of Icerya purchasi. Lineage (NCBI taxonomy): Eukaryota > Metazoa > Arthropoda > Insecta > Hemiptera > Monophlebidae > Icerya > Icerya purchasi. The sequence continues at coordinate 334,416,287 of CM077115.1, read as the reverse complement.
GTCTTATTAGCTTACTTGTAGAAATTTTTCTCCTGACAATCTTAACTAGCATTCCTTATAACCTCGGTAATTACCCCCCTTCGATACCCCCTAAGCATAACATATATTCTCTTATTTTTTTTTTTATAAAACCAATCAGTTTCACTTTCTTTATATCTTTTCCTATTTACGATGTTATATTTCATTCCCGCTTTATTTTATTTTATTTTAATGACAAAAAAAAAAAAAAAAAAAAAAAAAAAAGAAGAAAAACTGTTCTTTTGAAAACTGAGCTTCGTTGCTAGTCCCGTAAGTTTTAAAAATATTGCGATATGCCGGAATTCTTAATTATTAAAAAAACTGGAATACTTTAACGACGCTATATATTTTACATCGTTTCAAATCTATGATCAATGATTAATACGTGCTGAAAAATTGTGTTCAATCAATTAAATATTTCCCTCTTGAGGAGAAAAAAATGAAATATTTTACCGCCGAGTGAGTCAAACAAATTGCTCTCCTGGTAAATTACAAACTTGCGCGCCATACGATAAACCAAATAACTACAGAATGAAACGCGACTAATTAAATAACTAGACGGAGCAAAATGATCATCTTAATTAAACTAACGTCGTACATTCACATCTCCTTTCCGATACACCGTATCCGATACCAAACTTTAGTCCCGTTCTCATCTAGTATGTCTTGTTTCCTACCTCCGGGTCAGTTGCAACTAGCACATTATATTACCTCTTAATGCCAACAGCATGGCCCAGATTACACCGTAATTTTCACTCGCGTTAAATCCACTGCCTGATTGATTGAAGGGAAAAAGAGATAAAATGCCTAAGCCTAAAATCCGATGGTTTATCCTACGTTATTGTCGAGAGAGTTTTTAGACGCAAACATATAAATTTACTGCAAGTATTTCATAAATAAATTATGAAAAACTCGTAGGCGAAAGAACTTCCGAACGAACGAACGAACGAACGCAGAGAGAGAGAGAGAAGTGACAACGGCGAACACGTCACGCAGATGAAAAGTAGGACAAGCGAAAAAAATATTAGATGTAAAAAAACACAGAAAAAACAACGAAAAGAATACACAAACATTTCGGAATATAAGCTGAAAAAAGAGACCGAAAAAAGCGTAAGACTAACGAGAGAAAGATATAAAAAGACCGACAAAACATCGAAAATGTGCACCCGCCGAAGAATGTTGGAAATAAAACAGGCCGACAAGAACACGAACAAGCCAAAAAGAGTAGCGGTTGAACTTAACAAAGAATAAGAAATGAAGGAAAAACTGGAACGTACTAGGGGAATGCGTGATAAAAAATGTTATAGAAAGAAAATGCTGAAGTAAGTCCCACGGAATACAACAACGAACGGGGCGCATAAGAAAAGCTAGAGTAAGATAGTTCTTAATCGGAAGGAAAAGGAAATTTCATTTTCCACATCTCTAAGCGTTTATCCATCTGCCTTTCGTGCTCTTACTCTCCCATTCTATGTTCGCAATATTATTTCTCAATAAAATTCAATAAAATCCTCTTTACATTCACGCGAAACCGATTATTCGTCGCTATCTACATAATACATAGACTTAAACCGGTAGTCGTAATATTTCTCGAAACTGAAATAGTTTTTCCGATGATCACCACGAGACGGCCAAAACAAAATGCCGCCAATTTTTAATAAACTAGAAAACGCTGAAAATTTATTCCCACGACATACAGTAGACAAATTACCGAATATATTTTTAAAAAACGTACCAGCGCGGCCTGTTCAATGATTGGAAGTTTTAAAGTTATCACACCGACACTTATTTTCCACCACGCGCATAACAAACAGGTTGAACGTGAAAAAAAAATCATTTTTTAATTTTTTCCCCCGTAGAAATATAATTTATTTACACAAGCGCAGTCAGATAAACTCAAATCGATTAAAAAACCAAAAAAAAAAAAAAAAAAATAAAATCAAAGGACAATGATAAAACACACACAATCGAGTAATTTTTTTTTCTGAAAAATTATTTTTTTACACGCAACTTTGCTAAATGTTAAAACTGGAATACATTAATAAATGAACGCGTATACTTCCACTTAGCGTTAATTAACGGTACACCACCAAGGACCGTAATGTAACACATTTAACAAAGGGGACGACGATATACCAGATGTAATTTTAGCAGAATGTAAATGAATGGATCATTTTAATTATTCGCGTTACCACTGCCATTTTGCCATTTTTGTTTTTCATCATCCGAATGTTATCGTTAACATTTAATAAAATTAATAAACGGTGATACACACTATTTTTTATGCACGTCACCACTGTCGTTGTGTATCGTGATTCGTATAAATTTGTACCAGATACAATGTAATCGAAGATAAAAAAAACATATTCGCTTTAACGGCACTTTGGAATGCGAATAATAAGGCGCTTGGTAATGCGAGATGAATTTTGAAATTTACTACAGCCGCAAATCCGCGCGTCGATAAAATTAAAAATCACGAAACACTTTTTTTTCTTCTGACTTTAACCGTCGTGCAAAATCGTCAACTCTGCACAAACTGACGTATGTTTCGCGTCAATCGCACTTCGACTGGAAAACAATGTGAGTGAAACGGAAGAGTGTTAAAAACGCGTCACGAAATACCGTTAACACAAATTTCAGCCAGCTTTCCAAGTTTAACGAAAGCTCTTTTAAGGAACATAAGGACGTTAATTTCGCGGAATAATGAACAATTTTGCAGGCAGATTTTGAAAGAGACATGTCGTCGAAGGGTAAAGAAGAAAATTCAAACCGTAAACTCTCATTAATTGTATCGACGGAGTTACGCGAATAAAGAATAATATCTCCGTCGGAGAAGTAAGACGGATCATGGTCCACTTCGACTAATTTTGTCTAGTCTACAACCAAATCGAAATACCTAATTCTAGTACCGACGACTATTACATTTAAATGAACCGCTCGTCATTTGTAAATCAGTTTAGACGCATTTTCAAACGCAAAAATCAGATCTAAAACATTCAAATAATCGTGGAAAATAAAATAAACTATTCGCAACGCAAATGAGCAATATTAAGTTACCGAGGGCCATAAATTACGCATAAAAAAAACGCGAGGAAAAAACATAAAACAATCATTACTACTTGTAGCAATAAACTGTGTAACCTTGCGCATATGTTTTATAGGAAATGCAACGTCATCGAGTAAAAACAATTTGGAGGCATTCTAAAGCATAATTACAGTTTGATTAGCTATTCAATTATCGCAAACCAATTCAGGGATCAAAAGAGGAGGTAATAGCGAGAATAATGTGCGTAGAAGCAAAGGACAGGATATAACAGCCACAATAAGGAGTAAAAAGCCCAAGCCTAAAACAAGAGTGCAGAGCTGATTGTTCTACCACCGAAGAAGAATTTAAAAGAAAATCAACTACTAATTCCGCGGGTGCTTTTTCGACTCAACGATCATTCTACACCCAAAATATCACAATAATTAGAGAAAATATAACCAAAAACTCATCAACATTGAACTAGAGCTACCTATTAATAGGACGAGGCCGAAATGTAAGGAGGATGAAATTATCCACCTCAAACGTTGTGGCTGAGTCGTTGTGGCCGAAACGATAGGAGCCCTTGAAAAATTGGGGGGAAAAAACAATTTTTATCTAATGAATACACGAATTAAAAACTTTTAAATTCATCTATTCTCATTTTTAAGAAAATAAGATGAACACTCAAAAAACACATGATACACCGATCACAAACAGCTGCATCGAGCGGAGAATGTGCGAAAGAGCCTAATGAAAAACGAAAACGGAAGGAAGGCAGCAGAGAATGATTAAGATGCAGACGAATAATGGAGACAACGGTGCGTCGAAGTGAAGGTTGAGTGGACAGATAAAAAGAGCGTCTAAAAGAGAAGTAGCTTTTACATCTGACCGAAATCTGAGATAGAAATTCTTCCATAGCGACAGCAGGTTAGAAGATGGGATTTTTTTTTTGAAAAAGAAAGAAGAAGAAGCAGTTACCTCGTTATCAAAGATGCCAGAATGGCCAGGAACCTATAAAAAACCAATATGAAGCGTACGGAGAGAAGAATAAATGCTAAATCGTATAGGGAGAATAATAAAGTCTCAGGAATAATCAGGATGGGGAGAACAAATGGCCTGAAAGATACTTGTAGAGTCGAAGAGTAATCAAAAAATTGGAAGAAAAACGACTGGGGGAAATAAAATTAACGAAGGAACATAAAATGACCATCAACTTTCGTGAAACAAACAGAAGGAAGAAACAAAAAAATTTGGAAAAGTTAAAATTTGGAAGAATAAAAAGAGCACCAACACCGGTAGACCCTTTCGAGAGTCATCAGTGAAAATGATTACGTACCAAAGGAGAATTGATAACGCTGCAAAATTCCTGCTTAATTGGAGATTTTGAAAGTGCGGGCAGAACAAATACCCCGAGGAAGATCGCAGAGTTTACTGAAGTTAAAGGAAAAACAGCGGAAACACTATTTAAGAAAACTGCGAAGAACCAGAATAAACAAAGTCGAATAGAAATAAGAGACAATATAGGAGTTATCCTCCCGGAAATTGAAAGGTCGGGATGAATGAGAGTAGAGGATGTGAGTGGAACACATTTAGCACGGAAAAGGCAATCATCGAAAAAGGTAAAATTGCAAAAATTTAATTTGCCGAAATTTCGTTTCGGAAATTTTCTGACCCACTAATCTATTCTCGATATCCAAGCAACGATATAATTTTCTTCTGTTCGTTTGATACGCAACGAAAAATCAAAATAACAAACGTGTAAGGTTAGGCTCGGCCGGCTTAATTACGATAACCTCTAAATCAAGAACTCGGAACCGTTTCCTAATGCAATCAACCTCTTATGCCTACAGACGTGTTGAAAAACTGGCAGCAAAAAGTGTACCATCACGAGCACTAACAGTTAATTTTTCAATTCTACCTCCAGTGTTTCCTACATCGCTCCAATTGATACCAAAGGTTCATAAAAATTTCTTCTTACATCCGCATCAGACTCGCATAAGCAAACACTTATCGAATAAAGCTGTCCCCGGAGGGATTAATACAAAAACGTTAATTTAAATTCGTCGGTTTTCGCGGCAAAAAATATATATTTTAATTATGTGATTTCGCGTGAAAATTACCAGTGTGCACACATCGTGCGTGCAAGCTTACACACAGTAACATCGTGCACTAAATACATATCAACGTGCGTATCGATTTTATTTTGTACACCGGGGCAGATCCAGAAGGACATTTGATGGGAAAGGGGATTATATAATTACGTAAAATCGTCTACAGTAGGCAGTGGATTTGAGAAATACCCCTTGTTTCATAAAGAAAATCACAAATAGAGAGTGACCTCTTTAGAAATTCATAAAAATATTATTAAAATTTTTAATTTAACTTTTGTCTTATATTGAGGGGTGAAAAATAAAACGAAATTATAAAATTATATACCTTAAATATGGTAGTTTAGAAATAATAAGAAGGATAGTATTTCTTATTAGACACTTGAATTCTTTTTTATTTTTGTTAGTAATCCGATCCGAATTCTCTTTGTCCGTGAGCAAGTTTAAATACATATATATTTCTCATGGAATACTATTTTTAATTAAAATTACAAAATAAAAATTAAAAATAAATAAGAAATACACAAAAGATCGGCCACAATTGTGTTTAAAATAGAATAAAAAAGGAACATTAATAGTTTTATTAGAAAGTAGGATTAAATATTAATTATTAAAATCCATATGTTGTAAATTTCATACAAATCTTTCATAGCATAAATTAAGTTTCTCTCTTTTATATAACAAATTTTTTTCATAGAGGCTTTGTTTCTTTGGGGGGTGTCCCCTATCCCCCATTCCCGTGGATCCACTACTGATACACATGTATGTATGTATCTATATATATATATATATATATAAATCAATCCCTTCCCCGTCGCAGTACAGTTTGAAAATAAACTTATAACATCATTGCACAGATCAGACTTCAAATGTTGTCTGCTTTATATAATTTTTATAAAAATAGTTGATTTTTATACCCCTCCAAAGTGGTAGAGAGGACTTGAAAAAAAAAAAAAGGAAATAAATGAAGTTAAAAAACAATCGCATAGTCCCAGTTTCGTTCAAATTTACCGTTATAAATCGGTATACAATTACAGTACAAATTTAATATATTATTCAACTAACATTCAACCATAACAACCTCGATAAAAATGCCACCGGCAGAATACTGAAAATTTTTAATTAAGAATTCTTCTTCTTTTGAATACCTTTCAGAGTTACATATTAAATTAATTTTTTAATTTAAATAAACTTATATGTGTTGCGTTATTTCACAGGCCTAACGAAAATCCCTGACCGAGCGCTCCTGTTCACATTTGCAATTTTCAAATATAATTGTGTCCGCCTTTCACACTTTCAGAATATTAATTAATGGCGAACTACGCAGAAAGTTATACGTTTTTCCTCGACACGCAAGCTCTAGAAAACCTGCAAACACGGAAATTTCGCTTCCAAATACAACGCTAAAAAATCAATACATTTTTACACGTATACATTCTTCTTATTTTCCTTGTTAAACTTGAAAATGTTCGTCAAAGGAAACATTTAAATTATATTTTAAGACGCCCTCGGGAATGCCACCAAGGTATATTTAAAACGACGTGGACGTATATTATTTTAAATTAATGTTTTTTTTTTTTTGTTCACTTAAAAATTATTTTTCCTACGAACAATAAAAGCATAAAGGCCAAACATTCCTTTTAATTTTATATCTAACGAAAGTTTACGTAAATTTTCCTATATCGGCTGACCGCTAAAAAACAATTCCGTTAAGATAAAGACTGTAATTAAAAAAAAAAAAAAAAAAACAAAAAGAAAACTACAATATAAATATAATTATAAATTACGCTTATCACTTATTCTAGTGGTGATCCGATTACTGCTCAGCTGATGGAATGTTGAAACTTCAGGTTCTTTGGCAAACTCAAACCGAGCGCTAGTAACCGTTTCTGACGAGTGCTTCCAATTGAATATTGCAATAATAATACCTATTCATTATAACTTCGTAACCATCGGACACTAAACTGACTACCCTTGAACAGTGCTAACTGACTACCCATCATCACTTTCCCTGATCAGTTCCTGTTTCAAGCATTCTCGCCGAAATCAACTACTTTCTATTCGGAGGCCTAGATAATTCCTTTTTGACATTTAAATTTTCAATTTAACTTTTATTTTCATTATATACGACGCATTAAGAACTGAAGCAACAGTAATAAATCCGTTTTACACGCACGTCGATTGTCGCAATAGTCTAGCTGCTAGAGCACTAAACTTCCGTTACAGGACTAGTATCGTGAGTTCGATCCTAGGCGATGACAAAAATTACAATTAAATTAAAGCCAATGGCAAACCATTACGTATACCGCCATATGCGCGCTAAATGATGTGTAATAGGCAGACACATATGGGGAACTGCATTTTGCATTTCGATAAATCAATCGCAATATCAGTTTCAAGTGCAGGTTTTAAATACAGGTACATTACTCATATCTGTACACCTAGAATGTACGAAGAATAAAGGTAGTCGCCAAAGCGCAGAAACTGAGTATGGCACCATGTGATAATGACACACACGTACCACACAATTTCCAAATACTTATTAACTTATATTAACTTATAATAAAAAATAAATAAAAAATGGGAGAAAATGTGTTTATCCATACATGGATGAGAATATATTTATCCCAAGTCGTTTCACTCAACATCGAGCACCGTGACTACCGATTTACACATTCTAATTGTACAGTTATAAGCATAATTTTCGTGCTAATTGTTATACTCGTATATTCGTAAATGTACACGTAAGACCGCACTTCAAACTGATTGTAAATAATGTTCGATTTATCGATATCTAAATGCAGCCACCCAAGTCAGGCTCTATACTAACTAACGCACATATGATGGTATGCGTGTTTGCCATTGCCTTCCCGGTGTCTATTAACGATTATTTAATTATTTGTAATTAATTTCTTTCGTCACCTGGCATCGAACTCAGGACCTCTGCGACGGAAGTCAATATATGTATGTATATACATATATATGTATATATATATGTATTTATATACGTGAAAAGCAAGATTTGTAAAATTCTAACGAAACAAGTTTAAAAACTGATATTTAATAATCTAGATTAGCCTTTATTGGGATTGATTGGGCGCCCGGAACGGTTTTATCGTAAAATCAATTTTGGAAATAACAAAATCTCGCAAGCACATATGAAAGAAATATGATAAAGAATAACCCCGTTAATCTTTCTCGACGACTTGAAAAAGTTTCGAGAAAAGCATTCCAAATTGTAGCGGTATTTCTTTTCAGAATTCTCACCTTCAACATTACCTGGAATCTATCTTTTTCAATTATTTCCATATCATTTCTACAATCGATAACTTTTACTTCCACGCGGAAGAACCGAAATGAAATTCGAATAAGCCTGCTGCTGCTGCTGCTGCTGCTGGAAAACCGCAAAGATGAATAATGTATCCGTATTTCTGGACATGGAATAAACTTTGCTGTTTCTTTTGATTTTCGAAATTGCGCGCCGAGCTTTTACAGAAAACTCGACAGTTACTAATCGAATAAGTGCAACAAATTTTCACGCTAGTTCTGATTTTATTCGAGTTACTGGCTGCAAATTTTTTTATTTTTATTTGGAAAACTGTTAGAAGTAATAATTTAACTTCAGACAATGTTAGAATAACCCAAAATCAGTGAACTAATATGTGCACTGTTAATAGAGCTCCTCATCTTTTAAAAAAATAATTACGAGAAAAAACCATATCATCTAAAAAAAACTTTGACCATCTTCTATCTATAGCTTAACCGACTCATACCTGAAGACGACTCTACCTGACAATTAGTCAAAAATCGATAATGCATTTATGATAAACGCGAAATAACCTCGAGAAAATAAAATTTCAAGTATACATATAAAAAAAAAAAATAATGTAAATCGTCCTTTAATCGAATTTCCCGCTATGCTAGATATATTATAATCGCTCCGAATTTTTAGTTTTAAAAAAAAAAGTACTATACAAAATCGAACTGCACGAATATTAAACGCTACTTCGCGCGTTATAAATTACAGACTGTTTGAATTCTCGTATTATTTTACAGATTAAAAAAAAACCAAAAAAATTCATCTATACTGTCGTATTTTTTAATAACTTTGTTATTAAATAGTCACGAATTAATCCGCTCGCAATGAAAATAATTAAAAGAGTAAATTTTATAATCGAAATTATAACGAGAATGTTTAATCGCGAAAAAAAAACTAAAAGAAGGCGCAGATTTTCAAGAACAAATGAAAGAAAAAATAAACAGCTTACAAACTAGTGCAGAAGAACAGGACATAGACGCAACACACATTAAACGAGCAGATGACTCAGTCACAAATGAAAAATTTGAATTGACAGGGCAAAAGATAAGCTTTTACAGGAAACAGTAGACACACTTTCATGTGATTGACGAAACTCCAAAATAAGTCCCAAAGAAATCAAACAGAATGTACGGAACCGTGCAAAACGGTACGAAAAAAGATTACATAGGATATCGGCGAATATAGGACAAAGAAATAAATGAAATAATCGAGAAGACAGCAGCATGAAAATACTACCTAATATATATATATATGTATATATATATATTAAAAATAGAAAAATTTCAAATAACGGGAATAAGTGAAAAGTTATAAAAAGAATAAATATCTATATAAAACTATAAAATGACACGATAGAAGTAGAGGAAGAAAAATAAGTCATTTCCGATAACTCGATTCGGCCAATTACAGAACACGAAGTAAAAAGAGCGGTGAAGGTACAAAAGAAAAACTACTCTGAAGGATAAATGGACGAAAAACCGCATCCGAGAAACAAAAAAAAAAAAAAAAAAAAAGGTATAACAAATGCAATAAGTATCGTTAAAAATAATAAATGGAAGTGGTCCGGTCATCTAAAAGCAAAACATCGTGAGAAAACCTGATGTTAAACGAGCTCCAGCACACGATCGAAGAAGCGCTGGCTAGATAAAATTCGAAAATTTAGAGCCAACCGGTGGGAAGAGGCCCAAGATTGCGATGTCGATAATAGCAGCAATATTTAGATCGGAAAACTCGAAAAACAATGATTACTCTAAATACGATAAACAGTCAAAGACGAAGAGAGATCATTAGCAAAATACTTCAAAAAAATCTGAACAAAATCTAAAGAAGATATACAAAAATACCGATTTAAAGTTTAAAAAAGCTAAACACGATTATAAAACGGAAGTCATAAAGGCCAGAAGAAAAAGATTGCAAAATAAAAATTTATCAACAACACACAAACGTAAGACTAATACGAATGGCACATGGCAGTGGTTTCAAGAATGGCACTTTGAAAAAGGAGACAGGACTCATAATGGTAGCCCAGGAATAGGCCCTCCGCACAAATGCTACAAAAGCAAAGATCGATAAAAGCCAAAATAAAACCGATCGTGTAAAGAAACAGAAGAAATGGAAGAGCATATAGTGTGCTATCACAAGAAGATTGTACAGAGCATTTGCAGAGATATAATAGAAAATACGGCTCACCGTCAAATAAAAAATGGCGGGAGCGTAAGCCGGAAAAAGTAATATAAACCGACCAAAATGAAATACTGGGCGAATTTCGGAAACAGACTGGCAAACACCTAGAACATAATATGACGTATAATAGCACTGTAGTCGAGAAAAATCGAGAATATTTGACAGATATATCAAATTCCGGAGATAGCAGAATACGAGATAAAAAAGAAGAGAAAAATTATTAAGGTATAAGAACCTACAAATAGAACTTACAAGGTTATGGCAGAAGAAAGTAATTGTTGTTCGGACAGTAATTGGTGCCCTTGGAGAAATTCCACCGGACCTGAGAAAACAATTGAATATAATAGAATTGAATACAGTGACAACAGCACAACTTCAAAAATCAAAGATATTAGGAACAGTCTACATTCTGCACATTCTGTGACTCCTAGATTCTTGGATAGGATTTGATATACAAAGACGATCATTCTAGCTGTAAAGTAATAAGGCTGCGAGAAAATACGATAATAATTAATTATAATAATAATCACATGTCAACCAACAATAATTTTAATTTCAGTTTACTTATATAGCGGTGTACAAAAATTAACACATCACAATAAATACATGTACATGTATGAAAATAAACAAAATATAAAATACTTCTTAAATAATACTTTTTAAAACTCAAAGAAAAATATTCCCCGAAAAGAAAGTGAAGTAAATTAAATAAATGCATATAAATTAGTGGTTTACAGTAAGGTCATTGTTTAAACTGAAATGATTTGTAGTAGAAATTACATGTAAAATATAAGAAGACGGGATGATAAATGTAATAAATGAAAAATAAACAAAAATAAAATAAATAAAACATAGATGTAAACATACGAATACATATATGTATATAAAAACACACATATATCACACATATCCATATGCATATATACGAGTAGAGCTATTAATAACAGTTATACTCACATACAATGCAAAATTAATAGGTATACAAAAAAAAAGTGAGAAAAAAAATAATAATAACGCATATGTATACAAAACATACACATACACCTACATTTAATCGTACTTACCCACCAACATAACACATACAAACTTGAATACTTAAGTACTTAAACACATAGGCACGTGCCATTAATTATATAAAAAACATTAAATAAAGGTTAGAATACAAGACAATATAAAATGAAAATAAAAGTTGACAAATTTACATCTCCAATGAATAACTCCGTAGCTTAATATATGTAAATATAATGCAGTATATAATTTATGCAGATGTGTTTTATTTAAAAATTTACTGAAATAATATAACATATATAATAATTGTATTAATGATAATGATTATAATAATAATAATAATAATTTTCAATTTTTTCAATTTCAATGCATAATTGCGCGAGTAGTGGTGTGTAAAAAATAAACATATGACAATAAATATAATAATAATAATAATAATAATAATAATAATAATAATAATAATAATAATAATAATAATAATATAGTCTCAACATCGACGATTCCAGCCGAAAGTCAAGCAAAAGGAAACTAAGTACTGACCACTTTTTTAGCATAGACGTCAAAATAGCATAAACAAGAAAATTGTTAAGTGCATTAATCACAATCCAGCTACATGTTTATCACCAGTTCGGACCCTTTCATTTACAATGTTTAAACATTTCATCCTTTTTTTGTTTTTTCACCTGTTATCTGTAATTAACAGAGGTTTTCCTATTTGTTGTATGTACTTATTTTAATAGATTTCCTATATTAAAATTTAGTTAATATCATCAGATTGTGTTACTTCAAAAACAACGTAAAGATACAAAGAAAATGTTTTCATGTATCATACGTAAAATGTGTCATAAAGTTAGAAAATACGATTTTCTCCGTAAGTAAAATATGCATAACGAATTCAATTAAAATGGCAAAATTAATAACTAACACTTTTTTACTGAGTAATACACAAAATATAGTAACATGAGATGCATTTGTAATATTCTATAGAAAAACAAATATATATCACCATTTTGAGTTGACGATTCAAATTTGAACATATTCTATGAAAATATTCATCAAAAAATGCGGATGTCCGTTTTAAGGAAATAATCTTACGCAACAGCTAAGAATAGAAATGATTGAAAAAGCAAATAAAAGAAAAAACGTATCAGTATGTACTTATTAGATTACAAATTTGACGCGCGACTTTTAGTTTTATTTTATCTAATATACTAAAAGAAAATTAATGATTTATATATATATATATATTATTTTTAATTTTAATTTTTTCAATCTTTTTAAATTTAAAATTTCTACAGCTATCAAGTTGCGCTACTCGCAAATAAAATATAAAAGTAAATTTTACCTTTGTAAATGGTAAATCTTATAGGTATACTGTCCAGTAGAATATTTTCCACCCAAAAGCGGATAATTTTCAAACGGTTCATTTTTGATAACTTCAATTCCTTCTCCACCGCCGGTTTCATTTTTACTCGCTTCCGCCACCGAAAACAGCTGAGCCACCTGATACTTTGACAGAACAAAATGAAAGTCAATTAAAAAATAATACACTTCTAGGACACTATTTTATTATTAAAACCGATTATTTTTTTCTTAAAAAAAAAACATGACAAACTTATGCATAAAAGCGTTCTGACGGTCAAAAGAATAAGCATTTAAATGATATCGAACGATTTTTAATGATTTTTCATTTGACCTCCTATTCAATCCGCTATTATCTAAATTTCCATTAAACAGTCTAATCATTCAAACCATCAGTAATATCATTTCAGCTCAATTTTCTTTGCCAAACCGTCGTCATCCCTTTATCTCTCGAAATTTTTAAATCGAAAATGCAGGAATAAAAAGTTTCCGCAATGTTCAGTGAAATAATTACGATTTAATAATTTTTTATTTACGTAAATACGAATAAATACGCAATTGCTGTAGACACTTTCTTAGACACAATAATGGGAAACAATTTGTGCTTTCACCAGTATGGCTTCCTTCCATTCGTCCGCGCACTGTCTTAACTTCCAAGAAACCTGTCGCGCTTAGTTGCCATCATTTCGGCTTGCCTCGGTTCTGAATTTTCCATCAACCAATTCAAACTATGTTTTTAATTGAAGTCAATTTTTCTTTTTAACCGCATTAAATTCGGTTAAAAGAGAGTTTATACGAATCCCGAAAACTGGGCCTTCGAGATAACTCGCCCATCGAATTGTGATAAGTTCAATCAGAATATGCAATATTGTAGTCGGCTGTGTACGCAGTTTTTCATTTATTTACCCGTTTCCAATTCGTAATATAGTAAGTACGATAAAACGAATAGAACATACATTTATCGAAAATATTTATTAAATATAAAGCTCCGTAAGAAACTGGATTAATTTTTTTTTTTAGATTGCGATATAACACGCGTAATAATGATAAACTACGAAATATATCGGAAACATGCATAGATATCGAGATAAAATTCAAATCACTGCAGCGTACAAAAACAAGCCCCTTAGCCTATTTATAGAGAGAGTAACGTGCCTATAAAAGACAAAATTAAATAAACACATTAAAACATATCGTCGCAACGACAATTATATGTCAAATAGAATCGATCATTTAAATGTAAACAAACGCAAATGAAATGTATTTTACAACAAATAGAAATATCAAATACTAAAAACACAATATAAAATCAAGGCAAATTTTACTCGCGCGCTAACTGATTAATTCGTAACATTACACCGATATACGTCGAAAAACACATAACTGATAAACAATCCGAATAATTCTAATTATAATAATAGAAAATCTGGAATCAACGAGAAATTATATGTAACACATGTTGTTGCAGGTGAAAGCAGCAAAATTTCCAGAATCTCTCGGAACACACATGTAAGAATAAACTGATCGCTAAATTTCGGAATGTATAAAATAAATAGCCGTTGGGAATTATAAATCAATACGCGAAAATATTAAAAGTTACAACTAATTAAAAAAACACCTTCGCCGAATCGTTTATGATACAATATAAAAATAATATTATTTAATTGAATATTCACTTTTAAAAATTCAACAATTTAATCTTTTACATATTAATAGTATAATATGTTTTTAATTCTGTACGATACTTTTTTTATTATATTACGTATATTCTTTAATGTAAATATAAAAACCGAGTTCCCGAAACGCATGGCGCGATACGATACCTAATTTTACATTTGATAAATATATCTGAAAAATATGATTTAATTATTTCATTTGGCTCTGAAAAATAACAAAAATAGTTAACACTCGGAAGCCAATATGGAATCGTAATCGGCAACTCATTAACGAAATTTAAAGGAAAATTCTTTTCTACTGAATTAGCAAAAGCACTTTTCTTCATATATCCGCGACGAATAATGATTCTCGACATTTTTTTAATTAATCAACACAACTTCGGTTTGCAAATTTTACTGTATTAAGGTTTTGGCCAACATTCCTCGTACGTATTTGTCCACTCACGACCGAACATATATCAATGATACTTTAATTAATATTGGGGAGAATTTGGCGCTGCACTTAAAAGACGGTATTTTGATCTACATTTTTAAGCAAAGAGAATCGATATACGAAAAGAACATAATTAACGATAATACCAACGATATTAATTATTACGCCCTCAAAAGCGCTATCGAAATTTGTAATCTACGCATCTATTAATTAAATAATAATTTTTTCTTTTTTTATTAATTTTTACGCGTAATAATAATAATAATAACAATAATAATAATAATAATAATAATAATAATAATAATAATAATAATAATAATAATAATAATAATAATAATAATAATAATAATAATAATAATAATAATAATAATAATAATAATAATAATAATAATAATAATAATAATAATAATAATAATAATAATAATAATAATAATAATAATAATAATAATAATAATAATAATAATAATAATAATAATAATAATAATAATAATAATAATAATAATAATAATAATAGTAATAGAAATTAAAAGTCTTACAGTGTTTTGAGTTCAAGGAATTATCATTCGGAACATTTCCTTTCTTTTATTTTCTTTTTAATAACGCTAAAAGCAACTATTTTATTTCATTTACCCGTTTTATTTATCAGATCGCTGCATTATCGACTAAACTGTACTATGAACAAAAATAAAAAATGTGTCACGCTACCAATATCAACAATTATTCCCAAAACTTTTAACGTTGCAGCGGTAACACGATATTAAGAACGAAAAATGGTTTCAAAAATTAACGACTAGGATCTGGATCAGAGAAACAATGGAACAGTATAAATCGAAAAAACTAAAAAACAAATTATGTTGTTTAGTAATAGATTTTCGATGTTTTTTTGTTTTTTTTGTTTTTTTTTTAATTAGCCTATCCTCCGAAAAGATCAACGACAATTCAGTATACGCGGAAAAAACAAAGAAAATCGCCAAAACTCAAATTTTTGAAAAAGAAACTTACGGGAAAAAAAAAGGAAAAGCAATTTCAGTAATATACAATCGGAACATGGAATAATTTTGCACGAGTAATGTAATAAATTCTAACTTTTTTCAGAATAACACAACTTTACATCTAAATATGGGCAAAAACGCTAAATAATAAAAAAACCAAAAAAACACAGCAGTGTAAACGAGCTCGAAATGTAAACGAAATTTATAAAATAATATCTCGTATTCCGCATGGCATTATCATTTTCAAAATTACTTCGAAAACATATTATAGAGGTGTGCAGTTTTAACTTTTAATTTTGTAGAAGCATTCATTTTCTGTACTTTATAAAGCGAAAATTTGTTTCAGGGTTAATATAAAAGGCAGGCAACATTAAAAATAAACCAAACTGAACGTAAAATTTCAATATTCAAACAAGAATATAATTTGCACAAGATGTCTCCTAAATTTAAATTTCCTTATTTTGAAGAGAGAAAAAAAAATTTTAATTGATAAAAATAGAATAAACAAGATAATTACTGAATATTTCGAAGTCGATAACCGAAATTCTTCGGGTGTTCAAACCGTAAAATATAAATAAATTTTGCAGAAGAAACACGTTCCGTTTCAAAAAAAGAAAGTAGCATGTACCGGCGTCCGACCTTCGCATTTTAAACTCGTACACAATTATCGATAATTAATAAATAGATAATCTCTACATAAATAAATTATAAACATGAAACATGTAAAATAAACAATTATATTTGAAAATGCCGAGACTGCCGGGTTAACTCGATCCATAATCACGGTTTATTACGGAACATCAGATCACGCGATTTGTCTGCCGATTACCAGATTTATTCAAAATTAATTAAATCAAGCACTCGCGTAAAATCATTAATTTTTTTACTTGACGTTTAAATTAACTACAAATGAAAAATCAACGCACACTAATAATAGAGATTGATTAAAAAGGAAATCGCATAATATTCGCAGCAAACAAAAATAACGATTTCCGAATAAATGTATAAAACTTATCATAGGAGATTCGTCGCTGCTAGGAGACAAAATGCAAAATTAAAAGTACCTAGATCGGAAACGGTTGAAACTAATATCATTTTCAGAACGAGAAAAACTCTTTAAATAATAAACCGAAAACGAGTATTTTCTAGAATACGAATAAAACGATAAAATCGGAATTTTTACGGATTGAAAAAAGTAATATGATAACATGCTGCGCGAAGAGATCAGAGAAACCAATTTCAACTGATTCTGAAATCGAATCTCTATATAGATGTTCGTTTCGTCACGAAAAACGAAATGTAACCCTTTCAAAAATCACTGTTACGCGTAATAACGTCCGAAGACCGATTATCAACGCACCTGCAGAAATCAAAAAAAAAAAAAAAAAAACAATGGACAACACTCAGCGAATTGTTAGAAAAAATTAATAGAATCGAGAAAGCAACAAAACTAGCTTATTTAAAATCTGTTTGCTCTGCAGAACACGGAGAAAAAACCGCAAAACTTTCATTCCCCGTAGAAATATTCCCGGAGAGAACCAAAAAGTGCCGAAGTCATTTCCGAAACCCGGGATATGCACAGACGTATAATGCAGAATTTTATTTACGTTAAAACACAGCTGAACCATTTTCAACTTTCGAACCGCTATAACGAAAAAAACACACAAAAAAAGGATAGCAAGATGAATTTTCTACAACAACGGCAAATTTTTAACCATAATTAATCATCGCTGCAAAAAACTCGATACACAAACTAGCAGTTTTAACAATTTCATCGAAAAATAAATAAATTAATAAATAAAACAAATAAATCGCCGAAACTGGTAGAACATTGGTCGAACACAATTGAATACATAGAAAGGTTTAATTAATACTAGAACAATACGGCAATCAGAACATTTGCAATTAGCGAAAAGAACCCGAGACGACCGTATTTCATCAATCGAGAAAATGAAAAAATCTCATTTATTTCCGAAACGACTTATAGAGATATGTTGACCGGAAAATGTCAGACTGTTATGCCAACTACCACCGATCTGCACAGACCATTTAGTTTACGATTAAACGAATGAATTATTTATCTTCGGTAATCGTTGTTCAGTGTTTTTGGTTTATTTTTAAGATTACGTACACGTACAATGTACGGAATCCTAATAAGATGGTTCAGAAACAACAAAAATATCAAATAAAACTAAACGATCACTCACGAACAGTTTGATACTTATAAACTTCAAATTTCGACCATAAATTACAATTAGAATTCTCTTTAAGTTAATCTATAACTTCAAGCTAACCGATTAACCGGGGGGCGGCAAAAAACCGTCAAGAATATATATAATATGGTATTTAAAACGACCTCAAAAGTCACCTTTAAAAAATTCATAACTCATCAAATGTGAAATTCAAAATATTAAATCGCAGAATTCCGTTCATCAAATCAAAAAATCACGGTTGAAAAATGATTTAAACACGCTCCCTTTTGCGCCAAAAAGAGCAAAAACAAGGATGTATTCACGTACGTAATGCTCGAGTAAAAACGTTAGAAAAATCCAAAACGTATTCCAAAAACATACGCATAAAGGACCGCTTCGTAGGAAAAATATAGTCGAGCTTACAACTTTATATTCAGACCCTTGTGTGAGAGGCCGAAAGCTAAAAAATTAAAAAAAAATTTTTTTTTCCCCAAGCATGTGATATACTACCGGAAAGATCACTCTATTAGTCGGGAAAGAACCTGTAATTCATTTGCCTAACGAAACTTTCAAAGTTGACGAAAAATCACGAAAAATCACGAAAAATGACGTATAGCGCTGCGAGTATTACAGCTAAAAATTTTGAATAAGGTTAATGCGCTTCCCTCACATATTTCTCTAGTTTGGAAACGTCGCTCTACCTGGGAGCGTGCAAAATTCGAAAATTTTGAAGAAAAATTTTTTTTGCCCCGAGCATGTGATGTATCGTTGGAAAGGTCGCTTATAAGTCTTTTCCTTAACGAAACCTTCGAAGTTGACGAAAAGTTCAAAAAAAACGCGAAAGATGGCGTGTGTCTCCCTCCTCTTGACGACGTGAGTATCATAGTTAAAAATTTTGAACAAAATTAAGAATATATATACATCCCGGTAGTATATTTTTCTAGTTTCGAACATTTCCGACGACAAAATTCAGGGCCTGAGAGGATGAAAAACTAAAATTTTTTTTGGCAGTGGGGGGGGGGGATTTTTTCCACCTGGACATGTGTGATATATCGATTGAAAGATCGCTATCTGTCGGGAACGAACCCGCATTTCATTTTCTTAACAAAATTTTCAAGACGGCGATAATTTACAAAAATCGCAAAAAATTACTTGTGCCTCTCTCGTCTCTTTGGAGCTGAAAAAGTCAGATTCGCTGTTTTTGAATTTCGTAATTTGTAGTTTTTCTGGGCGAAGATCCTTTGTTGACATGCCCAAAGAGGAGGGGTTATAATAATAGAAAAAAAATAATAATTTGTAGTTACCGTTAACTTATACGGAATCCTCAGCGCATGAAACATCAAGTTTGACTGAACTTGTTAAAAATAATGTGTAAGTGTAGTCAATTAAATTTACCTTTTTTTTTTAACGTTTAATGAAATTTTTGCGTATTTCCAAATTTGATTTGATTTTTAAAAAGTATAAAAATAGTTTTTCCTTTATCTAGCGACTTCAATTTCTCCACTTTTTAGTACTTCGTAGTTTAAATAACTAATAATGATATAAATAAAAGCGAGTAGAAAAAAAAAATAACGCAAGTTAAAATAATTTGAATAACAAAAAAAAACAAAAAAAAACGCAACTCAAATTCTAAAAACTTTAAAATTACATAATAACAAATACCAAATATGAGGAGTAAAATGCGTTAATTTAAGAAAACTAGCTCAGTTAGCGATCCGAGCGAAGAATTATTTTTCCTCTCCTCTCGTGTCTTTCGACTACGTCGGTACTAGTTCCCTGAGCAATGGGCAGTGTTATGTATTTCTACGGCAATCGATATTTTCAGAAAACACGTTATATCACGTACAACAAAATTTTGAAATGGGCAACGGTCTCAACATATTCGCGAACAAAAATTTTATAATCATGGTGGCCACTCGAATATAACTTTTAAATTCCCGGCTTATTCACTGTTTTCCCGATTCAAATCCTCCCGCTGATTTCCTGATTATTCGAATTGTACAAAAAGAAGAATGGAATATTTTTGTTACTATTGATAATATTTGACCGCCGCAGCATATTTCATTATGAATAAAACAGAACTTGGTAATTTATATTCTTGAGTGTGAAGTACAGTAAAAAATGCATTCACTTTTTAACGTTTCAAATGTGATTTTTTCTTATTTAATAAAAAAATACCGTCGTTTTTGGCTATTTTTACTTTTTTCCGCCCGATTTTGCGACAAAATTCCCGGCTTATGGGTGGCCATGCTGGTAATGTTAATTAAAAGTTTCTGCATTTTATTTTTCGTTTTAGTCGCGAAATTCATAACTCAACGGAAAATACTACTTTCGGCGATTTATATTTCATAAAATCGCGAAAGTCGAGAGTCGTAACCAATCACGACCATTAGTCGACCAAAAGAGCGGTTTCTAAACTACGTTTAAATGCAAATATGCACCGAAATAAGGAGCGATATTTTACGCGGACGCAATATGTTCGAATCTTCTTAGTGCAGCGCGCTAAACATCTGTGAAATCTTGTACTGTTCAATTATCTTGTTGAGAGCTCTGATGAGCCCAAGACAGAAAGAAAGAAAGTGTGGAAGAAAGGTTTTTCTATTTGTGAATCATCGACACACTGCGCTAATAAAAAGAGAAAGGTACAAACTACGCATACTTTCAAATTGCGATTTTACCGGAAAATATTGAAAATATCACGGGGGGAGAGGAGGACTGAAAAAATCATAAAGAGCTATTCCAAATCATAGATGAAAAGCTGGACAGATAATAACGATAACAACAGGAAACCGAAAATAGTACTATAACCGGTCACTTAATCAGACATTCTCTACGAATAACGAACCTAATTGAAGGAGGAAGATTAAACGATCGTTAGATTGGTGAAGAACCTATTAAAGAGTCGAAGGTACGCTAAATTGGCCCGCGCCAAAAAGTCATTAAACAGACGGCCCTGCGAAATGATGGAGCAGATAATAATGACAATATATAGTTGATAATTACATGATGAAGGTTTTCGACTTAATCAGATTTGGCCGAAATCTGTACAGAATGTGGCCTATAAAGTTACACCTTTTTCCAACTCTCTCATTAATCTTGATGATTCTTCTATGTACAATGAAAATTACAAAAAAAAAAATAAAATAATAATAATAATAATAATAAATTAAAATAAATAAAAGTGAACACTTAGCTTACGAAATACTTTTCCGCATATTCGTGTAATGAGATTTTAGTGGTTGCCCGAACTGCACCTTCCTGCTACGGCCGAAATGACTTGTTTCGAAAATTCACCGACAGCTAATGGGGAAAAAATCGTCTCTACGGAATTGTGTCACTCGATGATTACCTCTTCCGCAATTTCGCGCAATTGTTCCTTGCAAAATTTCTCCGTTTTATCGAGTCTTTGTTTTTAAAATTACCGCTCGCTGTCCTTTCCCCCTCTCGATGCATTATAATTTAACGTGCGCAAGAACATTATCGATCGCAAAGCCCGGTTTAATACCGCAACAAGAATGCTAACCAACTCTGCCCTCAAGACACTAAAACGTCGTTGTATATTTCGGCGTCTCTTCTTTTTTCAAAGTCAACGGTGATCATGGCGAAGCGATCCCAACTGCACTTTCTTCGGCAACGATCTTCCAGGGTCGGTCACACATTTCGCTATCATCGAACGTGAGAGAATTTTTAAATTTCGGAAATGACACCTGTCACGAAAACGGAATATTTCCTTGAATATGAGCGCCCAAAAAGAAGAGGGCTAGCTACTATTAGTCCACCCCACTTGGGTGCGTTATAATATTGGTTTACATTCAGTTAACAAACGTTGGACGTCAAATCATCGGACCAAAAACTAACGAGCTCTTGAAATTACGAAGCGAGAAGAATTTCAAATGCAAGAAAACGGGCATGTAAATCCGGAAGAGAAAAAAAACGAAAAAGAGCGATGATCCACGACGGCCATGTGCATCAAAAGAATGTAGACAAAAAGAAGTGTGAGTGCAGTAATTTAGGGAGACTTTGCAAGATCTAAGAACCGTAAACTTTCTTATACGTTATTCGCAGTATGCTCGAAGCGAAATAACCGATCTAGAATTTTCCTTCGGAAAGTATTTAATTATTGTAGTCCACCTTTAATGTGTTTTAATTCGACAAAATCGCCATCCAAGGTTTTTTTTTTTACTTTTTTTTTTATTGGGCTTGTCAGCTGCGGACGATTACCCGTCAAGAAGGAAGGACGTAGGACAAAATGAAACTGAGGACACTAAGAATGTTATTCGGGGAAGGTGGAGACGGCCAGAACTACTATGGAGAGACAGCAAGGGAGTCAATAAAGATCGGTACTAGAACTCGTGCAATTAGCAGTCCGAAGGGAAGTAAATTTGTAGACGAAAAAATATACAGGATACCTTAAAGGAAAGGAAAGCTCTCATATCTTGTTAGCCGTTATACCTGATTATAATATATTATATATATATATATTTAAACTAAATACGCGGTTGACCAGCATAAAAGGAAAATTATTTTTATCCATGTCTGCGATTGTTAGCCAGCGCCCGCAAAAAGATTCTCATCAACAATATGGCCGCAACTGCAATTTTTTTTTTTTTTTTTTTTTTTTTTTGGCGCGCCAGCGGCATTGACCCAACAACAAGAAAACTAAGCTAATAAACTAAATAACTAAGCGGTCCGAAATGGACGCAACAAACGACAGCAGTGCGGACACCACAGAAGATGAAGGAAAGGAGAGGATAAAGGAAGAGTTATAGGGAGTAGGGAGACCTAATGACAGGAGCTGACTGTATAAAAGGGAGCGTTCGTTACGAAGAGCAGGACACTCAAAGAAAATGTGATTAGCATCGCATGTACGAGGAGGATCACAATCGTGGAGAGAACAATCAGGAGAAGGCGATAGAGCAAATCGAAAGCGAGAGGAAGGGAGGAGAGAATGATTGATCCGGAGACGAATTAGGGAGACAATAGAAGAGCGACGACTGAGAGGAATAGAATGGAACCAAGACAGGGAACGAGGAATTGGCTGAATGAAACGGTAATGAGAATGACGATTAGAAAATAGGGAGGGATAAATATCCTGCCAAAGTCTGGCATGATTGGAGGTGGATAAGGAAAGGATATCTGAAGAAGGGAAATGGTTGAGGAATGAATCAAGGCGATCAGCAGAACGAGCCAAAGAATCGGCTGCATCGTTGCCATCAATTCCGGAATGACTGGGGACCCACAAAAAATCAATGAGAATAGAACGGGATGACTGCAAAGTGGAGGTAAGAGAACGAAACTGCAATGCAGTGCCCACAGTGCCCGATGAGGCAAGAGACAAGGCATCGCGGAAGGAAGATCACATTTCAGGAAACAGGAAAGAAGCACAGAGCAATACTACTCGCCAAAGCTGAGATGTGATAGTTCTGATAAAACGCGAACACTGCTTAATAAATTAACAACCGACGGAGAACAGGTGATAAACTATAAAAGTTACATTTTTTTTTGTGTGTCTGATTTTTTTTTTTTTTTTTTTTTTTTTTTGTGAAAGCAACATCCTGTACCGTGTTTAACTGCTGTGGCTACTACAGTACGAAGATGCGCAGTTTGTTTTTATAGATATCTGCATATTCCGCTAGTTCTGATAAACTGTTTTACAGATAAGATTATATTGGCGAAATTCTCAAGAATATTGGTGACTGTTTTGTTATTAATTGAAGGGGGCCGGTGAGGTGATAATGCTGGACAGTCGCATAGTATATGAGGAGTTGAGGCAGCAACATCTTGGCCACAGAAAGGACAATTCATAGGAGAGGGGGTTCTTTGCAAAATAAAATTATGCGACATGGCCGTATGGCCTGCGCGCAAGCGGCTAAGTGCACAGAAATCTCTGCGGGAAATGCTTTTTTCCGGCCACCATGGTTCGGTTGAGGGTTTAATTAACTTCGAGAAAGTCTGACACGAGGACCAATGGGTTTTCCATAAGGACGTGAGATTATTAAAGATTATGTTCGAGAGATAAGGTGGAGGTGGGCTGTTACTAGGCGAGGGGCAATATATTTCTGCCCGGGCGGATGTATCGACGCGTTCATTTCCAGGAATCCCTGCATGGCTGGGCGCCCACAGAAAGGATACGGAGCACTGTCTCTTAATAAGTTCGTATAATACCTGCTGGGTTCGAATTGCTACAGGATGTTTGATGAGGGGATTAGAAATTGTCAATAAAGCTGCGGATGAATCAGATACCAGCAGGGCTTTCTGGGATGTAGGCTCTGTAGAAAGAAAATATTCCAAACAGAAAAATACTGTGTATATTTCTGCATCCAGTACCGGAGCAATTGTCATTCAGTCGAATGCTTCGAATCACGTCGCAGACTTCAAAGGAACAGCAGGCGGTTGGGGATGAAGTAGCCTCTGGGGTAGCCTTGGCAGCATCCGTGTAGAAAAAGAGGTGGTCGGGGTATTTTTGCATTGTTGCTGTTGTCAACTGAACGATATTCGGATGCAGGGGTTTATTATACTTCGTCAGGGAAAAGTTAACATCAATGTTTAAAGGGGCCCACGGCGGAATCATGATGTTAGGAGCTAGGTTAGGGAAAGGGATAACGCTCACGTTGTGCTGCGATAGGAGGGCCAGGATTTCTGGGAGTGGGTCATTAGGGAACTCTGGAGTGTTGGGGAGGTCATTTATGTCGATAGGACAGGCACGTTTACTAGAGAAAAGAGCGAGGGTCTCACGGTGGTAATAATAGGTTCGAAGATACTTTAGTGGGGGGAGTGCCTAACAAGGCACACAAACTTACAGACGGTGAAGTTCTATGTGCGCCATGTATCGTGCGGAGCGCCGTGTGGTGTATTAAATCAAGGGATTTAAGTAAAGAGGGACTGGCTGACGCATACGCCTGGGACCCGTAATTTATTCTGGAAATGACTAAGGATTTGTATATGGAGAGGAGAGTTTTCGGAGGTACATTATACTTTGTGTTTGATACATATTTAAGAATAGATAGGAATTTATGACATTCAACTTTAAGATTGGATATATGGGATCGCCAAGTTAGCTTTTGATCGAACAGTCAAGGAAAGTAGCAGTAGGGTGGAAATGAAGTGAGGAAAAATTTATGTTTGTTAATTTAAGTCAAGGATATGATTTGTATTTTTTTTTTTTATTTATTTAATAAGCATTTTTCTTCGATTTAATCGCCAACATATGATGGCCGGGGAAAATTACGATGTTAAACTAACATTTACAATAGCCTGCAAAGTTTTTAAAATGTCGTTAAGGTTGAATTTTCGACGCCCAAAAAAAAAAAAAAAAAAAAAAAAAGTTTTTAAAAAATAAAAACAGTACTTCAATCTGGATTTTCTCCGATTAACGTAGAATCCAATTTCGACAAAAAAAAAAAAAAAAAGAAGAAAACGGTCTCCGCCTTTAGTTGCAGTAGATTTCAAACGACAACTCTTTTTTAAAGTTTTTTTTTTTTTTTTTTTATATATTTTTGAAGATTACAACGGCTGGTTTATACATAATAGCAGTTGAGAAACGAGTTCAACCGTTGTTATACAATAGCTCTACCATCGAGGAAAACAGAGTTACTTCGAAATTACTTCGAAAAATACCGTTTTACTGCCTTAGTCACTCTTTCACATTTTTTACAATTTTCCAACTTGAATTGAAAATAAAAGTAAATACAAGGAAATAAAAGTAAACAAAAATACCAAAACGTAAGATTAAAAAAGCAAAAATGGAAAAATTAAGCTTAACTTATGGAAAGAATAACGAGTATTTTCCAGTACAAAAATGAGGATACACAACGTGTGACATTTACTCCTATTCTTTTTTTTTTTTTTTGGCCCAACTTTCGCCTTTTGGCCAGTCTATATCCAGATCTAATTAATTTCCTGTCCCTTTTTTATAATTTAACATTAACAGTTTTTAATGCGTAAAATTTATTTAAAATTCCTTTCACCGATTCTTCTCTTTCTTTTTTATATCTCTCACACTGCGGGCCACACCATATGTTCAATCGACCCTTCCTATCAGCGTTCATTACAGTTATTATTTATTATTCCTTTTTTTTTTTCGGGTTTGTCTACAAGGACATTGACCCAAGAACAAAGGAAAACTCTTGCCAAGTGTAATGGCGTTCGGTGATGGCCCGATCTTACACGACATATTGTACAGATATAATCTTGCTTCAAACCTTTTCCTTCAAAACCAAGGATCCTTCTCTATTTTGCTCCTAATAGAGAAATATATTTTCCCGTTTATTTCACTCCTGTTTTTATACTCTGCGCTCTACCTTCTAACTAAATCTGGAACGAATTCTTCCCAGTTTAACTTAATCTCCCTGTTTGTATATTACTCCTATTCCGTGTGTTCGATTTTAATAACGAATTGACGATATTTTCATCGAATGATTTGTAATTTTTTATCATTCACAAAAAGGAAATCTTTTCGGTGAAATAAAATAACAGCTGCGTATAATCAACTCGCTACACACGTTTCGGACCGGTAGCTAGAGTCGATCACTATCAATTTTCCGGTCGAAGTCTGTATCAGTTTTTAAAAATGAACTTATTTATTTAACTCCTTTACTTCCCTCCGATTTCTACTTCAAATGATCTGAAAATGTCCTTTGTACTTTTTCCAAAATTCCAAAATACCTCGGTGCACCTGCGATATTTTGAAATCAATCATTCGGAATTTACGGTAAAAACGATCGAGCCGTTTTTTTTATTTTTATTTTATTTATTTTTTTGCATAAAACTGCAAACAAACATTATAGATGTTTAAGAAGTGGTCTAGCAAATATAACGGTTATCAGTATATTTATTAGCATATTTCGTTACTACTGCCTGCGTAGCAAAGATTGAATGATGTGTTGCGCGACTGAAAAATAAAGATCTTTTTTTAATAAAAGACGGAGATGAATGACGTAGTCAATTGGAAACAATTCTTCTAAAATAATTTTAAAAGAAAAAAGATTGGTGGTCAGGGGGACTTTCCCCCTTACGAGGCCCGAAAGACTCTGTTATATATATATATATATATATCGTT
This sequence comes from Icerya purchasi, assembly GCA_039619475.1. Classification (NCBI taxonomy): domain Eukaryota; kingdom Metazoa; phylum Arthropoda; class Insecta; order Hemiptera; family Monophlebidae; genus Icerya; species Icerya purchasi. The sequence continues at coordinate 334,388,915 of CM077115.1, read as the reverse complement.
ATCGTTATGCCTGTGTCGATTTACTGTTGAATGTAGGCATTCTCTGGTGCAATAAGTTAGCCTAATCCTCCGCGATGGCCGCGCAAATTGATCAATATGTATATATAAGGGTGATAGTTTTCATTTTTTAATTAAACCAATTCCCTTGTGTGGTTTATAATTTAACAAAATTAAGAAAAACCGCAGGTGTCCTACCCTAGGGCTTTGCAATAACAATTTTTAATCGAAATAAATGAAAGAATTGTCTTGTTTCCATCGATAATCATGTGAAATTTTTAATGCCGACGATGACAAGTAAATTTTTACATATTAGAAGCCACTCCAAGCAGAAGCACACAACAAGCAATAACCTAAACAAGAAATAGTCAAAACAACTCATGTACAACGACGAAAGAAAAAAAAACAAAAAAACGGGTGTATAAATTTTGAACAGGACAGCAATTTTATTCTAGCATCGATAAAACACGGTTTCTTTTGTTTTTAATTTTTAGACGGTCATCCGATTCATTTTGGATTCAAGTTACTTGTTATACAAATATATCGATCGAGCATCTCAGATTTATTCGATGGGCTTAGAGATTTTTTAAGTCGGCGAATAATTTCGGTACATAAAAATCTTCCTAAAGTACAAAATTCAAATTATAATCAACATTAAAAGCAAGATTACACGATTAAAATGCTGGTCCTTCAATTGCCATAGTGTACTATTACACGTTTCCACCGCACATATACACAGATTAGCAGCGTTAACTTTACAACTAATTAACGCCAAAACGGTATTCTACAAAATGTAATCACCACTAACATACAACCAAGTTCCCACTTTTATCCGTACATACATACATACATACATACATACATACATACATACATACATACATACATACATACATACATACATACATACATACATACATACATACATACATACATACATACATACATACATACATACATACATACATACATACATACATACATACATACATACATACATACATACATACATACATACATACATACATACATACATACATACATACATACATACATACATACATACATACATACATACATACATACATACATACATACATACATACATACATAAATACATACATATATATATATATATATCGAGCTCGCACTTTTCTCTGTCACAGCGGCTACTGTTATACAAAAAGCAACCCGCATATTCAACTGGTTTTTCAATACTGCATTTGTTCCGATGGTACTACATTATTCGAATATATGTGACAATAAAAATAATAAAAAAAACTAAAAATGGCACGCGTTAAATACTAAATAAAACCGTGAAAAACGGTTTTTCCGTGCAATATTCCGTCTAGAAAAGAAAAATAAGAACACTGATTAGTAAATATGTGTATAATACGCATTATTTGAATTTAAAGGAGACCTTAACTACCGCCTATATTCAAAGTGGAAAAGGAAAAACAAAATTCGGTACCTACAAAAAAACAAAAAAAAAAAACAACACTTTAATGACCGTCTACGTACTAGGTTTACATTTGCTACTATATTTCTTTTGTACTCCCTTTTTAAAGATTGAAAACAGGCGATGATGGCTTCAAATTCAATATACAACATACACTTTTCTTTCTTCTCACTTTTTTAGGATTCCGTACACATACGATGTACGGAATCCTATTAAGATGGTTCAGAAACGACAAAAATATCAAATAAAAATAATCGATAACTCACGAACAGTTTGATTCTTATAAACTTCAAATTTCGATCATAAATTACAATTAGAGTTCTCGTTAAGTTAATCTATAACCTCACGCTAACCGATTAACCGGGGGGGGGGGGGGGGGGGAGCATAAAACCCAAAAAACCGTCAAGAATATATAATATGGTATTTAAAACGACCTCAAAAATCACCTTTAAAAAATTCATAACTCATCACCACATAACATCTCATTAAATGTGAAATTCAAAATATTAAATCGCAAAAGTCGTTTCATCAAATTAAAAAATTACGGTTGAAAAATGATTTAAATACGCTCCCTTTTGCGCCAAAAAGAGCAAAAACAAGGATGTATTCACGTACGTAATGCTCGAGTAAAAACGTTAGAAAAATCCAAAACGTATTCCAAAAACATACGCATAAAGGACCGCTTCATAGGAAAAATATAGTCGAGCTTACAACTTTATATTTAAGCCCTCAGTGCGCCCAAAGCTCGAAAATTTTGAGAAAAATATATTTTTCCGGGCATGTGATATATTGTTGGAAAAATCACTCGATTGGTCGGGAAAGAACCTGTAATTCATTTCCCTAACGAAACTTTCAAAGTTGACAAAAAGGTCAAAAAAGCGCGAAAAATCTGATTACTTTGTTTTGAATTTTATATTATATAAATGTAAATTATATGGTTATCGTTAACTTAACATACGGAATCTTCAGCGCATGAAACATAATGCTTGACTGAACTCGTTTTTTGCTAGATAAAATTTTTCCTCAAAATTTCTAGTATACTTCATTTAATGTTTATTCTTAACATGGTTATTCGTGTTCATAATTTTTCATTATTTTTATTAACTAACTTAAAAAAACCGGATATTGTACAAGTACACTGACAATACTCACTGGAGGTAATTTTAAGTAATTATTCTTAGTTTTTTTGTTATCATTATTATCGTTATTATTTTTCCTGTATATCGGTGAACGCGTTCGGCAACTTGCAATTTATTATCCAGCTACTTAACCGAGTAAATATTTCCTCGTTCAGATCGGGAGGGGGACTGGCTTGCGCGCGACGCAATATGCTATAAATTAAAAGAATTTAAGCTGACTTTTTACGACTAATTAACGATTTTTTCACGTCACCGCCGTCTTCGGATTTTACAATAAGGTTAAAATAAATTTTCAAAGAAAAACGAACTGTTTATTTAACCGTCCCCCTTAACCAAATTAATTGGAAAACGCTTTCACGATATCCTAACAAAAACCTGTTAAACATTTTGACAGCACTGTAACTTCGTGTGAAGGAATATTTCTAAATAATGATAATGATAATGATAATGATAATAATAATAATAATAATAATGATAATAATAATAATGATAATAATAATATTAATAATAATAGTGATGATAATAATATTAATAATAATAATAATAGTGATGATAATAATAATAATGATAATAATAATAAAAAAAACTGATGTAATTAACACATTATATATTACATCCATGAAAATATACGAAATCAGGCAGTACCACAAAAATTAAGAAAGTAATGAACTAAACGAGGGGGAAACGTTAAGGGAAGAAATATAATTAAACAATTCAAAAAATCGATTTATTTTTCCTTTTAAAAATAGGAAATTTTCCGTATAATGAATACACTCCGGAAAGTTTCATTTTATAATTTCTATTGCTTTTCGTCATTTTTCGAAGACGCCTCGGTAGTGAAAATTTTAAACGCGTTTTTCTCGAAACAGCGTTTTTGAAATTGGCAAAAATGACAGCCATAAAACCAATCAGCCGATTTGCCTGAAACTTACAAGATGATTTTTTCTTAGTGATATTAGCTTGCAAATTATAATTAAAAAATTTTGAATTTTGTTAACGAAAATCTGATTTTTTTTTTTACACTCTGCCAATTTTCGAAATTTTTTTATTCAAATTTTTAGAGATTTAGCGACAAATTGTAAGTGCAATTAACTGAACTGTTTCAGATCCAAACTGCAACGTGCAGGATTCTCGCCAATTATTTTCAGCGTCCCCGCTTTTTTGGCCTAGCGTATAGCCGCCATTTTGTTAAAAAAAAATGTTTTTGTATACTTTAAGAGTGTGTTAACGAATGTATAAAGTTTCATTATAACCGAACAAAACCTTCCTTACATAAAAAAATGTTGGAAAATGCATTTTTTTTTGACCGCCCGACTGTATTTCCCCCTTAAAAGCCAGAAAATTATTTCAATTTTGCTCATCTTTTCTCCAAGTGCTATCTTTCCGGCCGCGTCACAGTTATCGTACCGCGATGAAATATATCTTCCCTCTGTTCCATTTTTACTGCAAAATCACATACAACGCTCCGCACTGTTCTTTTCATTGCACTTTCCTCCTCTATAATAACAAGTATCTTATCTGCTCCGACTCGATGAGCGCTTTGCAGGTCATACTCTCCATTAGTTGACATTATCCTTTCTATTCATTCCTTAATTTCCAATCTTTTCTTAGTTCGTTCCATTCAAATCGATCTTCTTTATATTCCCAGTCATAGCGCCATCGCGGGAAAATCCTAATTGACACGTTTGCTCGCTCTGCTTCCTCTAACGATAAATTTATCAATAAATTTCCCGCTAACAATGCCCTTTTTCCATCTAAGCAAGCACACTTCAAATCGTGGTCGGAATTACTACATTACCTCCTTACCTCTAATCCTCATTCCATTGACAAACTAATACAGCCTCTCTACTCTCTTATTGTTAGTTTGCTGATTTTCCTGATCTCAGTCGCTACATTATTTCCTCCATAACACACCTTCGTTTCAACCGTACTTGTTTTATTCCAACTGTTTTTCGTTTTCTCTACATTGCATTTTTTATCATACGGATCGTATTCTCCTTGAACCTTTTTCTTCTTCTTGTACATGAACGCTCCCTTCTCTACACTAAGTTCTTGCATCTTAATTAGCTGCCTACTCCTTTTTGTGCTTCCTACATACTTTCCTTTCCTTCACCAGATGTTGTTCCAACTTCAGCAGATTTCATTTCCTCCATTTCTCGATATATATTAAAATTTAATCCTTTTATTCCTAATTCTTGGATGATGCGTCATTGTCCTTGGTTGGCGTTCCGAAAAAAGCGAGAAAAAAAATATAGTCAAAAATTTTAACGTTCTCAAATTCCGTAAAAATAAACAAACTTCGAACAAATATTCGATAATTTATTAAAAAGGAGTAAAACGGTAGAGAAACATTTTCCGGAGCATTAATCATGACCGATTAAATACATTCGCAGATAATAAAAATAAAAAAAACCCACAATACACACACATATATCTATATACATACATATATATATTTATCGTTAATCCCGCCACAATTCAAAACAATACTTGATAGTTTTGCAATACACAAGAATATGATAGAAACGAGAAAAAAAATCCTATTTTACCTCGACACGCATTTTTTATCTGCTTAATAAGTACATAATGGGAAACACATACGCTAATAACAGCAAGGCCGATAATCGCATGGGGGTCAGTCAGTCCCACGAAAAACCAGTTTGCAGCGCTTCGAAGTAGTCTTACTGGTTAACTATTTGCTTTAATTAATTTCAGAATGCATTGGTTAACTTCAACAAGTTATATGCACAATGTACGATACGAAGAACAAATATCTTGAACATTTCCGTAATTATATAGAGCAAAGAAAGAAAGAAAAAAATATATAAACACACATATATATATATATATATATTTATATGTTTTATTGTTGTGTGAAACTAAGAATTTTCTTCTCCTCTCTTCATCAAAAATATCAGCGAATTTTCATACAGATTTGGAGTCCGTGTGTTTCTTGCCGATACGAAAATTCAACGATATTTTTGATGAAGAGAGGAGAAGAAAATTCTTAGTTTCACACAACAACAAAAGGTACATGTCATGAAAAATCTCTAAATTTACATTCAAACAGAAACTACACTGCATTTAAATCGATTTTCGAAGTGGCGCTATTGTAGTGGTACAGATTGTGAAACTGCGTAAAAAACACATGAACAAAACATGAACAAATAACGATATAATCAGTAAAAGCATCCATATCAGCGAAAGACTAAATGAAGATATGCAACCACAACTAAAACTGTTCTTAATGTTCAACACACTAACCGAATTCTTCTTATCCTTCAGAAGCGTTGTCTTCGTCATTCAAACTAGCACAGTTCTTGACTCTGTTAGTCTGTTGGAAGTGAAGAATTTCTTAAAGCACTCCTCACAATCAAAGAATTCGGCGCAACCTACCAAGCCAAAGTGAGCTGGCTTTTTTCAATGTTCACGCTAAAACTGCGAATAATACATAGCTTGTCCAGAAACTAATCCGGCAGCGTTAGATTATGAAGACACAGGCCTGTCGGATAAAAAACAATATAAACGTATGTTTATTAGCGTTCCAACGAGAAGTAGACACCAAAAATTCGTTCGATCAGAGTGATTTTTTAGAAATTAATTACGTTCACCGCTGTCATAAATAAAAAAAAACTACATTTTTTTAGTTAAAAGTGGTACATTAAAAATTAATTTTCAACGCACTCACTATCAATAATAGCAAATATTTCTTTTTTGAAATATAGCGCGCGACCTTTTACTGTAACACACACACACAGACGCACTCATTCGACCCGCTTCTCGAGTAGATCCAAAAAAGTGGTGAATGCGACGCACGATCGAATTTTTCAAGCGCACTGCTGAAGCTGAATTCCGAAAAATAATGTTCCCGAAATAGACCGGACGAATTCATCTGTATGTTAGTGGTGAATTTATTCATTTTTAATAATGGATTATTTTTTAGCAAAAAAAAAAAGAAAAGAAAAATATGGTCTTTTATTAACAACAGCGGTCAGCCGGACTATTTTTCAAAAAATTACTCTGGCCGAATAAGAAATTTTTGGTCTGTCGATGGGTGCAACTTCTCGTTAGAAAACTAATAAACCATCTTTCATAGTCTACATTGTTTCTCAGTCAATAGTTGACGATATGTTCGTACACTAACACCAGTAGTTTCCCAAGATATGTTCTGTAATATTCTAAACGAACTTTAAGAAAGGCTGAGGACATTCTGGCAGAAATACAAATTATTACATTCTCCGCCATCTGAAAAATTGTCTTCTATATCGTCTGCAATATCTATCAGTTTGCCATCTTCTTGATTAAAACAAACGCATTCGTCTAACGATGATTTATTTCGAAAAACAACATTCTACTACACATAAAACACGGAGGTGACGATTTACGCGTGTAAATACCGCACATACCGTACGCATCGAAACCTTCCACGTTGAGATCTGAAAAAAGTAGGACTAAAGAAAAAAAAAATAACAAACGCCGAATAAAAAATAATAATAATAATAATAATAATAATAATAATAATGGAAAATACAGAAAATAATAATTACCGAGGTGCTTTACGATCAGCCCCCATATATACAAAATTAATTTTAAATATATAACTTCCGACTTGAAAGAAAACAATCGTAAGAAATTATAAAACACGTAAGTTCAAAAATAATAATAACAATAGTACAATAATTAACATATTCAGGGTGGTCACTTTTTTCTCTTCAAAATATAAATCTTCCTGTGATTTTTCCTGCGTTTCCAGACTTCAGTTTTTTTTCCGCCTGGAAAAACAATAGCCATACAGAAAACCCCGTATATAATTTCCGATTATTTCGCAATGTGTTCTTCTATCGTACTCTCCGATACGGACAAATAATAAAACCTCAAATCGCTTCTCGTTAAAAAATGAATAAAATTCGTTACTAATCTCATATGAACATGCTTTCGATTAGTAACGATAATCACTTTTAATTTTTTTTAAAATTAGTACGCAGGTATTTCCGTATCTTCTTCAAATTCCCTGACTCTCCGGAAAGTGACCGGCCTGACATTAAACCGTCGACAAGCGGCGGAGGAAACGCATTATTAAAAATTAAAACACACCGCCGGCACTTGCGTCATCAAAATACGGAAAAGTCGAATCTGAGCCGATATCTTCTCCATCTTTAAGTGTCCGTCTCCTATGCTAGGCTGCTAATAAAAGCCTGACTATATTTCTCTTTATCTCGTGCCACACGGACACGAAAGGCCGTTTCGGGCATATCTAACCAGTTTTCAAAATTTCTCGTCCACGATGTTCTTGACTTCTGTGTTCCCCTCAATTTGACCTTGTATTACGTTCCGCAATATTGCATATTCACTGTTCCGAAAATGATATGTCCGAAGTATGTTTTGCTTTTTGCGTTTTCTCATTGACGTCCATGACTTCGCGTGTTTTATTCATTCGCATTTTAAAATTAATTCATTCGGAATCTTATCTAGCCAAGCCACTTTCGAGATTCAACGAAAAGCCACATTTCAAAAGCCTTCATTTTCTCCACTAATACCGAACTCTCTGCTCCACAAAGCAAAATGGATAGTGTACAGCGTTTTTTAGCGCGTCCTCTTGTCATTGGTGTAATTTCACACAGCGGTTGTTGCTCATCTTCTGAAATGTACTTCATTTCTATTCCGATTTTAATTTCATAATCAGGATTCCCCAATCGCCGGTTAGCCAGCATCCGCGGTATTTAAATTTTGTTACTCTTTCTATCTTTTGTCCTGTAATTTGTGTAAGTGTATGTTCTGACTTTGTGCTTTACTAATGGCAATAAATTTAGCTTTTCCTCTATTTATCTCACTAGTTGAAACGAAATCAACGCCCGACCAGAATCAAAGGAACGGAATAAAATATTTAAAAGTCCCTAATGGTTTATATTACTAAACGTATTCCAAAAAAAAAAAAAAAAAAAAAAATAATAATAATATACACGTGAACTCATTTCTCGCCATGGCGGCAGCTCCTGAGCCCCCAGATGTTGGTTATTATTAACTAAATAATTTTTAAACGTCATGTGATTTTTCATATTACCTCTATTGTAAAAATAGTCCCTTTAATATGTATTATTCCGACACACACGTTGGCAAACGGACAAGACAGATACACCGATTCGATCAAAAATTAAGTAAAGATATGCCCATATATATATATATATATAAAAAAAAACGCAACCTCTCAAGACCTTCGAACGGTCGCTAGTGGTGCTAATGTCTCCTATAATTCTTACAAGAAAGTCGGTTTTAGAATTCTTCGAAAAATTAAATTATAAACGTTAAAAATACGTTACAGATTTCGTTTGAATTCTCAGCCTGATAAATTATGTTGTACCATTGTTGTTCATTCGAGATCTAGGTAAATATCTCAGAGTAATCTTAATCGTATTAAAGTGTACAATTGCATCTGCAAATACGAAAGCTCTACCGGTTGCTTGAACCACGATTACAAGTAGCAAATTACTGTGCTCTACAACGTAACGCCAAAACAACCGATATGCATGCAACGAGATTATGAAGATGCGCACTGAAAAGTAGCGTTATTGAATGCAGGACGCTACCAAAGGAAAGGCACTAAGATTGTTCATAGCAGCTGTGTATTACGGGGTACACATATAAAACTATATATTGCATCAAGATGTAAGAATATGTCGTTGAAAAGATACAACTGGTGGTTAGAAAGCACCTACCGAGATTAGATGAAAGTAGACATATCAAAACGCAACCAAAAAGTTGAAAAGATGTACACTACCGATTCGGTGTCTGCAAATTAAAAAAGTACTCGTAATTTTAATGAATATATTCGAGATAAAAAAAATCTAATAAATGACTCTACACTTTTACTGTAGTCGGTGTAAAAATGGCACTTAAGTCGTTCATAAATAAAATAATAAAAACTATTCTAATAAAATAACTTTAAATAAATGAATCAAAAAAATAAAAATAAATAACGAGTTACATAAGATTTCCAGCATATTTCAGCTAAGAAGACAGAGAAAACAAAAAAAAAATAACAGCCCCACTGCAACTATCTCGAGAAGAACATCAATTTGCCTTAAGAATCTGTTAATGACCTCACCTATGATAAAGCGCAGCGACAGAGCACCGTGTAAAAACTGTATATCGATTTTTCATTTGCCGTCTAGAAAAAACGCATTCTCCTTCACAGGCTTTCAATCACCGGTTAAATCGTCACTTTTAGCCTACTTCCTCGTTCTTGCAAAGAACAATTCCATCAATCAATCCACTAGCCTGTACCAGACGGCGCAGTGATAACATTATGCGGTAAATATATAAAATTAAGTCGTATACTTTAACAGCAGCAAATGACGATATGAAGAGACAGCCGTAGAAATATACACATTAAATTCGCGAAAACGCTTTTGTATAGGAAAAATTTTCGAAACCCGTAGTAGCAGGCTCGGCCCAGAAAAGACACGACCTATAACGCTTTTTGTTCTACACTTCAGCCGAGACTTTGTAACAGTTCTAGCGTTACTGGTCACAATAATCGCGTGCAGTTCCCGTTTAAGCCGTCGCATCGCTTTCGTTACAAAAACGAGATTGGTGTCAATCACTCGATTTAAATTTTGGGAGTGTCAGAAAAGTGCACATTGACGACCATGTTCTCGCGCAGACTTCTGAAGTAATAATAATCAACCGCATCTTCCAACTGCAGACCATTCCTATATCTAATTTTTAAAAAAACCTAGACAAAATAACAAAATGAGCGAAAAAAATCATTATCCACGAAACAAATACCATCTCATACAGCGATGTCCAAGTAATGCAATTGTTAACACACACACACGCGCGTATAAAAGATACGTAAAAACACTAATAAAGGTATGTTTTCAAGAAAGACGATCTTTCAGGTTTTTTTTTTGAGTCGCACACTGAGTGTAAACCGGCAATACACACCGGAGGAACCTACTACTTCACTGCTAAACACACTCGACGGCGATGTTCACAATGCATAACTTATGTTAATTAATACAGAGGCTGCTTTCACGCTGAAAATATAAAACAATACGAATAATTTATGTAAGATAATTGCCTCATTGAGCCCGCCTGATGACTTGGCAAAATGGTGTCACACATTAATCCGTAAAAATACTCGAAAAGGCGCTGCTACTCGGTCAGTTTATTTACTTTAAATATGTAACGTTGAACTAGCGAGATTAACTTGTTCTTTTTTACCAGTCGAAAAACCGTAAAACATAAGCAAAATAATTTTAAAAAATGAAAAAACACCTAAATTAAGAGAAACGTTTCTTGTTTTTGGTAGTTTTTTTTCTTTTCAAATAAACGATATTAATTTTCAGTTATTTCGCTTTCTAATTTAAAAAATTAACAATATTACGAACATAATCCACCTAATATGTATATTCCGTTACATAATATAATTCTTTTATTATTATTATCATTATTATTATTATTATTATTATTGCTATTTTTAAAATTACAGAAAGAAGTATAACTTTAAAAGCGCTTTCGTAGACCTTCCAAATTGCAAATATTATAGTCAGAAATTTAAAAAACCATATAACAACGCTAGCAATACAAAAAATAACTATGTACAATCGAGGGAAAGCCGACGCCAACATATCATTTCAAAGCGTATGAAATTATCGATATAAAATAAGTTAATGAAACGGCTATTACCAAAAATTCGCGTAATGTAAAGTTAGTTTTATGCTAACATTTAACAAGCTAAAGCGTAAATTTTGAAATTTTACACATGCCGAAACGACAAAAAGTACTTTATTCAACGCATACTGATAAACCTTTAATTCGGTAAAAATGGCACTTCTACATTATACCCTTTAAACGTATTACCGCTGAGGTAACATAAAAATCTACCGTTCAGTTAAATACACTTTTTACATATCGGATATTTTTATATTTGTACAAACTAAAATGAAATTTCAATCACTTTAGTCAATTCTCGTTTACTTTATAATTTACGAATATTTTTCGTCCGCTTCGCTGTGCTTTAAACGTAAAATAAGATTTTATTTAAAACGATTTGTGATATTCCGCGTTAATGATTTGCTTTTTTTCACTGTCATCTCCGCGAACTATCACTAAAATTTCAATACAGTGAATCGGAGCTGTTATACTTTTATTCCCTACAGACACTTACAATCGAACACTTGTGACGTTTGCAATTAAAATTTATTTAAAAAATCGGTTCAATAATTTTTACAAGTTTTTCAAAAACGTACGATTATAACTAATTCTTTTCTTTTTTTTTTTTTTTCATATACTACCAAATAATATTTACTTATTATGAAAATACACTAAATGCCCCTACATATCTTTAAACTGGAATATTTTCAAAATATATAGTTTTAATTTTAAATTAAATTTTAATTAACTTCACGATCATGGAGTATGTGACTCCGAAACATGTCCGTATTTTTGTGAATAATGAAGTTTTCTCCTTTTTTAGTTTTTTTAATTCAATAATTTTATATTAAACATTTATCTTTATTCGACTTATAAAGCAACCAACATAATAAACATATGTGCGTGTGTACATACATACATAATTAAAGCTATTTATAAATTTAAATTAAATATTACTTACTTCTTCCACCGTAAGTGGTAATGTTACCCGGCTGCAAATAAAAACGAATAATGTACATAAAATATAATTCTAAATAAAAAGTAAATACTGACTAAACTTTTATTCAATAATCGAAATTCAACTTTGATAATTTCGATATTTTCACTTATTATTAACAAGAACGCTAATTCAATACTAAATGAAAATGATTAAAACTTTAACAAAACCCGTATTCGACAGTGTAACATTTTTCTCATGTTACATATTAAAACTAACTAAACAATACACAAAATAGGGCCACTGCTAGAGTGAAAGATTATACTAAAAATTCATTGTACAGTAAAAGTAAAAAAAAAAAAAAACTGGAAACACGACATAAAACGATTAATGTAAATTTTAAACATTAGTCTTCATTTTTCTCTTTGTAAATGATAAAATCGGGCCTCACGTTCTAAACGTATACTAGTTAAAAATTAAATTATGACCACTCTGCTAGATCATGTGTGAATATTGCGAACTTTTTTTACGAAAGAAAAATTAATAAAATATTTCAGAAAATATTTTTGCATTAAAAATCAATTAAAATAATCTTTAAGTTAAACAATACTTACTATTCCTTAATTAGCATCGTAAAATACAAATAAATTTCAGAAAACTGATATAAACATTTGCCACTCCAGACACACCGCTTACTACAACTCAGCAAAACTAAACTAAACAAAACACCAAATAAAACTGAGAAAACCTCAACCGCCGAAACTCTTAAACCTTCACCAGCGTATAATTAGTGTACTAGCGTTGCCGCACAAGCGAAAGATACCGTCTCGTAAATATGAATATAGCCTCCTACACCATTTAGCAGCGAAAAACGAATGAGTCACAGATACCTATTAACCATTTGCGGTATTTTACTCGGAACAGCGATTAGAGAAAGAACAGTCATATGTACTTGTTCTTTCGAAACTGACGCTAAATTACGTTTTTCAACAAATCTGTCAATGTGTTTCTTAAAACAAACAAGTTGACATGATTACAGACGGATCATTATTTTAGAGCTATTACCATAAATTATAAATTAAACGCTTATCATACTTCATAACAACGACTGCAAAGAACTCGATCAAAATCGTATATTTAAACACATGTAATCGCCGTTATAAATTGGTGCGATCTATTTTGTTAAATTTCCATTTTTGAAACGAAGTTATTTTGTTTATTTTTTTTAACTTTGAAACTTTTTTTTTTTTTTTTTTTCAAATGAAGTAAAAATTTCAATAAAAAATAAAGGGTAAAATTCGCGAAGAGTAATCCATGATAAATAATTCAATTATTCCTGTGTTACATAAAGAAAAAAGAACAGCTATAATTAGATTTTAAAACGCATAGGAAAACGCTTAATTTCGAATAAATGCTATAATTTTCAATAGATAGCAATTAATCACATCAAAAAAATCTATTAAAATTGTTTTTAAATTATCTAGATCGTATATCACATAATTTATGTAATATATTTCTTAAACTTTTAAAAATTACTTAATAACCAGTTTCAGAAATGTTACAAGTATTGCTCAGCAAAAACGGCTTGTTTAAATGTTTTTTCTTTATTCTATCAAATTTATAGCACGCTTGCTGTATATTTCTACACTTCGTATTAACTTGACATTAATATAGCAAAAACTAAAGCTCGCTTCACACACCAAACTAAAAGCTCTAAGCGCTGTTGCCAAAGTTATAATACACCGCTGCATTGTTTCCGATAATGGGTGTAAAAATCCAGACAAAACATATATTATTGTGAAACTGCAGAATTTTCAGAATTGGAAATATTACTGTTATCTGTAAATGGGCAAGAATATATATATATTTAAATATTTCGCTAATTCCCCTACTTAAAACGAACTATTCTCTAATATTAATTCTACTTTTTATATTAATTTTATGTATCATTTGTCATATTTATGTACTAAAATGATATTGTAAATTTTATTAATCGATTAGATAATTGTATAGCATCGCAGATAATTTCACACAATAATGTAATGTCGCTTAAAATTTTGCATAATTCGTAAATTCGACAAATTTGTGAATAAAAATAAATAAAATAAAAATAAAAATGAGTTTGTTTTTAGGTAACTCGGGAAAAAATATTTGAAGTAAAGCACTGCAAAACTTGACGTAAATATTTTTTATTTGGTTTTCATCTCTCAAGTATCAATAGAGAACGCAGCGAGGGTAGATTCGGCATGCTTGTCCAGCCGTACCCTTTATTGTTAATTAAAACAGATCTGGGAATTGATAAGAGTCCATAAATTATCTTTCTTCTTTTTAACACTATTAGTTTTCCTGCAGTGTGTATTTTATAAAATCAGCCAATACGACCTCACTGATTATTTGATTAAATACGATGGTATCGTAGCGAAGTCTTTAAACAAATTCACATATCCAGAATCCTAAATAATCAACAGTTGCTTTAAATAAACAAGAGGAAAAAATCTCTAATAATTATTGCAAAATATTTCGGGAACTCCGAAACAAATTCTAAATGAAGTAACTAAAAAAAAAAATCATTCAAATTTTTCAACAACAGTAACCGAATATATGCATATCTAATTTGCTAAAGACAATTTGTAATTTTTCCAGCTGGTACACCAAGAAAACAGACCCCATTAGAGCACAGAAATATCTGAGGATTTTTGCAGCGAAAATTTTTTTTTTTTGGTATTACGCACTTTCACTTACCGTTTGGTGTCGAATTTATTTGAGAGTCATTTGCACTTTTTATTCTAAAAAATATTTCAACCGAATTATTTTTCTTCTTTAGCAACTATAATGGAGGAGGTAAAAAGAAAAAAAAATGTTTAAATTCTGAATTAAACTAAAAATTATTTTAGAGTATCAAATCAGAAAATCAGCTAAAACGGAGTTGAAATTGTTAAAAACAAAAAAAAAAATAAATAAATAAAAAGTCATTCGGAAAATGTATGCATTCAAATCAATTCTGGCGGTCATGGAAGAGAGAGAGACACAAAAAATCGTTTTCTTATAACATTCTATAGGGAATTCTTTCGCTATGTTCAATAAAAAATTATTTTTTTTTTTTTTTTTTTTTTTTTTTTTTATGGGTACGCCAAAGAAGAGCAACAGCTCAATCAGCCAAGGAATCTAAGTAATTGTTCAAAAGGAGAATAACATATTAGATTTCAATCTGGTGCGAGATTGAATGAATGAAAGAAGCTAGAATAGGAACAACTGACAAGGAAGGAAATGAGAGAACATAAGAATCATTGTATGGAGTAGGAAGACGAAGATCCAAAAGCCGAGAATAAAAAAGAGAACGTTCTGAAGAGAGTGAGGAACATTCGAAGAAGACGTGATTGATATCACACAGAAAAAAGGAGTCCTCTGGGTGAAGAGGGCACCGCGGAGAAGAGACGAGGGAAAAACGATAAAGTGACGAAGGGAGAAAGGTATGACCGAAACGAAGACGACATATAGCGGTGATTAGGGGACGACAAAGGGAAGGAAACATGTCGAACCATCTGGTCAAAGAAGGTAAGGGCTGAACGGAAAGATAAAAGGAATTCGGATTTGAGAAAAGAGAAAAATAAATATCCTTCCATAATCTAAGGTGAAATTGTTTGGAAATATGATTAATATTGTGAGCGGAAAATTTATGAAGAGGATGTCCATTGGATGCTCCTGAGCGAGCCAAGGAATCAGCCACCTCATTACCCTCAATTCCAGCATGACTAGGAATCCACAATAAATCAATTTGGATCGAACGGAACAGGAATAATTCGTGAATTAGATTGCGAATAAGGAGAATGAAAGGATCAAAAGAGGGCAACGGTAAGGGAGAAGAGACCGCCTGCAAGACACTTTCAGAGTCAGCTATTAAAAGAAATTTATCCGAGAGGATAGAAGAGGAAGAGATAAAAAGAATTGCATGAAGTATGGCAGCAGATTCAGCAGTAAATATAGAGCAGCAGGAAGGAAGTTTAAAGGATTCGGAGTAGTTGTGAGAAGGAAAAACAAAGGCGGCACCAACCTCATCAGCCCTCTTAGAACCATCAGTAAAAATAACGGAATGATTGGGAAATAAAGAGCTTAAAACCATGTGAAATTCAGATCTAACTATAGAGTGAGGAAGGAATTTGGCGGAACTTGACAAATGAAATACGTGAGGAGGATGTAAGAGACTGAAATAATTAAGAGAAAAGTACGGAGATTTATCATAGGAGAAAATATAGGGAGAAAAATTGGCAAGACGAACAGAAATGAAAGATAAAATTGGAATTCTGTTGGGAGTAAAACGCCAGTTGTGAAAAATAGAGCAATAGGCAGCTATAATTCTAGAGGAAAAGGAGGGAAGGCGTTTGATTAGGAAACGATAGCCTAGATAGGATCTGCGGATGAACAAAGGGAGTGATTTGGATTCAGAGAGGATGGCAGGAATTGGAGTAGATTTACGTGCACCCAGACAAAGACGAAGACAGGAATTTAGAATGCGGTCAAGCTTTAACAGAAGAGATTTAGAAGCGTTGCCGTATATATAGGAACAGCAGTCCAACTTAGAAAGCATAAGAGAATTATACAATAAGGAAAGAATGTAAGGATCACCACCCCACCTGTACGATGAGAGTGATTTTAAAAGATTAATCCTTTTAAGGCAAGAAGTATACAGGCGACTAATATGTTCGTGAAAGGAGAGACGACCGTTAAGAAGCACACCCAAATAACAGAAGCTCTCCACAAGAGGGACAGGATAATGATTTAAGGTTAGATTGATTGAGGAAGGATTATATGGACGGAAAGTAAAAACCATGGCCGCGGATTTATGAGGAGAGACAAAAAGATGAATATTGAAAAGAGCATTTTCTATAGTGGCTAATGACCTATTTAGTTCTAAGACAGCATCTGTTAAGTTGCGAGAAGAAGAGTAAATAAGGATATCATCAGCATAGAATAGGGACGATGAATTTAATGGAAGAGAAGCAATATGAGAAGTATAGATGTTGAAGAGAGTAGGACTAAGACAGGAACCCTGAGGAAGACCACAAAAAACTTTTCTTGAAGTGGAATAACAAGAAGTGGATAAATGTACAGTCCGGCTTTGGAAGAGATTAATAATAAGGGAAACAACACAGTCCGGAAGATGTAGTGACAGCATTATATTTCTGAGAGTAGGGAGGTGAACATTGTCAAATGCACTGGAAACATCAATAAAGGCTGCGATAGTAAAATTTTTGTTTATATAGGAATTATAAATGTCAGAAAGGAAAACACTAATGCAATCAGGAGGACCAAGACAGGGACGGAAACCGAACATATTATTAGGAATTAAGTTATTGTGTTCGAGAAACCAGACAAGCCGTTTATTTAACATGCTCTCAAAGATCTTCCTTAAACAGGGAGCAAGTGAGATAGAACGAAAAGAAGAGGAGTTTTTCTTTGGTATGGGTATAACGATAAAGGCATTCCAAGAAGGAGGAATGGAACAAGAAAGAAGAAAAAAAATTAAAATCGACTAATTACAAGAATAGGTGTTTTTTTTTGTTTTTTTTTTATTTACCTTTCAACCTTGATTAGACTCCGGGCCGTGCGAATTGAAACACTGTGCTTTGGTTCACTTCTGAATTCGAGAAGACATGGCTGAGTTTATCAAGTGTCCGTGTCTCATTCTAGGAGGGTTGGAATGTAGGACAATTTATGAGAATGTGATCAACCACCGGTGACTCTTGTGCGCGACTGAAAGGACAAATGGTTGGAGGGTGACCGCCCTCCAACAAATAGTTGTGGGATAGTCACGTGTGGCCTAGGTGCAAGCGGTTGAGCGAACGATAACAAACTCGTATGGTCCCCGGGGGGGGGGGCACCATGGATCTACGGATTTCTTAATACTCTAGAGGCGGAACAGGATAGAAATGTGTTCTTGGTTCCACTGTTCCATTACTTGAATTTGTATTGCATCTGATATTTGAGGGGGTCCAAGGATGTTTTGCGGCTTTGATGGAAGACATTTAATAAGTTTTATTTTAAATTATCAAGAAAAATTGTTATACTTCAATAACGCAGTTCCTATTTCTTCGTCCAATCTCATGAACTCTTATAACTCCCTTACTTCACGCTTAATTACTCCAACTCTCTTTCCGCCTTTCACAAGAACCTGCCGACCCATGTAGTCCGACAGGAATATAACCATGTCATGCAATCCTTATTTCCTTTCCACACTGCTATCTTTACTGTTGGCTCCAGGAGAATGGACGGTACGGGAGCTGCCTTTTTGGTCCCATCACTCAACTATTTTGAATCTTATAAACTGCCTTCCTTCTGCTCCATATTTACCGCGGAGTCCTTAGCTATCCTTCGTGCTATCCAATACTTACTTCCACCAACGGCTCCAATAAATTTCTGATAGTCTCGGATTCTAAAGGTGTTCTGTTATTTATCGCCTCTCCTTATTCCTCGTCATTCCTCGGATTTCATAATTCTCCCGATTCGTTCTCTTGGTTCCATTCAAATCGGTTTCTTATGGTCCCCCAGTCATGTTTGTATTGGGGGAAATGAATTGGTTGATTCATTAGCTCGATCTGCCGTTCAGACTGGTCAATTTCTATCCAAATTTTCTTCTGGTAATCTTAACCTTCTTTTCAGGAATTACCATCGTAGTCGATGGCACGATATTTACCCCTTTTATTCTCGAAACCTGAATCCTTTTATCTTAGTATTCAAACCCATCCTCCTCCGTACCCTTGGTACTATGACTTCCCTCATCTCTTGCGCTTTCTTATCCCTTCTATTTGCAGGTTTCGCCTAGATTATAGTAGACTTTGCCATCCTCTTTTGGCTTTTCTATGTCCTCTTCTCCATTTTGTTCCTTCTATCCGGATGATTCTGATCTACTCTGCGACACTAGAACGTTCTCACTTCTATAGTCAACTCCTGAAACTCGGTTTACCTACTCCATACAGTGTGCTTCTTTTATTCTTTCACTTCCATCCCCGGCAATCATTCCTATTATAGCGGCGTCCTTCATTGCTTCTATCTCCAGTAATATTAAATTCTAATTCGTTTCTCCCTCTCTCTCGCTAACACAACCCAATGTTGGGTAGTGCCCTCGACTGGCGACCCCAAAAAAAATAAAGAAATAAATAAAAAAACGCTGTGAAAAAATCCTGAAACCGTCTAAAGGAATAAATAAAGAAAAAACGTGCTAAACACTTATCGGTCGCAGAAAGCAAAGAAAATTGCCGGAAATTATTTTGAAAATTATAATGATTTATCAGAATATTAAAAATGAAAGTCAGCTCTGCTTGCACCAATGCCGTTTGCAACGCCAACAATCTGCAAAGTGAAGGTTTACTTCCATTAACGTATGATGGCTATCAGCCAGTGGCAAAGGGAACCATCCTTTATGAAAAGCATAAAATTTACAGCCGATCATCCATGGTTTCCTTCTCTTTATCTTACGCGTCGGAAATATGCTGTGTTAAATCGGTTGCGGGTTGGGCATACGGCGGTCTCACACAATTATATACTTGAAGAGACCCTTCTCACGTCCACGTGTCCTTTCTGTTCCGGCTCTTCTTATCCTTCGGTGGAACACCTGTTACAACAATGTGCAGCGTTCCTCCACTTTTGCCGGTGTTCCTCTTTCAACTATCCTGTCAAATGACCCAACACGCATACAAATGCCACTCGTCTTTCTTAGAACCAACAGCTTACTAGGTAAATTATGAAGTAGCCTTTTCACCCTGACCCATGTGCTGTAATGACCATTGCAGTTAAAAATGGCGCATGGGCGCTACCAGGAAAAAAAAAATGAAGCGATACAACTGTAATCTTACAAGTCGGTTGATGAGGTAATCAATTAAAATCAACGTTTAGATTTTTAAATATAGATGTTTTTTTTTTTGTTTTTTTTTTGGTGTACAGTTGAAATTGGCGCATAAGGTATTTAATAAATATGATCAATTTGAAAAAACATTCAGTAATGTTCTACCTAAACATTACGGTGACCCAATAACTTCAGACGAGTGATACGAAAACGCCGTCGCTAAACTATTAAGCCGATTAAAACTTCTCTTCCACCACAGAAGAAATCTCACTGTCTTGTAATGTACACGTTTTTCTCAAACCGTGTGAGATAAGCACATTCGAATGGGTTGTTTTTTTTTGGGTTCTTTTTTGGCATAGTTGTAGAAGCGACATCCGCGTAACTACGATAGGTTTAAGTATCTGCTACTACAGCACTATTTTAATATTAGCGGATAAGTGAACTTTTTATGAACAGCCCGTGTACATATTTTTTCTCGTTTTAATATCTTTATGTTTGGTTTTGATGTGTTTACTTCTAGTGAAACATCTATGCATAAGAACTTCTGAAATATTAATCTTTAATGAAAACTATTTAGTGATTTACAGAGATAGTAAATATTTCTCTTTTATTAAAGATAATATGGACAGAGGCTTTTATTAGTTCGCCCGCTTATTTCAAAGCGCAGCTTACAAATTATTATATAGCCAACTAGTCGAAAATCGGCATGTGCGCCAAGCAAATAAGATGCGTAGTATCCGATTACAAACATTCTTATGTAAAAGAGGAGCGTACTTTTATATTATAACTAAACCAGGTGAAAAGGTACTTTTCCAGGAAAGAACGATAATATTAATTTAAACAGTTAACCCCAGAAAAATACTATTGAACTTTCTGAAAACTCACTGCTCGTCTGATTCATTCGAAAGCTTTTCCGATTATATTAACTTGCACACGTTCCATGCTTCATTCTAAAGTTGAACTAACGATCAGATAATCCGGATCACTAAGAATAGTCGAATCTGTTGAAGTTTAGAAACAATCAATAACAGAGATATTGGTCTTGATTATTTGTTTTCCGGAAAAGTTTGTGAGCCTTTTAAATTATTACAAATTGAGATAAATTGATCTGAATAGAGAAATACGTTAATCTGAGCACCGAATTATTTTACGTGGAGGTTCCTTCAGTATGTTGGCCGTGATCAAATCACTTCTTTATTTCGTTTTATTACCTTTATTGTATGGTAAACTAAGTCTTACCGAACCGTCATCCGATACTGCAATTAGTTAATAAGTTCCAATGTTCTGACTAGATATGATTAAAGTAAAACCGTTAAACTTAACCATCAGTGGCGAATCCTGATCTTTTCTCCGTTGCTTCTCTAAGAGAAAAAAAGATTGAAAATTAACTCGACATATAAGTCATCCGCGTTAAGTTCGGCACACACATATCCGCACCGAACCCCTATACACAATGGTATGTTGACCGCGTGTCAAAGACGTTCCTTAGAAACCACACATATTCGCATAATATCAGTAACTACCAGTAGCCAAAAGTGTTTTAGAGATTGTTTTGCTTTAAATTCCACTTTCTATTTTTTTATCGCAATGGCCCACTGTAAATACTAATAGTCTCGATGCTATTCTTATGTTCTACCTGCAACTAGATCATGACAGCTGTTAGTCAGCGCACCATCACCACTAAAGTATAATGAAAACTAATTGAACAGAGTGCTGTTGTCGAACGGTTGTGGTGCGGTGTTAGCGCAGAATGTTCCCTCAGTGAGCATTGAATAATTGACCGTTCATTTGTCAACATCTGCCGTGTATATAGTTATGTACTCGGGTGCGAATATATGTGTCCTCTGATCTTTAAGCGTTGATACAATGATTAGAAAGCGCGCAACGTTTAATACCTCCTTTCCTGCATTCGCTGAATATGTATGTCCGAAACTGGAATGATATATATCAAATAATGCAGGGAATTGATTTTTGGACGAAAACCAAGACAGCTATTAGCGGAATACCATCAACTTCCAATCATCGTATTAATCGAATTTTTCAGTTCGTTTCACGCATCTTTCTCGGACCACAAATGTGGGGGGATCGCGGTCTACACGGGGCGGCTTTTGAACTATAACAGAAGGTTTTTTGACTGACGCAATCATAAAGTTGTTCCAGCTGACTTATATAGGCTACTAACTATATCGCGTAACTGCGCAATCTGATGCCGTTGCCGGGGACTAAGTATAGAATTTTGTACATTCCAGGAGTAGCTTTTGCAATTTAAATGGGTCGACCGAGTCCAGTTGAGGCTGAAATTTGTTCCGTTTTTCGGTTACATAAGACGTCGCTACTTTATATAGAGGTAGATCATCGGAGTCCACCATGGAAGAATTCTCATAAGCGTAGCGGCGAAAAGCTTTCGACGTTATGTTCCAGATATGACTAAATGTAGACCACGATTAGAAAAAAGTTTAATGTTAAGACATGAAGAAAAATATAATCACCTGCTTTCGCAAGAAAACATTGGATCTAATAATGCGGTCAACTCGTTTTTCTTTAAAATTCTGTATTTATACTTTAGCTTAGATATTCAATCGGCTATCAAGAAGTTTCTTTTTTCATTTCCTTCTTTCGATCAAATAAGCGCCCAAAAAATGCCAAAATTTAATAAACAAATTATTTCTCTATTGTTTAATTCATAGAAAAAAGTTTTTTAATGAAATAATATTCAATTCAATAACTTCGTAATCACGGAATATTTACTAACGTTACGTTATGGTGAAGTTGACAAAATAATAATTCATTTAATCTTCTTAAATTCAATTAGTAAATAACTACAGTGTACCGCTGAAATCGGGCGCAATAGAATTAATTATTTAGACTTAACATTAAACATAGAATATGTACAGAAAAGAAACTACAACTGATGCAACTGTCAGTTATTTATCTAACTACTCCAGCGGCCTTTTCTTGCACATTTATTCAGATCATATAATAACCCATTAAATTGTCAAGAAAAAGTAAATTAAAAAAACGTTGATATTTGCCCGGTTAATCATTGGTAATGTCTGCTCACCGAAGCTGGAAACAGCTGTTAACAGAATATACCTTAACCATACACGAATTACACATTCATATCTACTGAATGGCCAGCCACCGCCCATATGTGACATTTGCCACGCACCTAACGGTCCATCACATTATTTTATCCTGCCGGAAGTATAACCACCATCACGACAAGCAACTGAACTCAGATATTCTCGATGTGAACAACCTTCAAGCTCTTACACATTTTATTATTAAAACGAAAATTATTAATGGTATTTAAGAATTTTAAATAATAGCCATATAGGGCATTAACTACACGTAAAAAAAAAACAAAAAAAAAAAAACAATCAAATGAATGGTAATAAATACTAATTATAATCCCAACTTTTTTTTTTTTAATAGGTTCGTCAATATGGACATTGGCCCAAGAACAATGGAATAGAGGAGTAAGAAAGACTCAGATCCTTACACGATCAGAGATAACCGACAGACAGGAATCAAGAGAATAACAGAGAAGGGGAAGGAATGGAGAGAATGAATGAAGCACAGTTTGGAGCGGGAATACCGGTTTGTAAGAGGAAGGAATAAAAAGAAGCTTGTTCAGTTGAAAGTGACGAACAACTGAACATTATATGATCGGGATCAGAAATAAATTGATTGCTGGGACAGTGCAACGGACAATAAGGAGAAGAAATGAGAATCCCAACTTAATAGCTACTTCATATAATAAATTATTTCAAAAAAGTTAAACACAAAAAAAACAATGATAAAAATAATAATAATCAAATCAAATTAAATTAATTTTTATTTTTATTTTTTTTTTTATAGGTTCGTCAACATGGACATTGGCTCGGAAAGGAGACTCAGATCTTAACTCGATCAGAGATGGACGACAAAAAAAATCAAGAGCTCGGATAGCAAAATGAGAAGGAAAGAAGAGAATGAATGAAACATTGTATGGAGTGGGAATACCGCGTGATAAAAGAGAAGAATAAAAAGAAGTTTGCTTAGTTGAAAGTGAAGAACAATCGAACATTCCACGTGATCGGGGTCACAAATGAAATGAATGTTAGAGGCGTACAGTGAACAATACACAACATGAGAGAAAAAAAGAAGAGAGCAAACTGTGCCCAAAACGCAGGCGGCAAATTACAGAGAGAGTAGATCGATGCATAGAAGGGCTTTATCCTCTCTTTTCCTTCATCTTCTGCGGTGTCCGCACTGTTGTCCTTTGTTGCGTCCATTTCGGACCGCCTAGTTATTTGGTTTTTTAGCTTGAGATGCAATAGCCTGTAGCACGTTTTGAGCGTCCGGCAGGATAAGGATATTACGAGAGATAAGTGAGGATCCGATAGAAAGAAGGATACGCGGAATAGCAGTAGATTCAACATAAAAGAATGAGTAAAATAAAGTAAATTTAAAGGACTCAAAGTAATTTAAAGAAGGACGAAAAAAAATTGCCCCAACTTCATTGGGTCCCTCCTTTAGATTCTGAAGAAACTCCGATTTAACAACATATGTAGAATAGGTTTAGGCGAAATAGGAGAATAAAAGCAGTTTTTATTGGATGAAGAAGAGAGGAAAAATTGAAGGAGAAGTATGGGAATTTATCATGAGTGTAGGATATATGGAGAAAACTGAACAAGACGGGCAGCGATAAGAGATAGAATTGAAGTTTTGTTGTCAGAAAAGCGCCAGTAACGTAAGATTGACGAATAAGAAGAAATAAAAGAGGATGAGGAAGTAATTGGCACAACGGTTTGATAAGGCAACGATAACCTAAGAAGGAATGTCGAAGAAAAAGAGGAGGAATATAAGATTTAGCTCGCAGCGCCGGAATAGGAGTAGATTTTCGGACTCCAAGACAGAGGCGGAGACATACAATTTAGACCCGATCAAGCTTAGACGGAAAGGATCTAGAAGAATTTCCATAAATTAAGCAACAGTATAATCAAGAATAGAACGAATAAAAAATTTAAAAAACATTAGCAAGATCACGGGATCACCTCCCCAATCAATGTGCGGAAGGGATTTAATGAGGTTGAGTCTATAAAAGACGACTATCCAGAAAAACATCCAAATAATGAAAAGAAGAAGTAGGAGGGATTGGGATTAAAACGAAATCAATTAAGAAAGAATCAAAAGGGCGCAATGTAAAAACAACAGTAAAAGATTTAAAAGAGGAGAGGAAAAGATGGATGTTGGATAACGCGTTTTCCAGTGAATTAAGGAGTTTTGCAGTTGAAAGGTAGACAGCGAGATATTGCGACGAGAAGAATAAACGAGAATATCGTCTGCAAAAAAGAAGGAAGAGAAATTCAGAAGAAGCAATTTTGATAAAATAGATGTTGAACCAAGTTGAGCTAAGGCACAACCCTGCGGTTATCCGCGAAAGAAGATTAGTCTCGTGGCAATATAAAGGGGAGAAGAAAGAATAACAGTTCTGCAAAGGAAAAGATTATTAACAAGAGAAGCAAAGTGAACCGGAATGTTAAAGGAAAACATTAATCAAAGAGAATGGGAAGATGGGCATTCTCGAAGGCTGCCGAGATATCTGGAAAGGAAGCAATAAGGGGAATTTTTTATCAATGAATGACGCGTGAACTAATACCGTCGGGAGAATCGCGACCAGGGCAGAGAAACCAAATATGTTACCAGGAAAAACGAATTATAATGTGCGAGCCGTCAAACGAAACGCCTGATTAAGTTTTCGAAAAGCTTTCTGACACAGGAGGCAAGAGAAATTGGTTGAAGAGAGGATGAGTTGGATTTAGGGATTGAAATAACGATGAAAGGTATTCTCTAAGATAAAGGAGTATAACCAGAACGAAAAAAGAAGTTAAACAAGTTTAAGGAAAACCGAAGAGAAAAATCAGAAGGATTTTGAAAGTAGAAAAAGTAAGGACGTTTCTAACTCCGTAAAGGTAAACGGTTAGACCAGAAAACGTGCAGAGGAGGGAAAAGACGGAATTCGACATGATTCATTAAAGTTAGGAACGTAACAAAGAGAGCTATAGAGTCAATGAAAGAAATCAATTTGTCAACAGGGGGATTATGGGAAAACGAATGTTAGGAAAGCGGGGACATAAAAACCTTGGTAATTCTCCAGACATGAGAAATTGGATTTCCATGCATTTCGACAAGTTACACCGACATGCTATGAGAAGGAAGGTAAAAAAAAATTGGAACGAAGGCAATGATAAAGGAAAACTAAGAAAAGTAAACTCGGCGAAATATTTCATAAAGGTGGCTCCCATCGCTCAAAATAATCATCGCTTCTGGATCCCCGTATGCTTTCAACCGATCTAGTTAAAGGAGTGAAGCAACACCGAAGGAGCACCTTATAAAACAGTAAGAACGGCAGCATTATATAGCAAAATAGGGACTGTGGGAAGACAAATCGTGGCGTTGCTATTACGGAAGTGGAACAAGATGGAGCGAAAACGGGAAAGAACAATCGGAGAAGAGGAAAAGGGGTAAGAGTGAGCGAAATAACAACTTAGAGTAAAAGAAACAGTGACATGCACCGGATCTAAGATTGCAAAACCTGACAGATGGATAATACTTTATTTTCAAAATTAGGGATATGAAATCTACTAAGAGCGGATCACAAAGTAGCGGTTAAGACATTATTTTTAAGAGTTACTGGAGCCGATTCGGCATTCGTCGCATTAAAGGATCGGACTATTAGAGAATTATAAGTGTAAATAGGAATAACGAAACGGCTACCACCTTTGATGCCAGCATTAAGAGCTAGTTAGATTAGAGCAGCAGAAGTTGAGAGGATTGGGAGATTATACGTGATTTCTTTCTGTTGAGTTAGGACGTTTTCGAGACGTAATCCTGACGTAAGAGAAAGAACTGCTAGAATAGTTTCGACGTTTCTTCTTTGTAGTGAAAGAGGAATTAGGTAAGACCGGGAAATTAACGAGGTTTGAAACCTCAGCAAAGGTGAAAACGGAGGAAACTGTCGGGCCCTCGCTTTATGTATCTTTACCTCGGAGTAGGAGACATTTTGTGGACTCGTTATTTTGTAAATTTTTAACTTGTTCCTTAAAAGTCGAGCAAGAAGGATCTGGTGCTGGATGGTCTAACGGTATGAAGAAGGGCTGTTTCGTTGACGGAGCAGTCAGCGGAGGAGGAGTGACTACCAGCACAAGTGGGACAAGTACTTTTGCTGCGGCATGAAACCCTGAAGATGACATTCAACTTTAATTCGATAGGAATCATAAAAGAGAATAGAAGATCGGAGAATGGAGCTCATAAATTTGAATCTGACAACTGGGATGGGAATGAGAGAGTTATCGCTTGTGCAGATGATGAATATTAGCGATCGGCATATCGGAAGAACAGCAACGATAAAGTTCCTCCGCTGAAAGATCGACACCGGCATTGCGGACTACACCAGATCGGAATAAAAGAGATTGAGGAATAAAAGGCCTGAATACCGAGTTCTTTATGGACGTCGTCAGAAAGTAAAAATTTATTCCGCTATCGATAAAAAATTAAGTTAAATTTAATTAAGTTTCTACCGGAGCGGGAAATAAGAGAGATACCACTGACTCTGTTATGAAACTTTCCAGCTAGGGACATACAGATAAGCAGTGTTTTTTCCAGATCTGTTACCAAGACGACGATTTGACCAACGTGTAGTGCTCGGAGAAAGCGTCGGTAATGAGGCTGGGCTTATTAACTACATCGGAGGAATTAACGATAGAATTATTACTGAAGCCAGCGGGAACATCCATGTCGTCAGACCCATCAATATTATGTACCGGAACATTATTGTCTTCCGAGACAGGTGAAATTGACGCGGACGGGAAAGATAACTGTGGCTAACTTTTATTTCATCTGTTGCTGTGTTCAACCTGTGCGGCAGAACTATTGACATTCTTAGTAGCAGAGCGAAGAGAATTAGAGGGAGGTTTACCTCCGCTGGCAGACGAACCTGGCATTAATATAAATTAAAAAAATGAATGCAAACATCAGATAACGTTGGAGCGAGAAATGAAAACGCACGAAATAAAATAAAACTATAGAAAAAGTAAATAAACATAAAAGCAAGTAGTGGAGAAAATGTAACGATCTCGCCGATTTCTTCAGGAACTATTAAACGCGACGCGAGTAAACTTTATCGCACCAGAGATAATCGCTTAGAAAGTCTTTTATTTAAATTTCCATATTGCAAAGAACAAATAGGGCTGCTGGGTATACAGATAATAACTACGAGAAAAAGAAAGAAGAAGTAAAAAAAAGTAATGTGCTTCGGGGCCTAGGGGCAGAGGAGAAACTTCAAAGGCGTTTTCACCAGCTTCGATTTAAGGTTATAAGTACTAAATTTAGTAAAAACCAAATAGGCAAATCTATGGTTCTTATAAACATATCGATAATATTTCACTTAAAAAAAACAAAAATGCTCGATGTCTTTTTTTCTCCGATGCTTTGGGAATCTTCATTTTGGTTGCATTTTTTTTCTTTCTCAATATGCTCGATGCCCCTTCCTTTTTCCGATTGTTTATATCCATTGTTTATGTTTGATTAATTTTTGATTATTTTAAGTTCTAATAAATTTATTTTCCTTTTATATATATATATATATATATATATATACATGTATATCTCTCAAAGTGGTATAAAATGCAATAACATGCAACAAATTTTAATTCAGTATATTACTGGGGGTTACATGTCTATTACGAATTTTTAAATGTATTAATAATTACCGTTCAGAAGAACTATTAGTTATTCATATCGTACGCTCGCTCGTTTTGCGTGTTAACTCCCCATATAAGGCGCGCCTAAAAAAGTTTCACTTCAAAAAGAACATTATGTGCGCACATATATATATATATATACACATGTACATATATATACACATATATATATATATATATATCGCCGCGATAGCCTAGTTGCTAGAGCGCTTGATTATCCGTTCCGGAAGTCTTGATCCCGAGCGACGAAGAAATTATTACGAAAAATTAAATTAAAATACTCGCTATTTCACGTGGAAGGCAATGGCAAACCACCCAATCAGTTCCGAATGTAGTCTTGCCTGTGTGTACACCTGCGTTGCATATAATAATTGCCTAGTACATAACCTATATTTGTACAGCTAAAATGTATGAATAGGTGGCTACCAAACGAATAATTGAGGAGATAATAATGATGATGATGAGGATGATGATGTATATATATATATATATATATGAGGGTGCGTGTGTGTGTACATATATGTATATGTATATATAAAAACACGGTCATTTTGCTCGCAAGGGGATGTGTTCCTTCACCCTTCTTGCTTATATTTCTGTCTCTTTCTCTTCTACACTTTGTATAAAATAATCAAAATTTACAACGTAATTCTTAAGTCGGCCCCCATTAAATTTTATAACGGAAACAAGTCCCAATTTTATATAATTAAAAAAAAAAGAAAAATTTTTATTAAACTACCGAAACAACTTAACTATAATATATATAAATAATACTTTTTTTGCGTTTCCATGCTATTATTAAATTAGCAATATAGTCTTTATATGCTTCTCCCCCTATGATGGTGGGACTTCTTATTCATCGTCCTGCACAGTAATAAGAGTCGTGTTTCCAAAAACGAAAACCACCACCAAACCCAAACGTGCATTATGAACAAAGAATAAGTAAAATCGGTCTACATAAATATAAGTTGCGAGCGAACAAACATAGAAAACAAACAAAAAAAAAAAAAGCGACGAATAGCCTCCTCTTTTTTTGAAATCGGTAAAAATTAAAATATAACAAACGTTACATGAAATTGGGACATTTTTTCTAATGGGGACCAGCCTAAGAATTACGTTGTAATTAATATATATATATCGTAATGTTATATTTGATTTGGAAGCCCCCAAGGATGCCAACCGCGAAATCCTTTAGAACTCGCGGATTTGAATTTATTTAATCTTTATTTCAGTTTTATAAATATTATATTATTAAATGAATTTATTATTTGATAATAATATTAAATTATCTAAATCCATGTTTTAATTCGATAAACTTGAAAAATAATAAATTATTACTTAAAGTTATTTATTTATTAACTTTCCTTTCTTTTTTCAGTTCGTTCCTTTAAAGGATAAATTTTTAAGTTTATTCCCAGCAGGGATGACAAATGTAACGTTATAGTGGTTTATTAAATCCTCAGGGATACCAACTACGAAATCTGAATGCCGTGCATTTTATTTATTTATTTTGTTTAGTTATTATTATTATTATTATTATTATTATTATTATTATACACCGTATCCCAGGTTACATAGCTATTGACCAGTGTAATAATGAGATAAGATCAGAAGGGGTAGTTATTTATGTTGTAGAATGGCTTCGATTTACAAACGTTAGATTAACTAATATAACTAGTAACTTTGTTGGACTATGCATCTATGTTAAAAATATAGGGAATATTACACTTATTGGTTGCTATAGGAACTGCGAGTCAAAGTATAAAGATTTTATGAATGATTTAAGCAAGATAATTGATAACTCATCTAGAAATTGTATTATAGCCGGTGACATGAATATAAATCTTTTAGAAAATCTAAGTTGCGGAGATTACCTAGGATTATTAAATTCAAAGGGATTTGATAGTATAATTAACCAACCTACCTATAGACGCCCTAGGGATTTGTACGTATTCGATCACTTATTTGTCCGTGGGCTTAATAAGGACATTTTTGACTCTAAGTACGAATATGATATAATAGACATCGACTTTTCAGATCACTCTGCTATAAGTGTTAAACTTTCATTAAAATCACATATACGTATAAAAGCGAATGATCGTGCAAAGTGCTTTTTTTAATAAACAACTGTTTCGAGAAGAATTATATAAATTTAATATTTCACCGTTATATATTAGTTCCGCGACGGTAAATGAGAAATTTGACTGGTTTATTAATAAAATTACGGGATTAATAAGTCAATGTAACAAATTTAAAAAGTGTAAATCGAAAGAAAATAAACGATCACCGTGGGTAAATAACGAAATTCTTCATTTAACCAAGATCAAGAGTGAAGCTTATAAATTATCTAAGCTTTCCCCAAATAATACTGTCTTATTAAATAACTATAAAGCTGCGGCAAAAAGGGCTCAACAAACCGTTAGGAAAACTAAAAAACAATATTACACACGCCTCTTAGACAAGTGCAAATCAAATTAAAAAGACTACTGGTGCGTTGTGAAAAATGAAATTGGACAGAACGTGAGAGGAATTGAAGAAATAAATATCAATAATATGAAAATAGCGGTAAAGTCTAACGAATATTTGGTAGCGCAACATTTCAACACATATTTCGAAAATAGTGTGAAACAGATATCTCCGTCAACGAAAGCAATGTAGGTACAGTATTAGACGACTTGACACCACATCCACAATTAAATTCTTTTGCTTTTTTCGATTTCACGTTGGATGATATTAAGGGGGCTATTCTATCACTACCGAATAAATCTTCCTTTGGTTTGGATAATATATCAATTAAACTAATCAAAGATAATCTGAGCTATTTCATAAAACCTCTATGCTTCTTATTTAATGAATCTGTGAAAACTGGAATATTTCCTGACATACTAAAAACAGGTATAATTACTCCAGTGTACAAAAGCGGGAGTAAAAATGAAGTATCTAACTACAGGCCAATATGTATTACTTCCACAATTTCTAAAATTTTTGAAAAATGTGTAAAGAAATTAGTAATAAATTTTCTAGATGATCAAAAATTTTTTAGTCCCAATCAATATGGCTTTTTACCGGATAAAGGAACTGACTTAGCAGTTTTTGAACACATTACATATATAACTAGGCATCTAGAAGAAGGCAGATCTGTGGTAGCTGTGTATTTCGATATAAGGAAAGCTTTCGATACGGTAAATCACCAAATTTTACTAAAGAAATTATACGCCTGTGGTTTTCGGGGTAATATTTATAACTGGTTCAGAACATACTTAACTAATAGGAAAAATGTAACTAAAATTAATGGTGTCTTTAGCGACAATACTATACAGGAACCTGGGGGGTTCCTCAGGGTAGTATCTTAGGTCCTTATCTATTTCTGGTATATATAAACGATCTGTGTAATTTGTCTGTAAATGGAAAAATATTTACCTATGCTGACGATACTGCACTAGTGCTGAATTCCCGCTTCCCAGAAAAATTGCATTCACCCATGCAAGAAGATATACAAAAAATCTGTACATGGTTACAACATAACAAATTATCCCTAAATGAAAATAAGACTAAATTTATGATTTACAGTTATCAGGATCAAAGGCTTTGGGACAGATTTTGTATTTCCTACGGTGGTAACATTTCAATTGAAAGGGTTTATGAAATCAAATACTTAGGTTTAATGCTGGACAGCAAACTCGCGTGGAATAAACATACCATATACTTGGCAAAAAAACTAAGAAGACTAAATTACATCTTTTACTACCTACGTGACTATTTCACAGCTCAGCATTTACGCAGATTATATTTAGGCCTATATCAGCCAGTACTTGGATATGGAATCATCTATTGGGGAGGTGCAGCAGTAACTCATATAAGTCCCGTCGAAATATTACAGAGAGCAGTGAAACGGGCCATTGATCCGTCGCCAAATAATGCTATTTTAGGAGGTTACAGAGTTATACACTTCACAAATACTAAATTTCGTTTTTAAATATAAGGATAGATTCAATATTTCAGTTGCCCATGGGAAAACAAGGCCTGCAAATGTAGAAATTGCCCCTGTTCCAGACTTCCGAAAATTTCACACACGTATACAAGCAGTTTATAAAGGGTCTATTATTTTCAACTCTTTACCGTCCAGCTTAAAAGTACATTTATTAAATTATAAAAAGAGACACAAACACCTACTTTAATACATCACGGATAATGGGACTTAATAAATGTTGTTATCGCAGATATATATGATAAACCCTTTCTTATACTCCGGCATTAATTACAATCTTCATTTTCATTCTGAGTATTTGTTTATTACTGTTGCTAAGTGTCGTTGTTATTTACTCTCATTGCTGTTACTTATTACTATTACTATTATTATTATTTAATATAACTATCATAAGTATTATAATTGTATATATGGGTCATGGAGTTTCTTCGGTACAATTGAATCGTTACGTTTCTTATCTTTCAAACCTGATTCTGTTGATAATAATTATTACGATAACCATTATTAGTAAATATGTCTACGCCACCTGCATGATTATTATTGTTACTGGTTTTATCCTCATTTTTATTACTGTGTCATTAATATTATTGCCATTATTATTTTTAAAGATGTCAAGTGAAATTTTCTTAGTCAAATATATCTGCCGGCATGTTTCGTAAATTGAGACTGCTTCTCCAAAATATGCTGGGGGTTATATGGATGACTGCAGGCTACATTAATACATGTTTTCTCAAATGACATCTCATTTAGGCCCCTTTGTTAAACGAGACTGTATCATTTAATATAAATATTTATAAATTTAATGTGTTATCATTTAAGTACCAGCTTCTATCATCCTATCCTTGAAAAACCGAAGCCTTTCTGCACTGAACATACTGAAGATGCTGAACAACAGGAAATTCGGACCCAGCTGTTCCACATTACTAAAAGTATACAAAAGTTTAATCCGACCAAAACTCGACTACGGCTGCATCGTCTACTCATCCGCCTCCAAAGGCCTGCTCCAAAGTCTTGACACGATCCAAAATTCGGGCCTCCGTATAGCTCTACGAGCTTTCCGAACTACGCCTGCCTCTAGTACGCACGTGCTCGCCGGTATTCCTCCCCTGAAATACCGCCGGCAAACATTATCGGTCGATTACGCCCTATCAATCTTAAGTTACCCGAACCATCCAAACCACAGCATTTACAGTCCATCAAACCCATTATACAGAGACGGTACCCTCGCTGCCCAAGGCTACTTCAAATGTCATAACGAATTTACGCTGGACATCCCGAATTATCTACTTAAGCGCATGCCTTCCGCCGATCCACCGTGGAGTCCAAACCACCATGAAGGCACCATTTACATCATGATCTTTGATCACCTTCCCACACTATCGACCAACGCCGCCGTACCAGTGTTACACCCAAGCGAACTGAAGAAATACGCAAAATACAAAATAATGTCTGATTGGAAGGTTGAGTGGAACAGCAGCTATTCGAACAAACTACTGGCAATTAAACGGACGATTACTGACTGGACTTACGTTATAGGCAAAGCTGCATCAAACCGGGATATCGAATCAACCTTGAACAGAATCTATCTAGGCCATACTCTAACCAACCATGCATACCTGCTGGACCACCAGGAGCTTCCAGCCTGTACTCAATTCAATTGCCAGATCACAGTCAAACACATCATCACTGAATGCCCCATCTACAGTGCCGAACGCCAACAATCCACACTTACAGACGATCACTCCGCTAATTTAAACATAAATAACCTATACAGACTTATTAAATTTATAAATATTACAAACCTTAAAATAATGTAAATAACTTCACCCGAGGTGATAGCCCCCTCCCTGACAATATGTACCTCGTAAATAATAAAATAAAATAAAGCTTCTATAAATACTACTCAATAGGTTACATTACTCTTACTATTACGTTATATTTACATATTTTATATATTTTATATTTAGTTATCTTATTTATATTTTTATTCTATTTAGTTCATTACTTAATTTATATCTTTTATCTATTTACGTATATCTTTACATTTTATTCATTTACCTAGCTTTATATTTATTTTATTTCGGATATTACATTTGCAGTACCTACACGTCAGAGTTGAAATATTGTGGGAATATGTTGAGCTTGGCTGGTGATACGTTATATAAATAATTTATATGCTTAAATTGTAAATTTTATTTTCAGATAGATTCAATTTTGTTAGTTTTTAAAATAGCATTATTTTTTATTTTTTATTTAATCATTTATATACTTTTCTCCTGTTTTCAACATATTTATACAAACAATTTTTATTTTGTTTCAATTCAACTTATTATTATATGTATTTATCATTACTTCATTTAATTTCATGCATTTATCGCTATATTCGCACTTCATTGTAATTCGAAGATATTATGTTTAATTTTACTTTTTGTTTTTCACTATTCGCGCTACGTAGCGCATTTGTGAAATTTTGTAATAATAATAATAATAATAATAAATAAATTGAAAAATTGAAATTGAAATGATTATTGTTATTACTGTTAAGAGATTAAATGATCAATTTGATCTTCTATCTATATATTTAACGATACCTTACACGAATCTTTCGTTAGCGGTAGATCGCTGAGAAAATCAGTTATTAATTATAAATACGACGCAAAACAATGATTATAAAATTATTAATAAAATAGTACGTATCAATGCTGTTGCCGGTGATCCTAGATCGCTGCAATGACGGGATTCAGGTATACAATCAGCGGCCGGTAATTTCGGTGTTGATACGGAGACAACTTTGATTTAACTTTTCGTTAAGTAATAATTTGATAAATTCACGATCGATTTAAGTAACTATTCTGTCAAGCGATTTTCACTATTTCGCGTTGCAGACGTTGTTGCTCACCAAAAAAAAAAAACTGTTTTGTTCACTAAGACTATGAATTTGCAACTCCTTTTAAAAAGACAATTTCTTTAACCAGAGGTAAACCGCGACTGACTGACTGAAAGATAAGTAATTACTCGAACCAAAGGTAAAACGCGACTTTTTAATTAAAAAATCACCGTCCGATCATTATCTTTTTTCATTTCTTCTTCCTTTCCGCCCCGCGTAGCGCCTTCATCGAATCAGGTACTCGCTTCTTCTTGCGGTGATTGATAATTGGCTACTCCCGATCGACAACAGGATTTCAGGCACGCACAAATTTTCACCCGCAACACTCAAATTTTTTTTTATTTTATATTATTTTATTTTTTTATTTCCTTTACCCTGTAATGGACGTATTACAATAGACATAATGTTAACAGTAAAGCAGTAACAATAGAAATATGAAAGCAATATTTATAATGTTCTATATAGTGCAAAAGGAGTCGAAATGGTATATTCTTTAATAAATATTTTACACAGTGTAAAAGGGCTTTGAAGAAAATCAATGTCGAGTTAATTGTAACTGTGTGTCCGTACGTAATTTAACTAGACTTAAATTAAATGATAGAAATGCTACAAACGAGTACGTACATGTAACAAAGTAAAATTAATAGAGAACAAAGAACATGAAAGAATAAGGAAAATTTATAGAACTGTAAGGGAAAATTATGGAAATAAGAGC
The DNA here is from genome assembly GCA_039619475.1 of Icerya purchasi. Classification (NCBI taxonomy): domain Eukaryota; kingdom Metazoa; phylum Arthropoda; class Insecta; order Hemiptera; family Monophlebidae; genus Icerya; species Icerya purchasi. Next base: position 334,352,551 of record CM077115.1, on the reverse strand, counting down.
GCGATGTAAAATATAACGGAAACAAATTAATATTTAGGAACTTGAATCTTTTGCTATGCTTCCGTGTAGTAATTTATTAAATGTTTGTCGTCTTTTAAAAATTTTATAGAAAATGCTTGGGGTGTGGGAAGGGATAGAATTGTATTCAATATTTCTATTTCTTTGTGTTTAAATATTTTTTTTTTAGTCAGTTAAGTAATTAATGATATTCGAATAATTTTTTTTGTTTATTTTGGCATTCATTCAAAACCGAATTAAAATATTACGAGTATTTGGCTTGACGGGTGGTCTGCTGGACAGCTTTGGTAGCTGATTTAAATAAGAGGACTAAATCACGGTTACGGGAATTACGTTTGTATAACTGATACTCTTTTCACTGACTAAACGGATTATATCATTAATAATACGGGGGGATTTCTTTATTATTTAAAATCTTTATCTAATGTATAAATGCTATTAAAAATTTTGATTTGTGAAACAGACCGGTCAAATTATTCTAGAAGTAAACTACTAAATTGTTTTTCGTTGAAAATGTTATCGAAGTAATTAAAAAGTAGCTTAGACGTGAGAAAAAGGCGGTGGTGCGTTAGAAAATGGTAAATTTAAAATTTTATATTCGCTTGTAGGAAAACTTCTTTTATTGTATTTTCTTCGAATTAATAAAAATGATCGAGGCAGGAAAATCATCGGTAGTACGAGTAAAAGTGCCGACTCATTGACTAAGTTTTTAAAACCATGCACGATAAATTAATCTAATCGATAGAGATGTTGAATCTAGAGTATTGATATTCATGTTACCGGTAATTACCGTCTCTTCAGCTGAAACATGTCGTGTCGAAAATTCTTTTTAGTTCTATGAGGAACCTTTCTTGCGAGGAATCACAGACTCTGTAAATACCGCAAAGGGAAATACTTTGTCATCAAGAGGGATTTCGATAAAGATAGCATTATCTGAGGAAATAATTTTAATGTCTTCCCGAATATAAACTATGATCCGAAGTTCTCCACATTGCATTACCGATTTATACCGCCGGATGATACAACACGATACTTTATTCTTGTGGAGCTTAAGTTCTATCAACGCTAAAATGTCCAAATGGGAATTATTTTGCGTAAGAAAATTAATCATTCATCAAAATGCTTACGTAACTTCTAACGTTTAGACTGTCAGTAAATTAAGGGCATAATTGTTCATAAAACAATAAAATTGTATAATTAGAAATTGCGATAATAGTACTAACAGCGAGAAGCAAGGATTAAAAAAAAAAGAAAAAGTACACAGGAGACATTCTTGATGTGAAATAAACAGAAATAGACGTAGACCTAGTATTTAACGGCTGGGGAAATCCTTCCGGTGATTTTTATATGCACACAAGTCAAGTATGAAAAACGCAAAACAGTATATGGTGCCTGGGCAAAGAGCGGGTGAATCGGGAATGTGGGTGAAATTTACGATTGAAGCATTTCATCTGATAACTATTTGACGCCACCAAGTCGCTTCATCCCCTCGCTAGCGCAGCAGACTAACGTACAGCCATATTTTCGCTGTGACGTATATCGGGGGGGGGGGGCATAAGAATCACGACAAATAATAAGCGAAATGGTGCGGTATGTTAGAATCGACAAAACAAAGTTGAATTTATGAGAAGCGTAAATTAAGAATAAAATATAAAGTAAACAACTTCAAACCGATCAAAAACGTGGCGCCATTATTACGTAAACAAAGCATGCAAATGCCTTCGAAGAAATGAATAGAAAACTGTGCAGGTATGTTGTGAAACTTTGAACGGAGCAAATGAAGTTGTATCCGAAAAATTTAACAGCTGAGACGAGAGAAATTTTAAAAATAGACAGTAAAGTAAAAGTAATCAAAACGAAAATCGAAAGAGGGCCATTTGTAACTATATTAAAAGGAAAAAAGCTAGCATAAGTAAAGTTACGTGAATGTAGTCAAATCTAACCGGCAGAAGAAGCGACCACTGAAAGGCCAGAAATTTAATCACGTGAGCAGGTATAATTGGAGATTTTTCATCTTTGCACATAAATATATTATCATCTTTGCACACAAATATATTATCATCTCTGTACCAGACACGAATTTGAAATTCTGCAACTTGATGTTTCACCAGTGAGTTGCTCATTTACAAATACTCTTCTATTATATTATCGCTGATCCATGAATTGTCCCTTTATGTCGGCTTAACTTGTGGACAAAATTTTAGTAGATCCTGTTTTTTGTTCGTCTACAGAAACGTAAAACAACGTCTGAATGTATCTGTCAAGGTGACTTTTTTGGCTGATGCGGCAGCAATCAGTATCGTGTCTACAGCGTTTACGCCGACTGTTTGGCCAAGTTCTGAAACAAGCTCTGTCACATTTGCATTGCATGAGAGAAGTACATCGTTATTGTTTATTCCATCGTACTGTTCCAAATCCTCAATTTTAGCATGCAGCATAGAACTCTCATTCTTTAGTCTGTTATTCTTGTTTAGCAAGAGTTTTGTTTGATGCAGTACGGAATTAATTCCATCATCGTTTCGATCTATAGCGAATTACATGGTATCCGGGCGTTCTCGTTAATCGAGAAAAGCTTAGAATTAATTAACACCGCCGTATCTTTTACTGGATTCGAGGATTCAGTCGTAGCAGCTTCTTTGCTTAAGGCTTTTACGGGTGACGAGAAATACAAGTCCCCGATTAGCAATGGACTTTTTTCAGAACGTGAATTTCCTGTAAGTAGCAAATTCGCCAGAAAGACATTTATCACATTTAATGGATATAACAAAAAATTTTGTAAATAAGTTAGAACGACGTGAAGCGTATGTAAAGGAATAGTGGTCATCAATAAAAATGCTACTTACTCAGCTACTGGCCGATGAAAGTGTGACAACCGGACAAAATATTATCATAACTTTTGAAGGTTGAACGTTAAAAAAAGAACAACATTTCCCGAAAGAGCACGAAAAAATACATAAAAAATGACTACATCTGAAATTAAAAACACTATGCGCACTTTAAAACCAAAAATAAACGAGGAGCTAAATGCAACACAACCTTTCGCGATAATCAAATCAAATCAAATTTTATTATATATAAATAACAAAATTATAAAATATAATACATAAAATAGAATTTTACTTAACTCCTGCTTATATGCAAAACACATGAGCAGCAGGCTACATTACAGTACACAGGCCAGTTTAATGAGAAACTAGCCAGTGCGCTTACAGCCTGTGCGAACGGAAAATATACACATATTCGTGTGCATACACTAATACACACACATACACGTGCATTCATATTTATATAGACTCACGTGTCTACACATATGGAGACACACTCCCATATGTACACACATATCACACATGACATACACATTCACCTATGAATGTACTCTCACTTACACACACATAGTAATACAAAAAATAATAATAATAATAATAAAATCAAATCAAATCACAATTTATTATTATTATTATTATTATTATTATTATTATTATTACATATTTTCATCTATGCGCAAATTTGCGCGAGCGATGACATACTGATATATAGTAAATCTATAATAACAGGAATAAAAAGAAGGTACGTGAACATCTGTGACAAATAAATGTGAAAAAGAACCTGTGTACAACCTAAACAATAAGTACAAATCAAAATAAATGCAATTACACTTCTAAATGTTACATGACAAATTCGAGTATCTTTATGGAACAGTTATGTAATCTGCAACAATTTATCTCATATATATAATATAATTAACCGTAAATAAATAAAAATAAATAAAACCGGTAATAGGGTAAAGTACCAGGTTGTTTGCAAATCGAATAGTTAAATTTTCTGAAAAATATGTAAAAATACTTATACTGAATATATAAAAAAAAAAAAAAAACTTGTAATTTATAGCAAACACTCAAGAGGGAATCAACTGAACAATATAAGCACATTAGTAGTCGGAAGCATACTAGAGAAAAAGAAAAAATAAAAACAAAGACAAGAATGCCAAATAACATGAACTTATACAGAAAAATCAGACTATTACCTATTAATACTTAAAAGCTCAGAGAAGTAATTTAACAACCACTTACGTAATTTTTTGTAATTCTTTAAATCATTTTTTATATATTGAGGTAGACGTTTGTATATTACGGGACCCATATATTTGCTTAGTTCCTTCAATGAAATTTCATTAATTTAGTTATAACGGCCAACTCCTTCTCACAACTTCTAGTGACATCCTCACTTCCTTACTAACTTAAATTCTGTATTATATTTTAACATAAACATCAGTAACTGGGTCTTATACAGTGCGTCAACATTAGGGAAATTGTGACCGAATTGCCTACGTTTATTAATAATAATCAATAAAAACTGAATAAAGTTTACTTATCTAAATCCTGCAACATCTCTATAATAAAGCGCCAAGGAAATAAATAGACGAAAAATCGGAAAAAAATAAACGAAAAATCAAAAAAAAGTCCTGAGACCGTTCTATGGCACTTAGAAAGATAATTTTTTTTTTAATCGACAGCTCCAGGTCAGTGGCTTTTAGGAAAATTATAGAGGGTCCAAAATTTTCATACCTTGGGGCTCAAAACGAGCAATGAATCAAAATTTTCTTCCACCATAGACGAAAATAAGACAAAAGACGAAAAATGAAAAAAAAATCCTGAGCCCGTTCTATGGCACTTAAAAAGCTAATTTTTTTTTTAGTCGACAGCTTCAAGTTAGTAGCTTTCAGGAAAATTATAAAATGTTCAAAATTTTCATACCTTGGGGCTTAAAACGAGCGATGTATCAAATTTTTCTATCAAAATGGAAGAAAATAAGACAAAGACCAAAAATTACAAAAAAGTCCCGAGGCCGTTCTCTAGCATTTAGGAAGTTAATTTTTTTTTTAATCGACAGCTCCAGGTCGGTAGCATTTAGGAAAAATATAAAATGCTCAAAATTTTAATATCTTAGGGCTCAAAACGAGCAATAAATCAAAAAATAGACAAAAAGTCAAAAAAAAAAAGTTCTAAGACCGTTCTATGGCACTTGGAAAGCTATTTTTTTTGTAAATCGACAGCTCTACATCAGCAGCATGTAGAAAAAATATAAAACGCTCCAAATTTTCATACCTTAGGGCTCAAAACGAGCAATAAATCAAAGCAATAAATCACATTTTTTTGCCGTTTTTCAATTTTTTTTAATCGTTTATCAAAAACTAATTATTCTACTGAACTGCTCTAGGTCTCATTTTAAAGAGAATTGAATTTAGAGTATTTCCCTCGCTCACACTACCCTTCTAGCGATCGAACTTTTTAAGCTATTTTATTTCAAACTTTTAACAAAATAATTTAAATTTTCGTATTATTAGATGAAAAATCAAAAAAAAGTCCTGAGACCGTTCTATGGCACTTAGAAAGCTAATTTTTTTTTTAATCGACAGCTCCAAGCCAGTGGCTTTTAAGAAAATTATAAGATGTCCAAAATTTTCATACCTTGGGGCTCAAAACAAGAAGGGAATAGATTAGCGCTAATTTAATAAGATCATTACCAATCGCATGAAAACGCGGTACTACTGTATTAACCTACGCCGTACCGCGCTTCCGACCCCAATCCGCCGGTACTGCATTTACCTACAAAGTACCGCGCTTCCACCCACCCATCAACCGTTACTGGCTTTTCGTTCATCGTCTATTACTCATAGTGGACAAAGACGAAACATCTTTTGTTAACGATTCTTCTTTTGTTTCCTCTATGGTGTATTATTGGTGTATTTTTAAATTTGAAAAACGACGTTGTAATTTTGAGGTTGTGATAGGCACAAGGCTGAAGAAATGAGCAAACTAACGTATTTGCAATTCTACGAACAGTATCGTGATAGTGGAAAGAGAAATATAGAGACTGGTCGCAATCGTTTTATAAAAAGGGTTCGAGGAGTATGAGTTTTTCGAAAGTGGTCCGAGTTACTCAAAATTTTTATTAGAAATTGGTGAAGGAAAAATGCCAGAGACTTTGTATGGCGAAGAAAATGGAATCCTATTAAATTTCCCCGATTTAAAAATGTTTACTTCACTTGATGAAATGATTGATCACATTTATCTCGATGATGTTTTATCAAATTTTTCTAAAATGTCCAAAAGATGTATTTTATCACCAACAAATAAAAACATAAATCAAATAAACAGATTGATAATAGGGAAAAAAATTTCTGGAGATGAAATAAATTTATATAGTGCTGATACAACTCTGATTGATGAAAAAGAAACAAATGGAGATTCCACACATTTATGTACTGAAATTTTAAACAAAATGTCAGACCCAGGAGTTCCAAATCACAAAATTACTATAAAAATTCGAGCGATTTGTATCCTCATCAGAAATTTGAATTTCAAAGAATGTCTGGTGACTGGAAGAAAAGTCGTCATTAAATCTGTTAAAGGTTTCATAATTGTAGTATTTCGCCCGGAAAATGAATGTAAGACGTTTCTAATTCCTAGGATCAGTTTCAAATTTATAGCTGGCGACACTGGCATTGAGATTTTAAGAAGGTAGTTTCGTATCAAGTTAGCCTATGCCATGACCATTAACAAAGCTGCGGGTGAAACATTGGATTTCGCCGCTGTTGATTTGAGGGATAATGTCTTCACTCATGGGCAATTGTCTTGAGTCGAGTGAGAACATCGAAAAATATATGCATTTTGAGCCTTGGTCACGACGAAACTCTCACAAAACGGGGGTTTGGTGGCGGGTCCGGGGTGGGGGGTTGGGCCGCGAAGCGGCCAGGGGGAAAGCCCCCTAGTATAATATAACCGATATATTAGAAGCTGAATTCGAAATATTATATTCGATAAATAATAATATATGCAATAAAAGTTAACAAAACATTAACAGAATAAATTATAATAATAATAAAAATAACAAAAAAAAAATACAATCGCTCAATTATTATAAAATAATATGTAAAACTAGCGTCACCCCGAAACCTGAAGTAGAAAATTGAATGTTAATGGATCTTATTGATGTACTCATAATGAAAGTTTTATTTTTTATTTTTTTTAAATGGGTTCGGTGCCAGCACTGACCCAACTGCATGAGCTTAGATTACCTACTCAGATTCTGAGGCGATCGGAGATAGAGAGTATAAAGGAGAATAGGAGGGGAATAACGGCTAGAGATGGGAAGGAAAGGATAAAGGAAGCATTGAAATAGGTAGGAAGATCTAATAAAAGTTTTAGATACAACTCTTTATTTTTTAAATTGATCGAATTACATTGAAAAAAAAACAAAAAAACCTGAAGGAACTATATAAACCAGGCGGCTTTGACCTCATTTGTACGTGTGCTTCTTGGAACGACTGGTAAAGTTTGACGAAAGTCTCCAGCCAGTAATAAAGTAATTCCAGCCATAAACTGATATTGGAATTTCTGAGCTCTTGAAATGTAATATTAAGTGCTTCAAACCCAACTTTATGAGCCATTGTACTCTCATCCCAAATAATAAGTTTGCACTCTCCTAAAAACTTTAACCAAATCACTTTGTTTTTTTATGTTGCAAAAAGGATTATCAATGTAATCAAGATTGAGAGGCAACTTAAAGGCAGAGTGAGTGGATTTCCACCCTCTATTAATGTTGCAGCTATTCCGCCGTATGATGCTACGGCTAATGCAATGCCTTTATTACTACGTAATTTCGCCGAGAGAAGGTTAATAAGAAAAGTTTTTTCAGTCCCCCAAGAGGTGCCTTTAAAAAAAATATTCTTCCATTGTCAGAATCAATGTTGTTCAAAATTTCGCAATAAACAGTGAATTGTTCATCTATTAAAGAGATTATTCCCGGGTAGACACTCTTCTTGCTAAATCTTCTAAATCATATGTAATTTCACGTAAGTATTCTCTATTTGGTAAATGTGTTTGAGACACCTTTCTGACTTAGGTAAGCCATAATTCGCCAAGGACTGCCCTCCAAAGCCTATAGACTCCCTTCAATTAAGATGTTCATGGCACATATGAATAATCGATATAAATTATTAATGCTGCTGTACTATTAGTATTTAAGTAAATTGGAAGCGTAAAAAACGTTTCCCGAACTGTGTTAATTGCTTCTGTAATTTATAAGTGTCTTGAATAATACTGATACAGCAATAAATGTAAAAAATTTATAATTACTATGTCACCGATACATAGCCAGTAAAAAATATTATATTTGAAAAAAAATGCAACAAAAATCACCGGTACACAACACTTCACGTATAACGCAAAAATACAAATATTTATTATGTGTATATGAAGCCCAAAAAAAATGTTTCGTTTTCAACCCCTTAAAATCGAAATTTTGCAAAATCCTTTCTAAGTGGGCCTCTACGTTATGAATAGAATGTACCGTTCCAAATTTCAAATTTCTTACATAAGTTTCGCTCTGCGTTGATCAATCAGGTTATCTCCTTTTATATATACAGAGATGTACCGTAAGATATGCGCTAGATGTCTGTGGCTGATGAAAATAAAATTCCTGAAGTTAGCTTTCGACTTGCCTGAAGCTATGAAGATCCTCATCGCTTTAACAAAAAGAGAAAGGTACTGCTGGAAAGAATTTTTACTACGATTTTATGCAGAGACATCCTGACATTTTGCCGAGAGCACCAGCGAGTCGACAAGCATGATGCGGGCCGTAGGTTTAACCAACCACAAGTGAATTTCTTTTATAACAACTTTGAAAAAACACAGAACAAAAATTTCCACCCTCCAACATTTATAACTACGATGAAACTGGAGTCAACTGCGTACATAAACACCAAAAAGTTCTTGCCTCGAAAGCTGTTCGTCAAGTAGGAAAGCTCACTTCGGCCGAGCGGAGCAAAAATATAACAGTTCTGTTTTGTGTGAGTGCTAGCGGCCATTTCGTATCGCCATTTTTTGTCTTTCCGAGACAAAGGATGAATAATCCAAATTGTATCCATAAATTTTCGCCATTACCAGATGCTGCTAAAAAGCGATCGGCGACTCGGAAGAGAAAAAAATGTGAAAGAAGTGAAATTCTAACATCATCACCATACAGAATCGCTGTTAAAGAAAACGAGGATAAAAATAACGTTAAGAAGAAAAAGAGAAAAGAACGTATGCTAAGTTCAAAATGGCAATAGAAGAGAAAAGGAAAAGCAAACTAAAGGCATGAATGACAAAGAAAAAAAAATGAAGATAAAACTAAGGAAAAGGAATCATTAATTCAAACATCTGACATAGAAAGAACTACACTTGCGTAGTGTGTATAGAAGAGCGCGATGAAGACTGACAACATGGGTGGGCTCATAAAGCATGTGCGAACACACTTCTGAATGTGCCTACATATGCGATCCATGCAGGATGTTTTGAAAATGTCCTGTGATTGGCGTTCGCAAAATTATATCTGTCCGAGGTATTAGGCGCCACTTATAGAGTGACTTTTCTTTACCGAAGTTTGATTTTTGGGTTTATAAATTATGCAGCAGTTGCATTTTTGTTAATTTATTTTGATTTTAAATGTTGTCGACTTAATTAATCGATAAATAAAGTTATATTTCTACAAGTAATTTTTATTTAATTTTCTAAAAACCCTGGGTGTTCGCCACTAGGGTACTTCCAGCTAATATTTATATTTACCTGGTATTTTGTATCATTCATGTTTTTGTCATTATTGTCGGTCATCATTCATTTAAATGTCAATTTGTAATTTTGAACGTTACCATTTTTATATTTTTTAATTGTATACCAATAACAATCGATCTCATTTATAGTCGACTTTTTAACGGATTTTGTTTTATATTTTGTTGTTATCGCAAACTGACGTTAGTGAACACATTCCCTGTGATCTAGAAACCAGCGCGACGTCGGAACATGTAATAAATATTATTTTATAAACAGCGTATTTCATGTGAATTTTATTCGCTTAAAAATGTCCCTCAGAAAATACGAAGAGCGAAGCTGAGAAATGGAAAATACAATTAAACTGGATGAGGAAAGGGAGACCGAAAAAAAAAAAAGGAAAAAGAAAATAAAGTCACAAGCTACTGGAGAACTTGTAAAAATAATGTCGATGTTAAGAGGTCTCCCTAGTGTGACTGCCCAAAAATTAAGTGATTTTCAGGATTTTTTTTTTCAAAGAAGAATTGTATAAAATATTTCCGAACTTTGGTAATATATATATATATATATATGATTCAAGTAATTACAACATTTTTTTTGTATAAAAATATTGAAATACAAGCGACTTATGTAATTTGTCCCAGACCTCCTAAAAAAAAAAAAGTTGTTTCACTGCTGCAGACAAAAAAAAAAAAAATTCCTTCAACTTGAAGATATTTTCTGTACAATGACGTAGAATTATGAAAAAAAATATTAAAATTTGACAAAATGGCGGAGTTTTTAAAAAAAATATGAAATTTCGACTAAAAAAATGGTGTTTTTTGGTATAGCAAATTGACATTGTTTATCCAAACATAAAAATTCCGATATCATTGTATGACAAAAAATGTGCTGAACACGTTACAAAAAGTGCAAAGTCGATCCGTTAATTTTTGTTTTGAAAAATGATGATTTGAGAAAAACGCGTTTAAAGTTCCTAATATCGTAATCGCAAAATAAAATTTATGATACTTACAGTTAATCTGCTATTCCGGGCCAATACAATGGACCTTCCTCTTCTTCAAAAAGCATTTGTTGGGCAGCTGCAGATTTCCTCCGAGCTGTTCGACCCTCTTTTGGAGCCGCCTGATGTCGTATATCTGCTACATGAATCCTATCGGCATCTCTCTCGCCGTCATAATTTTTTGCAACAGACCCACTGATGACTTGCATTATTTGAAATATTTTTAAAATAGATTGAAAATCATCGTTGAAAATTCCAACAGCAAAAAAGATTAGCAAGTTCGATGGTTTTTGCGCCGCTGTGAAGGTGCTTTGGAGCAAAGTGCCAAAGTAAGCCATTATAGCTTTCATTATTATTTTGGGTATTGCTCCCCTTGCATCTTTCTAGTAATTCCCTTTTACTCGAGTCAATATATATATATATATATATATATATATATATATATATATATAGGGCTTCTAGGCTTCTGCAACCTGTGGGTCGAGAGGGAGATAGTCGTGCTTGAATTCAGTGATGTCTAATCCTTGAGCTTGCGCACGACGATATGCACACCAACTGTTCTCGATTCTTATCAGTTGAAGTTAAGTGACAAAATGTTGCCCAAACTTCTTTGTACATTTCGTCAACATCGACTTGATGCCTAGTTATTGCTAAGCCATGGTATTTTTGAAGTTTATAGATCATTTTATCGGTTAATTTCATTGTATTTTTACTTTTGCCTTTAGGCAAGTTTCTGACACTTGTGCAGTTGTTATTTGAAAGGCTGCAACTCAAAAACTATACGATATTCGACCTTGAAATTTGAATATGTTATTCCAGGGAGCATAAACTTTCAAGAAGTGTAAAAAAAAAAAAAAGCGATTTTCTGAAACTGTCACAACACTAGGGAGACCCCTTAACGAGGAGAAAAAAATATATACCAGACAACGGTCAAAGCTCTTAAAGCCTACGTTGTTATTTTATTATTCGAGAGAAAGAAGTTAATTTTAGAAAATACCGAGCGGCGACGTGCTAACTTTGATGCGTAGGTTTAGCAGCCGGATAATCATTTTATTATTAATCCTTACTTCTCGAGTGAAAAATTGCATATTTCAAAAATAAAAATCTAAAAAAACGAAAAAAAAAAAAAAAAGAAGAAAGAAATAAAAATCTAAAAAATATTTATTCAATTTTAGAGAGGAATTGAAAACGTATAATAGAGTTAACGCTTAATTTCTCTGTATCGTCCCTTTCAACATTTCGCACAACTAACCTATTCCTCCGAATGCTTTAACGAAACTATTACAAAAAGCATTATTTCACGCCACTTTTATTAATAAGTTTAGATCGGATTCATCAGCATCGTGACACTGTGGATCGTCGTAACTGTCTATTGCCCGATCGATCATCTCACGCAATGATCCGGCGCCAACAACTGTCTTTTTGACTTCATCTATATATCTTGTTGGGGGTTTCCCTTTTTTCCGGCCACTCTCTACCATTCCAGTCATAACCAATTTTTCCAGTCCGTCCATTAAGGACTCGAATATTTTATAACAATGCGGGCTCTTTTAAAAATAAAATTATTCTTCATATACTATGTTTACTTGTTTTTTCCCTACGGGAAACCGAAACAATCTTCAACTGCACGTAGTACTGCGAGTTGAAATTAAATTTTTCAATAAAATATCAAAAAAAACACATCTGTACTTATCTTCGATTAAAAAAAAGGTGTAAGAGGAGTCCCTGCACGTTCGCTCGCTCGAGTTGTTTAAGCGTCTCTCGAATGTGCCATACCTTCCCCAGGGTCTTTAATGGCATCTCCTCTACATATCGACGCTGTTGAGCAGTCTGCCAGAAATTACTATTACGACAGTCTTGCCAATAATGTAACATTTACTTACATTTTTTATCAAGATTTTGTATAAATTCTTGAAGATTAACTCGAGCAACATGCGACCAGCTCTGAACCTTACGGATCTGGTTTGGTTTGTCGGCGACCGGGGACGGTAAATGCATCCGTTAAGTGTTTTGGAGCGATGATCGACAAGATTACGTGCGCACCCTGTCTTATTCAACATTTTCTACATTGATATCTTAAAAATCTATACAAAATTATCGAAATAATCAAAAGCGATTTGAAATTTGAACACAAATTTTTATACAAATTACACGAATTTCTGCTCGAAGGTCGACCGACAAATCGTCGCTACAAATTTGTGCAAAAAAATGTCTTTAAATCGCCATCGCTATTTCTTAAAGTTAGAACAGCGACGCCTCCGTCATCTCTTTATAGAAAATTTGACTTTCCATCGCCATTTAAAAAGTTTCGCCCGCGCCTATCTTCGAGCTAATATAATCGACGAGTTTATTTTTTTCGTTTGCAACATAGCTCGCCGTTTATCCGGAATATTTTACGACTTTGTCGAAAAATTCACTGCTCTTTTTACAATTGCCGAAAGAAAGTCGTTAGAAATTCTTGTACGCAGGGATTAAGTGAATATAAATCGCTTTAATGAAAAAGTACCCATATCCGTCCATATTTTTCTCTCAAATAGCTAGTGATATCAGTGTGAGACAAATATGGCGCCGATGTCCCACCACGGCGCTATAAATTGTCGTTATTTACCTCTGGATCTTTTTATTACTCGTTTCCCCCTGCAACATATCTATTACAGTAATTGTTCGTAAATTCTGTCCTTTTGATAAGTACTGCCCGGGTACTTTGCAGTTCTCGTTGTTTGACGATGAATGAAAACTGTATACACTACCAGTAATTTCAGAATCCCTTAAATTAGAGACCACTGCTAGCGAAGCTCAAGCATAAAAAGAATACAATAACGTAACATTCTGTATCGTTTCTTTTTTTTTTTCTTATAGACGCAACACCCTGTACCGTGTGTTAAACTGCCGTTGTTATTACAGTACGAGGATGCGCGGTGGTTTGCTATAGATAACTGCTTATTCCACTAATTCTGATAAACTGTGTCACACCACAGATGAAATTGCATTGGGGGAATAATTCTCAAGTATGTTAATGACTGTTTTGTTATTTATAAAAGGGGGCCGGTCGAGTGAGAGGGCTGGACAGTCACACAGTATGTGGAAAGTTAACCGGGCAACACCCACTTGGGAAAACAAAAAGAACAATTCGTAGGAGGTGGGGTTTTTTGCAAAATAAAATTATGCGACAAGAGGCTGTGTGGCCCGTGAGTAAGCGGCTAAGGGCATAGAAATCTCTACGGGAAATGCTTTTTTCTGGCCACCATAGTTCATAAGAAAGTCTGGCATGAGGACCAACGGGGGCTAGCCCACGAGGACGTGATGTTATTAAAAATTATGTTTGCTAAATAAGGTAGGGGGAGGGCTGTTATTAGGCAAGGGGCAGTTCCAGGAATCCCAGCATGGCTGGACGCCCATAAAAAGAATGATCTTGGAGATCTTATTAACAAACTCAATCTAGTCGGGCAGACGCACAACCTGAACTTCAATGTTAAGAAAACAAAATGGATGCTGGTTAGCAAGAAACAGTTCAGTCAGGCTATAATCACTGTTTATAATGAAATTGTTGATAGAGTTGACAAGTTCAAATACCTAGGATGTTACATCACAGAAAACCTAGATTTGGATATCGAAATAAAAATGAGATGTAACTATGCTAGGACAGCCTTCGATAACATGAACAATTTACTCTGCGATAGATCTTTATGCCTAAGTGTAAGACGGTACATTGTGCAATCATACATTATTCCAATTTTGTTGTACGATATAGAATCAGCGACGCTTAATAAAAGACAAATTGAGCGACTAGAAGCAGTGGAGATGTGGCTACATAGAAAAATGTTAAAGATTTCGTGGATAACCAAAACATCCAATAAAAGAGTACTAGAAATGGCAAAGACCGAAAGAATGCTGGTTAAATAGCTAATAGATAGAAAAGTTAAATATTTTGGTCGCATCATAAGAGGACAAAAATTTGAGATCCTACAGCTTATTATCCAGGGAAAAATAGAGAGAAAAAGAAGTGCAGCAAGACGGAGAACAGACTGTATACAAAACATTAAGAACTGGACCGGCATCAGCTCAATGTGTGATCTCATCCAAGGAGCAAGAGAACGCAAGTTTTAGCTGCCATCTGATCGCCAAAGCTCTGGGTAGAGTACGGCACATCAAGAAGAAGAATACCCGCTGAGTTCGAATTGCTAAAGGATGTTTGGTGGGAGTATTAGAAATTGTCAATAGCGTCGCGGAACAATCAGAACTCAACAACAAAGCTTTCAGTGATATGTAGACTCTGCAGAAAGAAAATATTCCAAACAGAAAAGTACTCCGTATATTTCAGCATCCAGAGTGCCGAAAAATTGTCATTCAGTCGAATGCTTCGGATGATCACATCGCAGGCTTTAAAGGAGCAGGCAGTTGAGGATGAAGTAGCCTCTCTAAGGTGGCCTTTGCAACTGCTTGTCAGTAAGGGGTACTTGTTGCTGATGTTTACTAGAATATTTCTGTGACACTTTTTAAACAAACTAGTGTTCGCCCCTATTGGTCGAAATTTGACCATAATTATTATTAAAAATTTGAAAGAAACATATATATAAACTTGCATATCTCCAAAAAAAAAAAAAAAAAAAATTCTACTCTTATACATTTGTTCATTGTGTATATATATATATTTTTTTTTGACCCAGCTTTCGCCTTTTGGCCAGTATATACTAAGATCTAAATATCTATTTCCTTCTTATATTTTTACATCAGCAGTTTTTAAAAAAATATATAACGCCTTACATTCTAAGGACAGTGGCTCCTTTACAATTTGGTATAGAGATATCGGTAATGTGTAATATTTATTTAAAATTTCGTTTCATTAATTTCTCCCTTTCCTTTTTATATTTCTCACATTGCCAGACCATATGTTCGATTGACCCTTCTAATCCGCATTCATTACAGTTGTTGTTATTTGTTATTCCTAATTATTGTAATGTGCAAATCCGATGATGGCCTAATCTTATACGACATATTGCACAGATGTATTCTCGCTCTAAACCTTTTAAACCAAGGATCCTTTTCTATTTTGCTCTTAATAGCGTAATATATTTTCCCTTTTATTTCACTCTTCTTTTTATACTCTGCGTTCCATCTTCTAACTATATCATCTCTGATATAAGGAACGAATTCCTCCCAGTTGAACTTAATTTGCCTGTTTTTATATTCTCCCCTTTTACATAAATTGTCTATTATTTCATTTCCTTCAATTCCTCTGTGTGCAGGAATCCATATTTAAATTTGACTATGTCGTTTTGTTTGTATTACCAGTTTTTTGTCGTCGCGTTTGGCCTAGTGGCTAGAGCGCTTGACTTCCGATCCGGAGGTATCGGGTTCGATACCGGGCGATGACAAAAATATGCGGCGCTAGTTTCGTACACAGCAGTTTAGACACAGTTGGACACTGCATCTGTAGCGCGATAACAAGCGACTATAGTCAGTTCCGAATGTAGTCGTGCGAGTGCGCGCTAGCGTCGCATAGAAACACTCAGCCGGCGAACAATCGCATCAACGTGAGTAAAGGCCAGTCGTCTTGGTTCGCCTCGCCATTGGTACCTTTCTCACGTTGTCGGCAGCACGAAAGCTAGGTTGCGCTCCTATCTCAATCGTCTCACTTAAGTGTGTGCCATTGATTTAGGTGTCGGTTTTCTAGCGGGCGTAGGTGTAGGCGTGCAACTACACTTCCGATAATCACACGCACTGCAAGATGCACATCTTAATACATGTGCATCTGAGGGGCTACTCGGACACGAGTTCCAGCTATAGAGATTACCAGTTTTCTAATCTTTATTTCAATATTATACGCTTTATTCGAAATTGTATTTTTTAGTTTAGCTAAGCTGACCTGCAAATCTGATAGTATTAGAATTTTCTTATTTTGTCGGTTTCCCAGAAATTCCAGTGCCAGGAATATATATCTGAGAACATATACTTTTATATGAACTTACAATACAAAACAGTTTTCGGTACCATTATAATTGAATAAAATATACGACAAAATTAAAACACAATTTAAAACCCCTGCTTTAAGTGATATTAAGTGGCAAACCTTATAAAATTTAGTACACTGTAAAAAACCCAATAATGATAATTGTTAAGAAAAATTAAAACATTTTAAAAAGAACACCGATTTACTGGCTATAGCGATTTCTTTTTTCATTTTTCGAATTAATTTTTTATTTAAATAAGAAAAAAAGCAACTGTTTCCAAAACTTTTTTTACTTGTAACATTAAAGATCGTCAATAGCTAATAAACGGGGGAAAAAAAGAGAAAAGAAAATCGGTTAATAAACGGAAGAGAAAATGATACTGAACTGTTTTGCCTTTGTCTATTTATACACAGATTCCTATATGCTTCCTCCTAAGAAATCCGGTTGTTTATTGAAATGAGGGGATTTTGGGGAAAGAAGAAGGAGAAGAAGAAAGTATATATTATATATATTTCTGCAAATTATGACATAAGCATTGCAAGCTGAACTAGCGTGTATCGACCAATCGTCTTACCGCACGGCGCAACCTATGAAATACGATTAAAGAATTATTACTAAAATTTAGCAAAACGTCGTTGTCTATACTAATACTAATAATATTATAAAGAGGAAAGATTTGATTGTTTGTTTGTTTGTTTGTTTACATTGAATAGGCTCTGAAACTACTGGACCGATTTGAAAAATTCTTTCACCGTTGGGAAGCTACACTATCTCCGGGTGACATAGGCTACATTATATTTTCAAAAAAATTAGGGATCCTTACTAAAACTCCAATAATGTAACTCAAAGTGTAAAAAAATGCCCTAAACAATTCCTTACATCGCGTGCGCTGCAAAAACTTTTTTTATGAAACATTAAAATATCAATGTTAATTAGCATGGGGAAATGTAAATTCGGATAAAGATCGCCTTAGCATCGTTTACAAGCTCATCACCAATGGAAATAGTGTGTTAACGTAAGGAATGAACATTTTCGAGCGTTACCGTTATCTTTTGTAAAAGGTACAAAATGCCCAAAAGATTAAGATCTCAACTTTCTAGAAATAGTTCCCAGGCGAGGGCATCAAAAATACGTCGTAATGGAGAATCTTCATCAGAAACTGAAAATCGTCTTGCAAGTCAGAGAGGATACGCGTCGCAATCGCGTGCCAGAGTCGAGTATCGAGCATTCGCAGCGGCTTGCTGAACAAAATTTGAGAACTCTTATTGGGTTATACTGATCTTTGTTATTTAGGCGAATAATGCCTTCATTCATTTTAATGTAATTAAAGTACTTTTCATTTTGATTTGAAAATTTACTAAGTGAAATAATTTAAAGTGCGAAGGAACAGGCTGTGAAACGCAAGTGGGAATAAAGGAAAACTAAACAATTTCTCTTAGGATAGAATGAAATTAGATGTTGTAACGAAATAATACAAAATTATATTTGTATTTTATCATAACAAGTTTCCTTGAATTTCCGTTCTTCTGAGATCGCAGAGTTTTATCAACAATAAACATCACAGCATTAACTAAGCGATATCTCCATTATTTTTGTGCTTTCACGTCATGTCTAACTAACGATGATCAGTTTATCATATTTAATTTAGGGTTGTAGCGTACCACCACAATTACACCAAAAAAATAACAGAAAAATTACTGGCCGCCATCTGTTACTATCATCTATTATTATATAGCACTCATTCGAATTCCAGCTGTGTAGGCCCTCATTTTACGATTTCATTAAATTTGTG
Organism: Icerya purchasi; assembly: GCA_039619475.1. Lineage (NCBI taxonomy): Eukaryota > Metazoa > Arthropoda > Insecta > Hemiptera > Monophlebidae > Icerya > Icerya purchasi. The sequence continues at coordinate 334,334,197 of CM077115.1, read as the reverse complement.
GGAAAAATTTTAAGTTTCATGAGAATTAGAACGATGCAAAGATAACGAGAAATTCCACTTATTTTTTGGATTTTGATTTGGGCAACAGTAGAAAATTAGAGTGTCGAAAAAACGTTCCCTTAACCCGATACTAGCAGACAAGCCAACGTTCAGGCAGGACAACGTCTGCCGAGAAAATATTTTGACATTCTCTGATACTCTTACACAGTCATGAACTGAATTCCGCATGGGTGTAATTTAACAAATAAAGGAATTTTTTAGAATCATAATTCACGCGAGCAACGCCGCGGGCACAGCTAGTAGGAAATAATTATAAAAAAACCTACGAGCAAATACGACGAATAGTTATAGATTAAATCCGTGTTTAAGGAATATACAGATATTACAAATGAGGAGAACAAGACTGCGGACAAAGGAAAAGGAGATAGTATAGTATATAAAGATTAAAGGAGATTATGTTTTAACCGCCTATGCCTATATATATTGAGTATATAAATTGTAGCTGCTTGGAATCGTAATTCCCCCGATATGATTAATAAGAGAATTGCTGCGATCACATCAATTCAAAAATACAACTCTCCTCACCAACACCCAATAACCGAGGAAATTATTCGCACTCTTTGTAGTACAAGTGTCCGTGTTTCGTTCGCATGGATCCCATCACACGTTGGGATCCAGGGGAATTCATACGCGGATACTGCGACAAAAGAAGGCTCATTGTTCTTTCCGGTACCGAACATCGAAATTCCGTCAATAGATCTGAAGGCTTATACAGTGCAAAAATCACTTCAAACACGGCAAAAATAGTGGACCAACATCCCAAACACAAACAAGCTGCGCTCAATTCGAGATACTATTTGACCATGGAAAACCTTATTATCTAGCAATCCAAGGAATGAAATCGTTATCACGAGACTCCGCCTAGTCCAAAAAAAAAAAAAACCTATTAAGCTGTGCTCCAATTGCAATTCTCCTGTCACAATCCAACATTTACTCGTCAGCTGTCCCACCTATAATTCATACCGAGCACAAATTCTCCAGTCGTCCAACCTTTCCGAAATCCTGTACAACAAAATTGAGCGCCTCCTACGTTTTCTCAAGACCACTAACCTATTCCACTTCATCTAACTCTTATCTTATCCGTGCCTCTGGCCTAGGCGGCAGTACACGGCACGCTAATTAAAGAAGAAGAAGCAGTTTTCAAGCAAATTTCTTTGTCAAAGAAAGTACATAATCACGAAGATATGTCAAAACTTGAGGACATTATGCACCACCGGGGAATCCTGGTGTAACAGGATGCGTTCAATACGCACCTAAAACGTCTGTTTTTTGTACGAGCTGCAGTTGTTTGTAACGGACGTTAGAGACTAAGGACGACTACACGGGCGATGCGTAGGATTGGCCTAATAAATGCCTTATATAGAATTAATTTTGGGAAAAAGTTTACAGAGACCGAACCGAGGAGCATACATTAAAAAGAAAATAAAGAAAGTGAGAATCGAGTAAGAAATCGACCAGGTAAAATTAACGAGAGTTAGATTCTTTGTTTCTGATTTTCGAACGACGAGATTACTGCTTTCATACTAACCTGTTTGAGACACCAGCAACAGAGTTAAATTGCTCGCCCGAGAGCATATTGAAGAACTAAAGTGTTTTGGGAATCTTCATCGTGACGAGAACTTTTACGCACCTTTAAGGATTATTCGTAGGATTTTTATTTCTTTTTGCGCAGTTTAGCGGTAGTATCGATTCCTTAAAGCATAAATTTGTTACAACCGGTTAATTGACTAAGTGATTCAAAGATTTGATAAATAAAAGCGGTACGGATCGAATTAATTAAGTGTAATGGCATTAGACGACAATCCAGAAAAATACCTACGAATAAATAAGATTTTATTTGTTGAAGCTTTTACTTTTTTAATTAACACATTTTTATAATAATTTAAGAATAATTTCATTAATTTTTTTTTCCTCCCTCCGAGGAGGAACTCTTTAAAATAAAGAACAGCTATAATGATGATGATTTTTCAATATATGATATCGGAATTCGGACGCGCGCGCAGTTCGGATAAAACGTCGCTCACACACCTTTGGAAATGAGCGGGTTTATTTATTTCCGAACCAAATCCAACTGCATTATTAAATACCGGACTAATAAAATAAATTAAAGAGTAAAGTGAGTCCCATACCTTCAGTAGGGCGTCGGGAATTGTGGAATTAAGCATTTCATAATGTACTTGAGGTTCTCGAACGGATCTAAAGAGAATATTAGGGGGCCAGTTCCTTTCTACTTTTAGATTATCCGCCTTTACTTTCCACCAGATAGTTTTCTCTGGTATAGCCAATATTCAATATCAGATATTAGATATAAACCACTGGGACAGCGACATGGGTCCGGAACGAGACGAGTCTCGATAACCTATGACACTCTGATCTAGTAGCCAAGCATCTTAACCACTAGGCTATCGCGCTACCATCTAGCAAAAAAATAATTAATTTTAAACAATTTTTTCCCGCTCTTTTTTCGTGATTTTTATAATTCCCGGTATATATTTTCCAAAAAAAGGACTTTTTTTTTCTTGTTTGTTTTTTCGAAACTAAATATGTTTTAACATCTTAGACGATGAACAGAGAAATATTAGCCCATCAAACGATTTCGATACATTGAGAAAACTATAAAGCGAATAATATTAAAAGAGGATTTTTTAAACATATTTATACGAACGAAAGATGATATAGATGGAGAAAAATGGTCTTACGAGAGAATTTAATAATGACCCGTAAAAAACCTATTAGATTTAGCACACTTACAAGGACAGCAGTTTCGCAATCAGTGGTGAATTGCAAGGATTGCCAGCTAATTAAGAAAAAGTATCCGGAAGCCTTGTAATGGCGCAGTCATTCACTAACGCTTTTCCGACACTTCCAAATATAGAAGGAAGGATGCCCTTTGTTCTCCGTGAAAGAAATCGTTAATTTCTTCGAACGTTTAAATAAATGGCAAAATATTTTGCAGAATACAAGAACTTCGCCCGTACTAATGTATGAAAAATTTCGTATCCATGATTTGCTAATATTTTTACATTATAATCACCGCATTAAGCTCTATTTTCATAGAGCACTTAGACGGAAAATCTTTAAAAATTTTTGGTCCGTTCCGAAATAACGCTAAACACTATTAGAGCAGTAATGATGAAATTCATACAGCCTAAATGTTGGACCTTAAGTGTACACTTATTGTTAGGTAATGATCGGCTATAAAACGTTTCTTTAAATTGATCTATGTTAATTTGAATTTATATTAAAATATAAATTTATACTTATTTTTTGTTAATAAGGGGAATTTATTTATTTTATATTTATAGTTCGGAACTTTAGCGGTATCATAGATATTACGTTGGTTTAAGTGAATAGAAAAATTACAAATGAAAGGGAGGGAGAACGATGCCAAACCGTTTTATCTCGAAAAAGTAAGAAAACCGTAGCGCTTCGATAGAAGAAGAGAGACATCGCTTTTTTCTTTCTGTTTTGTCGTTTATTCGAATCGGTTTCTCCAATAGTTCGCTCTATTTATCAACAGCAATAGAACCGTTCCTAGTTCAGAGACAAAAAATATCACTGTCAACGATTTGAAAATATTTTCATCTGCTTGTTTAGAAATAATAAAGCCAAAAAACAACGACTATATTTATTTTGATTCGTTATAAGAAAATAGGGTTACCGGCTACGACTATTTCAGAAAAAGTAAATAAGTGGCCAAATGGTATTTAAAAGCCAGGCCAAAAAAAAAAAAAAAAACAAGCAAAAAAAACGTAAACAAAGTCGCCAAAGGTATATAATATAGTTATTTTATTTTATTATTTTTCTAGTGCCCCGTTTTTCAGCCATTTGAAACATCTCGATCAGTTACTAAGCTAACGTTACTGCTTACCGTTTCTTTTCTCAGTCAGTGGGCCATCTTTAACAAAAATCTCATCTCCGTTCCAGTTTGTTGCTTTCTAGTTCCGAGTTCAATTCTTATTTTCTTTTCGATGAACTTTGTTCATTACGTTCTGCGATCGTTTAAAACTCTGTCCCATTCGTTGCAAATTTCCCGATCACAAAATATCGTTTTAATTTTCGCCTTTATTGAATTTTTTTCTATTAATTCTGACGCCTGTTATTCGTATAATGATTAACCGGTGCGTGCAATTTCAAGAAACGTTTATAATACGCCGTGCTTTACTTTCGATTAGTAAATTTATCAAACCTAGGCACCAGGGTTCATAGAGTGTTACAGTTAAAATGTAGTTGTCGATAGTCGATCTTTAAATATGTCACGTACAAATGAACTTTTCTAATGTTCATCGGTGACATTTGGATTATCAGCCCCAGGTGAATACGTCTGTCGTTCCATCATCCGGAATTTATGAATAGGAATTTATTTAAAACGTAAAAAAAAAAAAAAAAAAAAAAAAACAAAAATAAAAATTCAAATAAAACGGTTTTAATTAACACTAATACTTGTGTAATTCGTATGAACGTATGCAATTTTTTTTTGCTAACCATATATAAATGTGTACATTACATAGTAGATATATAAAAAAATAATAATAAATAAATAAATAAAAATGTTTAATTCGTTCCGACGCTGTACCCGAAATTTTGCAAGTATTCTTCGTTATTAAGATGCCGAGACTGCCCAAAATTCAACAACATGGAGAAAATTACGATTCACAATCGTCAGAACATTATTACTATGGTCAGTCATCGTTCCTTTTCTCGATCATTTAATTTCTTAATTAAACGTTTATGGAGCATAAAAATACATTTTCTAATCTTCAAATTATTTTAATCGATAGTACGTATTCATAATCTGAAAGAGTATAATCAAAGGAACTCTAAGAAATCTTTTACTGTTTTGGCAAAAACAACTTAATCGTGTTCAATGAAAATACAGCCCCCTGTTAGAATTCTTATCATTATTTATTCCTCGTCTCTATACGGACACAGTTATGACAATGCACTGTAATTTGTGCTGCATCATTACACCTGTAACTGTGTTGCTCTAGTGTTGAACGAAGTTTTTCGACCTTGGAACGTGTAAGTACTTGAAAAGGGGAGTTTCTTACATTATTATCATCGGCAGAGAAATAACTAAGGGTACCAAAGATATTATAGATATATTTGTAACAGGAAAAAAAACAAACAAGCTGTAAATGTTCCGGATATTTTATTATTATTATTCAATCACGATCACGACATGCCTATATCAAACCCACTGCTGGGTGTAGGCACTCCTTTGCCGGGATAAGTTGGCCTAATCTGTTGGCCTAATGTGTTGGCCAGGCAAATTGTGAGATGCATTTCATACCTGATGCCATTATTATTATTTATAAATAAATCCATAACCTGTTTGTCAATATTTATAAATGTAAAATAAATATATTCCTCTTAACAACAAACAAAAATAAGTAATTTCAGCGTACTTATTGTTAGCTGATGATAGGCTATGCCCGAAAACATTTCGTTAAATTGAGGTATTTATTTTAATTTATTAAAGGAAATTATTTGCTACTAATTTTGTTTGTTATTGAAGTATTTATTTATTTTATATTTACTATTCTAATTCTTTCTTTGACAAAGTGAACAGAGGTATTCGGAAGGAGAGAATCAATTGCAATTCGCAAAATGAATATAAGATGAGGAATGATGGAAAGGAAACGATACAAAACAAAAAAGGCATAATCAAATGTAGCAAAAACGTAAATATGAGCTTGTGAAAATAAAACACGAAACATTCAGTTGAGACCAACATTCAAAAAGGATGTGGTTAGAGTCGCAGGAAACTTTATCGTTCGGATAAAGATGTCAACGAGAAAATGATAATCGAACACGATATTAAGGCGTAAGCGCATAATAGAAAGAACAAACGGTCGAAGTAAAGTAAAATGATTGCATAGTATCATTTTAAGCAAATGGCGCAATGAGAAAACGTTATTACGTCTTTTAAGATGCTTGTAAATAAGATAATAGCGAAGCAAAGATTCTTACAAGCCTAAAACGTTTACAATAAAACGGTACAACCCCCGATCTGTAATTAAATAAAATGTTTTTTACAAAAAAAAAAAAAAAAATACCGACTTCAAGGTTTATTATAAAACAATTTAATAAAAATGCACTGAAAAATAAGAAATAATTACTTCCGATAAGAAAATATATTTCAAAGTATACCCTTAAAAGGAGATATTATCGTAGTTCTTATACAATATTAATACCTTAATTAGAGTAAGATTCGTATTACATCTTAAAACAATAATTAAAAACTGCATTGCCCCAACACCCTTGTTCCCCCTTGAATCACTTTCCAGTTAAATATTGATCTATCGCTGAAACAACATCCAAACACAAGTCCTCTCTTTACAGTGAAAGTGGCAGTTAGGGCAATTAATAAATACCCGAACCACCTAATTTACTACACTGATGGAGCTAAGGCAATGGGCGAGGCAGGTCCACTGCCCGTGTGCATTCGAAGGTCACGACATCTCATGCGAAACTCGACTTTCCACATTGGATGTAGAACTATATGCAATTGCACACTGCTTCCGCTACATCGTTACAACTCACACCAGAGCCAGTGATTTCCTCCTGCTTACTGATTCCCTACAGTCTTTAAAGGTGATTAAGAGCCAAAAATACAACAACCCGCTAGTTCTAAAAATATACCACTACTTGTACGAATTGCATCTAATGGATAGTCACGAGTCGCTGCTGTGGGTTCCTGGCGACATTGAAGTGCGTGATAATGAGAGGGTCGACGGAGCACATCTCGTATAAAGGAAGTCATAGCTCAATGTGTACAACATCCAATAATAATTTACGCTAGTGAAACCTGAATACCGACCGAAAAAACTACAGAAATAATAACAGCGCAAAGAACAATGCAACGGACCGTCCTCGAAATTACATGAAGAGATAGATGGACAACGAAGCAAATACGGAAAACAACTAAAATAATAAATATAATGGAAATAGTAGAACGGAGTAAACGAATACAGGCTAAATACGTAGTAAGATGATTAACTAATAAACAGCGTGGCAGTCGGAAGGAGACGTCCGTGTAAAAGGTGCGAAGATGTCTTAAAATCTTTCAAAAAAATTTCTGGCAGAAAGCTCAAGATCGAGCGACGCAGAAATCGAATGGAAAGTCAAAGGAAATAAAAATAAATGAAAAGAAAAAACGAAAGAAGAAATCAATTAAATGGTCCATATTCATTATAGCACACGTACAAAATAATCATAAATGTAACGAAAAATTATTAAACGAGAATAATAGATATATATATATATATATTAATCAAATTTCTTTTTACATACCGTGCACTCGGGTGGAGAATATTGCCGAAATAATGAAGTTAATAAAAGATAATAAGGCGCCAGCTGACGATAGGATTAAAATTTATGATTTAAAATGTAACTATATGAGCGTAATTACAAATTGTAATTAACCTTTCGGTAAGAAGATGCGAAATTCCTGAAAAATTTAAAATAGGAGTTGTGCGACCAATATGTGAAAAAGTTGATCACGATATATACATATATATATATATATATATTTTAAATTACGGACAAACAACAATTATACCGATAATTATTGCTAAAATAATGTGACATTATGTTACGAAACATCTACGAGACCATTTAGAAAAGAATTTTATGATAACTAAATATCAGTTTGCGTTTAAAAAAGGCAGATAACCTTGAATTTGTTAAAAAAATTCGTGGATGGGTTGTATAATATTAGCGTCGGGAAATCAATTTTTAGCAACTATTATCGACTTGTAAAGTATTTGATGCGGTGAAACACGAACAGTTTGATCTTTAAAGAATACTGGCAAACAAACAAAATGATTGGTTCAAAAGCAATCTGATAAAAAAAATAAGAATAAAAATAAATGAAACTCACAGTAAGCCTACTAATTTATGATCGTTCGTGATAAGTTGATCCTCCGCGCAATCCATAACATTCAGCCTTATCAGCGTGCTCGGTGGTTCCACTGTATATAATAATAATTTTGTCTTCTAAATATATTATCCCTGGCGTGTATTTGTTTAATTTTCGTTTATGTCATTTAAAATTGTACCTAAATTTTCGTTTTACTTTTAGTACCTTTTTCTTATTTATTTTTATTTACTTATAATTATCTATGTCCTGATACATATGGTTCATCGTTATATTAGCTGACCAGTTAGTCTAAACCAGGTTTGTCTTTCGACGTGATGAAACACGATAAAAGCAGAAGCCCTCCAGCCCCACTAAAAGAAGAGTTCGGCTCATAGTGACTTGACTAATTCGGTAACTATATCTTAACGAAAGCTATTTCAACGTCAATACTCATCGATTTTAGCATTCTCAGGCCAGTGCTCTTTGCATTGTCTATATCTGATGTGCCCAACAGCCTTAACACTGGTTTGTGTACCTCTACAGACGATGATCCTACCTTTCTGGCGAATCAAAGTTTTAACAAACTGGAGGATTAACAAAGAAAACGGTGATTTCATACTACGAAGAGACATCTCATCACGTTGTAATTCATTAAAATGGAAATATCATCCTTCAGATAAATAATGTATAAAATATTCAGAAGCATCATTATACCGTTAAAATTAATATTACTCTATAATCCGAATTAAGATATTTAAACACATAATAAAACTGATCCGGACTCCGATGTGTTTTATCCGAAACTACGGAAAACAACGAAAACATTGCATATACGATGTCATTTTCAGTTGACGGGGTCTAATATTTTACGAAAAATAATCAGTGTTCTTCCATGGTTTACATAAAATACATCAACAAGAAAAAATCTTCGGATTCCTTCTGTTATCAAAGTGGCAAAATCTAGATGCAAAGAGCGTTTTTCTACGAGCCGGAAACTAATAGTGACAAAAACAAAAGTGAAAACCACGGGGCAAATACAAAGTATAGAAGAGAAAGAGACAGAAATGTAAGCAAGAGGGGTGTAACGAAAAATTTATTAATTTTATGTAATGAAAGTTAAATTATGTTAGGATAGGATTTTTGTGATTGTGTTATTTTTTTGTGTCGATGCCAGTAAGAATTACGTTGTAAATTTTGATCATTTTATACAAAGTATAGAAGAGAAAGAGACAGAAATGTAAGCAAGAGGGGTCGTCCGAGTTATATATATATATATATATATATATATATATAATATTTCAAAAAAAAAACACAAATCTGCTTGCTACTAATCCTGCTAATCGCAATATATTTGACATCCTTCAACCTGTCGCATAAAATTATCACGGTTGCGTAACAGTGTCTCTGAATTATTTATACATATTTAGTACAGCAAATGGACTGTAGTGAATTGGGCCGCTAATTTATATTATTTTTAAATTATCATCAACATTGATTCTAGTGATTCATGTATATACCCAGATTGTAGAAAAAAAAAAGGAAAAAAATTATTTAGTTACTACCTGCTATAGAGCGAAGGAGTAAAAACAAACTAGAGTTCCTCCACCTGGAAACTTAAGTAGTAGATAAGACGCGTCAAGAAACTGTAAAAGAAGAAAAACGGAGATAGTCTAAATATTGAGAGAATGATGGCGTGAAAAAGAAATTTAAAATAGATAAAAAAGTACGATCATATGTGAAATTCATTTATACTTTTAAACACTGATAATACGAAAGATGCGAAGATTATTGAGAATACTTTAAATTATAATTAAACAGAAAGTAATTAAGTCTAGATGTAAATCATTTTCTAAAATTGAAAGCACCGGGGAACTATGCACTAGACCCAAAATACAACGGAAAGTACAACTGAAATTGCGCGCCAGACTCTAAATAGTCCATCTGTTGAGAATCGAAATTGAGCACCACGGAGCTGTGTAAAAGAAATAGTCGACTTTTATGAAATCGATGAAGCAATCAAGAATGAGTAAAAGTTGGTCTCTTGAAAGTGATTTCTAAATTTATCACTAATTATTTCCAATAGAATAAATGTTAGCGTACCATACACAAACACACACACACACACACAATTGCCGATTAATACCATTAAGGTAGTTTAGAAATCGCATTAACATTAAAAGCTGAATTATTTCGGAACAGCTTAACGTGTAAACTTGAAATTGTACACGTAAGTGTACCACAATTAAAATACTCTATAAGCAAAACTCTGGCACGAAAGCCGATGCCGAAAAGCTGGAAAAAAAGATAACCATCAAGAATATATCGCTCATTAAATACGGTAACAACGTCATAACTCAAAATTCGTAGAAAAAGGCAAATTAACATTTACTATCATTTGAACGGTATTCCGAGAGCAATGCTTATTTTGTCAAGTTTCTTATTCACAATTATGTCGTTCTAACCCCTCTAATTGTACTCATAAAATAATGCATTCCAACTATAAACATAACTCAAATTCGCCATATTTTTTGAATGATGACGTTATATTGTATTTAATGAGCGCGATATGTGTATATCGTTAGCATGGGCGTCGCCAGCGGGGGGCAGGGGGGCAGCTGCCCCCCTGGAGCCTTGAAACTTTTTAATCAACATGCATTGATGAGTATTCATAGGCGCGTAATCACGAACAATTTGCCAGAAACCCACAAAAATGATGTTTTAATTAAGATTTTATTCTTGTTTAATAAAATATTAAGCCTTTACAACTTATAAATTTTATTTCTCCTATAACTCATATACTTTTTCTATCATCTTGCCCCCCCCCCCTGGCAGCTGGAAAGGCATCTTCCCCCCCTCCCTGGCCCATCGGCTGGTGACGACGCCCTTGATCGTTAGAATTCAAAACTACCTAAAAAAATCACCGTTTTCACAACTTTCCATCCAGTAATCCGTTAACGTGAAATTCGAAATATACAGGTAGGTATATACCTATAATGAAAATTAAAAAATCTTCATAAAGTAAAAACATTTACGAAAATTGATTAATTTGATTCCCTTCCTGTTCACACCTTCACTTTAGCCGAAAACAATAAAAAAAAAAAGCATGTTTAAGCGATAGTTCAGTTATCGAACTGAAAAAAAAAAAAAAACAGAAAAAAAAAAACGTACCTAATATCACTTGAAATTTCGGTCATCTTAGAATCTGGTAAATTCCAAAATCTGGAAAAATTTACTTTTTTCCGAACGTGTGAAATAATATTTGAATAAAAATAGCGAATTATAAATGAACAAAAATTTTAAACGTCGTTTAATTGTAAAACATATTACGTTTAATAACAAATATATAATTCTTTCGAAATTAAAGAAATTCTACTCCATATCCGGCAAAACTGGTTTCAGACGACTTTCCATCACTTCCAAGCAATACCTTACCCGATGAAATAATTCAAGGGACCGATAGTCCTTTTATAAAATCACCACTTGATAACAGTAAAAGGTCGCTTTCTTCAACGTCCTCTAACCCATCTGCTCACTTTTCTGCACCGAAGGCTAACACCAAATCAAAGAAAAGACTCAAAAAAACCAGCACCGAATCTGTCAATCAAACATCGTCGGATGAAGAATTTGCGTTGGGAGATCCTAGACCTTCATCGATTAAAACAATTCTTCAGCCATTAGAACCATACTTCAAAACGAACCAAAACGAACCAAAACGCTGTACTTTCTCTATCAAATTTTTCACTCTTCCTTGACATGTGTCGAAGCCCACGAAGCGACCCAGTAGCCATAGCTAATGAATACACAGTAGATATGACGGGCTTGATTGCACTAATGAAAGAGTGCCATCTACTAATTACAGACAGGCGTACTAAAATTAAATTTACTAAAATTATAAATAGCCTAACAACCCACCTTAATCGTATTCCTAAATAAGCTATGATGATTCAGCAATCCGATATTATTTCTTGGAATTGCAACGGTTACTACACACACCACCAAGATCTCCAACTACTACTGCAATCTTACAATCCGTCCATAATATGTCTTCAAGAAGTTCACCTTCAAACCAATCAAAAAGTCTCTCTCTACCTTCTTATTCCTTATTATATAACACCCGATTAATAACAGAGTCGTTCACGGCACGTGTTATCATGGCAATTAAAAAAACAACACTATCTTTCAACAGCTTCATTTGCAAACTAATTTTGCAAATTTTAGTCATCCGTGCTCATCTTAGATATGAAGTTGCTATCTGCTGTATATACCTCACTGAAAATATAAATCAGATTGAATTACGTCAACTTATTAAAAAACTACCTACGCCTATACTTCTAGTTGGTGACTTCAATGCCCACAGTCCACTGTGGGGCGGAAGATATGCTAATGCAAGGAGGTAAACTACTAGAAGAAATCATTGATGAATTTAATCTTATCCTACTGAATACCGAACCCACACATTATAATTTCAGCTACAAAACATGGTCCACACTGGATCTAGTACTTGTATCACCATCATTAGCTAACTCTGCACATGTTTATTACCACACTGATTTAGCTGGAAGTGATCATCTACCAATCATAATAACAGGTTTAATAAAACACCTAAGACCAATAAACAAAAACAGATTCGACCGAAACTACCGGAAAACAAATTGGGATAAATATGCACACCTCTGCACTAATGCCGGTCCAGCAGAGTATGCACCGAATATAACAAACCTTTACTGTCCAGCTGGTTGAACTTGCAAATCAGTGCACTACTCAGAGCTCTCGAAGCCAGTTAGGGTGTAAATGCGTGCCATGGTGGACAGAAAGCTGCTCAGCCGCTATCAAGAATAGACGAAAGGCCCTTAAGAAACTAAAAGCACAACCCACTCAGGAACACCATATCACATACCGTAAACTTCATGCCAAAGCTAGATTTATACTAATACAAGCAAAAAAAGACTCCTGGCAGAAATTTACATCCACGATTACATTTAATACACCACCCTCTCAATCGTATGAAACAAGATCAACTCGATGGAGCAAAACAACACTCACCATTTACCATCCATTATTATCGCTAATAACATAAAAATCAGCGAACCGGAAAACATTGCAACAGCCTTCGCTAATCACTTTTCGTTAGCTTCAAATCGTGCTTCCCCTAAATCTCCTTCTTCTTTGGCCGCAACAATAGAGGCCGACTCGCATCAAGAGTTCAATAAATTACTAACGCTTGAAGAACTTAATCTAGCCATTCGCACGATAAATCCCTCTGCAGCGGGATATGATAAGTTTCATGCCAATATGCTCAAATACGCCCCACAAAGTAATAACTCTCATCCGTTGAATATATTTAATCAGATCTGGATATCCGGTTCTTTTCCCACTTCCTGGCGCTTGGCAGAGGTCATACCGATTCTAAAAGAGAACAAAAATCCAATGGAACTGGACAGTTACAGACCCATTGCTCTTACGTCTGTGCTTGGCAAGGTCATGGAAAAAATAGTCAACCGTCGTCTTCAATGGATATTGAATAATAGAAAACTACTATCAAACGAACAGTGTGGATTTCGCTCTCACCGATCTACAACTGATCTTCTTTGTTACCTACAGAGAAACATTTTGGAATCTTTCTCCAGCCACCAACAGCTGCTCGCCATCTTCTTCGACTTCACCAAGGCTTTTGACGACACGGTTTTACATCACAAGATCCTCGAACAGTTACACCAATGGAATATCGATGGTCGATTATTAGCATTCATTAGGGGATTTTTGGATCAACGTCGGTTCCAGGTGACTCTTGGCGACGTCAGCTCAAAATCTCTTGAATTAAAAAATGGTGTACCACAGGGTTCCGTCTTAAGCCCGACGCTCTTCATTATTGCTATAAATTCGATGATGGCGGAGATAAATCCAATGATCCGAAGTGTACTATTTTTGCAGATGACCTGGTGATTTTCGTCCGTTGTCATGATCATAAACTTGGCGAGACTATGCTCCAGGAAGCTACACAGAAGCTTACTGAATGGTCCGCAAACAGTGGTCTTTCCTTCTCACCGACTAAAACTAAAACGGTGCACTTCTGTAGAATTCATCATTGTCGACAGCAAATGGCTATTACTTTAGGTTCAGAGGCCATAGAAACTGCTCCTCGGATTACATACCTTGGCCTGATTTTCGACAGAAGGCTGTCATGGATGGATCATATAAATTATCTCAGAGCTGCTTGCACGAAAAGGCTAAATCTGATGAAAAAGTTGTCACATACTACCTATGGTGCGGACAAAATTTCTCTTCTCAGAATATACAGAGCCTTGATAAAATCAAAATGTGACTACGGTTTTCCTGCTTACGCGTCTGCTACACCAACAACTTTGAATCGATTAAACTCAGTCCGCTATACAGCCTTACGCCTTGCACTTGGTGCATTGCGATCAACACCACTCACTCACAACTCCTGATCTGCCTGACTCTACAATGTTTTATCACAACTACCAATCTATTCCTTATTCAAATTTATTCTTTCACAACAAGATTACAAATATCTTCCAAAACCTTGACATTAACCTGCCTCCTCTCTGCAAAAAACTAGCCAACTATCTACTCCCCCTTCGATATCCATTCCCATAATATGAGACACATCTCTCCTAAATCTTCGCTCATCACCACAATTCACTATTCAGGACTCGTTCCAGAATTTTCTGAATATGTATAATGGTCATGAAATACTATACACGGATGGAGCAAAAAAAGGAAATTCCTGCGGTTGTGCCGTCGTTTATAAACATGGGACAATTCGATGTCCACTTCCATCAACGTTCTCCGTGCTGTCGACAGAGCTATATGCAATTTCTTGCGCAATTGACGCTGCAAAATCGGAGTTAAACCATGATATATACTAATTTGCACAGATTCCCTTAGTTCCATCAGATGTATACAGAACAGACACGAACATCAATATCCCTTCGCGAAAACTATATCGGAAAAAGCGCTTACTTATTCAGGCTAAATTGTACTCGCATGGATACCAGGGCACAACAATCTTGGAGCTAATGACGAGGCTGACACAGCGGCAGCAGAATCATGTAATATAACACCAATTCCGCTCATATCAACGCCGAGTAAAGATATCCTGATTCATATTCGGAGTAAGCTAAAGACAAAAACAACGGAACAATTCGCTATTCTTCCTCACTACGACTCCAGCGTCACAGATCCGGTAATGTCGACGTCCAGGCGGAATGAGGTAGTCCTCTGCCGCGTTCGGTCCGGACATACACGTCTTACGCATCAGTTCCTGTTTGCAAAAGAAGACCGGCCGACCTGTCCTGCATGTAATACTCCCCTTACCATCGCCCACATCCTAACTTCCTGCACAACTTATACTTTCCAACGCCAACTCGCTGACCTTCCTAATAATCTTCCTCACATACTGCGGCGCACCTCCTCCGCCGAAACTAAACTCCTCCTCTTCCTCAATAATACAAACACATCCTACCTTTAATCTAATATAATAGCTTTCCTTCCGTGCCTCTGGCCCAAGTAGCAGGATACGGCACGGTTACAAATCAAAAAGAAGAAGAAGAGAAGAAAGAGGTAAAAGATGATTAAAAATATATTAAATAGAAAGTTAATATGTTACATTACTGGATATTAAGCTAACCGGGCTAATAGCAAAAGTCAGATTTTAATTATTGAAATAAATGAAAACAAATGAACGTGTAGACATGCCGGAGCTATTTATCGAAAGTATAATGTTTGTTTTGTAGTCGAAAATGAAACTGAATGTATACAAATATTTGTAAAATTAACTTGGCATATTCTCAAATATTCCTAAATAAATCGTTATGCGAAGAATATTTTTAACGTATAAAAATATCGATATTATTTTTCGTTACCAGATTAAAAACGCTTTTTAAAAAATCGTTGACATAAAAATCTTAGAAGCCGCTGAACATTAAAAATATTAAGCGTACTATAGTAGTGAAGCGACCATCAGTTTCGGAAGCGCGTTGTATGTCGAATATTCGCGGTCTGTTTTCGTCGGTTTTTGTTATATTTTACGCCTGTAAAAGTTTGATACGTAATTTTAGTTATAACAGTACACTATGACGTAATCTTTATTTAAAGGTTAGTGATCTTTTGGCTACTTAGCTTTCTAAGTGTAGTGTCTTCCTTTGCTTAAAATGAAAACAAAAACAAATCAAGTTGGAATAAAATTAAATGTAATAATTTTGTTCGGTAGAATTGTCATAAAATTTTTATACGATTTTTTTTTTCTTTTTTTTTTTTTTAATATAGTTGCAGGCTGGCAAGTCAGTTTATCGCGGGAAAATCTTGGAATACAAAACTTTTTTCCGCAGAAAATATTTTTTAAAATGTTCGGCATTTCAAATTCTTGAACTTACACTTGCGACCTTCACGTTGACAATGTAACGAACGGCGGCCGTTTGTTACTAAATAATTGAGCATCGAAAATCAAAACTTGACCCTTATGAATAATATTGATTTGATTATTGCAAAAGTTAAACCCCTATCGAAAAGAATCGCCTATTGCGGGATGACCTGTATGCCCAATTTAATTTTTAGAAGGAAAGCACACGATCCCTGTTAAAATTTTCCGGACAATGAAATAATTACGCAGTGTCGCAATTTTGCACCGTTACAGAAGCCATTTTGGTAATTAAGTTTTGATTAAACGGAGCAATTGATGTTGTATTCAATATTACCGGATTAAATGGAGGCAAAATTGGTAATTATGACTTCTTGGTGCTGTTTTTAATTCACAATTTTAAGATAAAAAAGAAAATTGAAATTGGTATAGGTAAATAATCAAAAATGCTGTCGCTAAAATACATTTCATTAAAAGAGGTTATATGAAAATTCTAAATATTGTAGCTTTTTATTTTTATATATAGATAGAATAATATCAACAAAAATGCCGATAGCACAAGCAGTCTTTGAAAACGGAAGGAAATGAAAGAGAATGTATTGTTATGAAAAAATTTGGATGCAGACATAATAAAACGGTTCCAAATGTGATTTGGAACTTCCGAAGCGTTGAGCGGAAGTCAGTTTTATAGTTGAGAAGGTGTTTGCACATCTAAACACCGATAAAGTTCTATTTACGGCAGGGAGAATATAATTCAAAAAAAAAAATTAAAAAATTAAAATAAAAATAAAACTTTTGCGGTAGGTAATATTTTCTTGGCTCTTGTTTACTCCAACAAATTGATAAAAATATCGATCGGTCTTTTAACTCACTGATGGTCTTAATTTATTTTTGATAAAAAGGAACACAAATATTACGTGAAGTTTAATTATCATAGTTAACGTGTCTGTACTTTTTTCCCAACATTTAATTTCCTATGATTTTTAAATAATGCAATTCTATTACGATATTTCACTACCTAAACTGATCTCTCGCATATTTCCAATAATTTTTTTCAGCATTTTCACAGTTTTATTTCTATGGCGTTCTTACAACTGCGAGAATAACGAAAAGATCTATCACAAACCAACACGGACTTTTAATTATTTTTCTAATTTATCAGTGTTAATGCACCCAGTGACGCGCAGAAAAACAAAGTTGATTTTGTATTTTTTTATTCTCTCCAAGAAGGTTTTTCTTCGAATCATCTCTTTTCATACTTTTAATATTCTTTATATGGAAATTCAAATAATTCTTGGCAATATGCGAAATTTTATCGTTGATGATTTTTGGATAATCCGTAAGAAACGAAATGTTTTAGCCCCGTTCGGGTAAAAAATATTACTTACAATGAAGAGTAATTATTAAAATACCATTAGGAAAATAGTTTTGAAAATGTTTTAATTTTTTTTTTTTTTTTAATTCGAATGACGATGGACGTTTATAAGAGTTTCGTAGATTTAATCGTTCCCACTTTTAATGACTTTGCTGCCTTCTTTCAATACAGCCTTTTTCCGAATGTAGTTCAGCATGTTTTCTTACTGCTAGCCTGGTTGAAAATATACTGTTAAACAAGCGACTACTGATAATCCTGAATTATCTCTAGTTTCGTTGTAGCAATATTTCACCTGCTATAGAGCTCTTGTTAGAATATAAAATATTCAGTTGCCGTTATATAGCTTTCAAGCAGTATTTTCCCGAGCTTTAAAAAAGTGTGATTTCAAAACTGTTTAATTTTCGCTTCTAAATATTCATATATGCTCCTTACTGATCGATTCATATAAAATCAAGCTAGACACTCTGATAGTTCAACTTGCCATGACGAGCAAAATCTAGAAAGAAATTATCTCTAATGAAATGTTAGTAAAAGTGAAATTCAAAGATATTGTCAAGTATCTAATCATTACTGATAACTAATCAGTTTAGACAAATTACATCTGTATAATCTGCAGTGAAAGAATTTTATATACATATACATATATATATATATATATATATATTAGAGTGGTCCTTATTTACATGATTTCGGAATTCTTTTTTTTGCCCGCCCCCTAGATATCTTCTAAATACATAAAAAAAAAAATTCCTGCAAAATCTGAGCTCTTAATTTTGATATTAACACGCTTTTCAAAGTCGCCAAAGTTATAAATGGAAAATATATGCAATTTTTTTCCATAACGCTTATAAAAATTATAACTTTGGTAAAAATTGATTGAAATTTAGTACAGTTGTAGCTTTTATACTATTGGGAATAGTTCTTAAAAATTTCAAATTCTTAAGTTCATTATTTCGTTACATATCAAATCATTACTTTTATAATTACTAATTCCACATATCTTTAGTGGCCGAAGGAAATTTTGTTCTATGGTCTTTTACAATTTCTAGAATAAATTGTTGTTGATTTTCGCCATTTGTAAAGATCTTGCATCAGTTTTCTTTCGGCACAGTCATTGACTAATTCTAAATTCATGAGGATTTCAAAAAAATTCCTCATGAATATAAAAGTTGTTAATGAAAGAGCGGTGATACTGATGGAAGATTTTCGTGAAAAATTTACAAATGGCGAAAATCAACAACAATTTATTCTAGAAATTGTAAAAGATTATAGAATAAAATTTCTTTCGGGCACTAAAGATATGTGGAAATAGAAATTATAAAGATAAATAACTGGAAATAATAAATATAAATAATTAAAAAAAGTAAATAATCATTTTTTCATTGATTAATTTTTTGAATTAAAAACTTCTGACATTACTTCAAGCAGAGTATTTTTTGATGGAACTAGTAAAAATAATAAATTAGTTCATATTATGAGTAATATTACGAAAATATTTTAAATGAGAAAAATCATATTTGTTGATTTGATACGTAAGGAAGTAATGAATTTAAAAATCTTTAATTTTTACGGATTGTTCCTAATAGTATAAAGGCTAGAACCATACTAAATTTCAAACCGATTCGTCAATTTTTACCAACGTTTTAATTTTTATAAGCGTTACTGAAAAAAATTGCATGTATTTTCCATTTAAAACTTTGGTGACTTTGGAGAGCGTGTTAATATTAAAATGAAGAGCTCAGATTTTACAGGAATTTTTCTTGTAATATATTTAGAAGAAATCTAGGGGGGGGGGCAAAAAAAAATGTCCAAAATCATGTAAATAAGGACTACACTAAATATATATATATATATATACATACATAAACAAAATCTTTCGCAGCCCACCATGGAGAACCCCTTAAAGAAGTTTCAGTTGACTATATCAATCTTCATATACTTCGTTGTTACTCATGAAAATATCAATCTTCATATACTTCGTTGTTACTCATGAAAATATCAATCTTCACAAAATAAAGTAAATGCCTTTTAAACGTTACACAAAAATAATTTGCGGATTTTACATCGTAATTTTATGAGATTTTCTTATTTCTCTTGTAGTAAGAATGGCATATCCATTAATATAATTGTAACAGGAATAGGGTTTGTTTATCCTACTTAAAATATTGCTACTAGTTAAAATTTTTTAAATTATAAGTCCGGCCTTACTCTGTAAAGTTTTTAGGTTTAGTGTGACAAAATTTAAAAGACGGTTAAAATTTTTAAAAAATAAATAAGCGTTTTTTAAAATTTTTTTAGCTTAAATTGCATATTTAAAAATAAACAGAAGCAAAGTAACATCCTAGTATGGTTTACTTCATTTCTTACACAAAATAACACCTCTGTTAGCATTCGTAAATGTTCCAAAATTTTTTAATTCCTTATTATGTAATCAAGCGTGCACCTAGAAATGGTTCTCGGGGGGAGCTAACTTGTAAAACAATAATTAAGAAGTAAATGTTTTTGAAAGGCGATATTGTAGGATTTGATAAAAATAAAATTAATAAAAAATAATATAAGTTTAAATTTAATTTTTTGTTTAAAAACTTATTTTGAAACCAGATTCTACTGCTTTTTTTTAACTTAGCATCAAAACGGTTGGCTCCTTTTCTAAACATTATATATATATATATATATATATATATATATACGGTAAGAAAGAGAAAAAAAAAACAAACGGAATTTAATCTAAATATATGGATCATAGCAATCAGGCGAAAAATCAAGATCTCAGTTAAATGGTCAGATCAGTTCGCATTAAAACATTTAAATGAAACATTAATAAAAGCATAAAATCTTTCACATAATTTTTCAACTAAATACAATCTTATATGATTTATTTTTAAATAACGTTCGGAGAACCCAAAAGGCAACCGTCAGTCTGTAGGTTCTCAATACAATTGTAATGTTTATTTGTAATAAAATTTATAATATTTGATCATATACAATTAACTGGTATAAAAATACATTGTATCAACAATTCTTATACGCACTATAATGTAATTCTTTCATTAAAATAACAACCAAAAGAGAAAAAACACGCAACTTATACCAGCTTAATTAATTACAAAATATTTACCTGCCTAAAAACAAATTAGCAATTCAAATTATAAACTAGCATCAAGCTAAATAAAAAATCAAGTACTCCTCGTAATTACTTGCACTTAATAATGAATTGATGATAATTATATTTATACATTGAAGTCATTAAAATCTTCCAGTAACCAATTTTTAATTTCTCAGTTGTTTTTTTTACAATTAACGTTCATAATTTTAGTCCGATTTCTAGAAGGTTAATCAGTACTGAATCCTTTATTTCACTGATAAACTTATTTATACCTTTAGGCTTTATATACAAAATTTTCCAGATTTGAAGGTCGGGAGGATGAAACTTAAGTATTTGTAAATTTGTGAACAGAATAAAAAAACAGAAGAGGAAGTCTAATCATATACAAATTAACATTCGAACACAACGTACCAAAACTGAGAAAAACGGAAAATAACTGCAGCTGAAATCAGTGATTTTAACTATTTCGTATTTTAGTCATAGGGGGATAAACTAAAATTCTAATGAAAAATAACAGTCAAAATGACATTTCCACAATGGTCTATAATTATTAGTTCTGATTAAAAAGAATAAGCAAGTAATTACGATAATAAGAACAATTCATAAAGTCATCAAATCATTCCGAGCAGTGATTTTATTAACAGATATGCAAAAATAAAAATCTTTTTTAAAAATAAAAATCGGATCTTTTATTTCCATTTTTCTCCATTAAAACGTCGACAACTTTTTTTGAATTAATTTGCATTTCACGGTGAATTTTCATTATTACTAAACTACTTAAACAGTTTTCATTAATTGTATTTTTTAAGCTATGTTTTTATTCGACAAAGTGTTGAAAGTGGTTGATAGTGGCCTTTATGGGCTCGTAAAGAAGGAGGCTTTCCCCCCTTCAGAATTTGAAAGAGAGAAAAAATTAATAAAACGAAAACTGATAAAAAATACGATTGATCTCATGAGCTCATGAAGAGCAATACAGATATTCAAATAAAAAAACACAAATGCTGATTTTTGATGGAAATAAAATTGTTTACAGCCAATTTCGTATAAAACTGATTTGAAATTAATTAAAAAACTAATTTCCGTGTTTTAAAATAGTTACGAAGCAGTTTTTTATGAATATTTTTTTTTTTTTCTTTTAATCTTGTCCCATTGAAGAAAAAATCTGCGGGCGGCCGTACTTTGAACAGCGTAATAATATACATGAAATAAAGTTAGTCCCATGGATTCTAGAACGATACAGATTGTGAAATTAAGGTTTACAACGAACTAAACCTAGTGAATCTGATTAGAATACGGGACCAGTTACTTTCACCTTTCCAGATGATCCACTTTTACTTTCATCCTGATCACTTCTTTGGTATTATTTAATTTCAGACATTCGGTATATACCGCTGAGTTAATTGAGTCCGGAATGAAACAACACTCGAAGACACCTCAGATTTGATACCTCAACACTCAACTGCTGTTACGTATATAATGAGTACGACATTTTTACGACGCGAGTATAAATAATATGTTGACATAAATGTTGCTGTGTGATATACAGAGCTGGGGACGTTTGTTTATTCTTTGTACCGGCGACGTCGATAGAATATGTTGCAACGTATATATGACGTAAAGAAAAATCAGTTCATTACAAAAATGAGAGTCAAAATGTTCGTTTTCATAGAGATAGGCAAAAACAATATTTCTTCTACTTTTTTTTTGATTTTTTTATGGTATTTTGAAAGTGAATTAAACATGAGGAAAACAAACGTATAAACTACAATGTGTTAGGTTAAATTTTTTTGATTAATGAAATTCATTTAAAAAATAAAAATTTTAACTTCACATCAGACTTTTTTGTTGAATGAAAACAATATATTATATCGTAAATTGTAAAATACAGTGCAGTATTTTTTTTTTCTATATGCAAGACTCGACTCTTCGGAACTTGTGATAAGGACGTACTTTGGTTCCCTAGATGACAGTCTCCCAGAATTCTTACGAAAGAGTTGATTTTAATTGACAATACCATTTTCAACGTACAATCGATATAAAAACGTTACATGATTTTTCAACAACAATACTAAATTAAGCAACTTAAAAACCTTCGATTATTAAATTAAGTACATCTTCCGAATTAAATTTGATATTTTATTAATTAATTAATTTATACATATATATACAGTGGCGTACTTTGGAGGGTGCCCCCCCCCCGCCCAAAATGTTGAAGAGATTTTTATTTTACACAGTGCCTTGCCATTTTATACAGTTTTTTTTCGTATTTCACGTTTTTATTTTAACTAATGTTTTTCCAATTATATGTTTACTTTGTTTGTTTATTTACTTATTTTGTTTGTTTTTAATCGATTGTCGGTAAAGGCCCATCTGGTTTAGTCGCAATACTTGTCACATACAAGGGCGTCGCCAGCCGATGAGCCGGGGGGGGGGAGAGGCAAGATGATAGAAAGACGATATGAGTTATAGGAAAAATAAAATTTATCATTTATAAAGGCTTTATATTTTGTTGAATAAGAATAAAATCTTAATTAAAACATAATTTTCGTGGGTTTTTGGCAAATTGTTCTACTACTTTATTATAAAAGTCTTTCGAATTGTCCATGATTACGCGCCTATGAATACTCATCATGGCCAGTTGATTAAAAAGTTTTTCGGCTCTAGGGGGGGAGGGGGCAACGGCCCTCCGCTACTCCCTCTTGACGACGCCCATGGTCACATATATATATGTTCTTATAGTTGTTACTTTGTTAAATGAACCAATTATTTATTTATTTATTTATTTATTTATTTATTTATTTATAGTATCGTATAGTTTTAACAATATATTAAAAAAAGTAATTTTTTTCCTGATCATATATGTTATTGACAACATGTGAAATACATGAATTTGTATTAAGATAAAGTATGTTAAGCAAAAAAGTAAATAAATTTCACATACACAGCTCAATAATTTGAATGTTAATAAAAGCCGAGCTAAAAAGGCATAATGTCGTTAGTTAGTGCAAATAGTCAGCAGTTCACTAAGTTAAAATTGTTATTTTGACGTACAAAGTTATCATTGATGAATTCAGGAATCTGTGTCTGGAGGGGGGGGGGGGCAATTTATGTTCTTGAGGTGGCAGAGATTTTTTTTATATTTTTACTGAGAAAATTTTTTGGGGATATTCCTGAATAAATCTAAATATGTAAAACATGATTTATTACGTAATTTAAAATAATGAAAAAGCAAGTGTGAACGATAAATTTCGAGTAAAATAACCAATTATATACAACGATGTTTTCTCAATTGGTTTTAAAATGATTAATTTTAATTGTAGCATTAAAGAACATCATATTGTAAAAACATTCTAACGGACAAAAAATACCAACTGCTGCGAATAATTTTTTCAGCTCGCGAGTATTTTACATTTTTCGTGTATTTGCAACGAAAGCATATCAATTTTTTCATAGAATAACACGCAAACGCCAAAGTCAGATTTTAAAAGATCATTTTTTTTCATTATTATTTTATGAAGTTTCATTTTTTCGTCAAAAATAAATCTCGTAATTTTGAAATTTAAAAATATACGACTAATTGAACCATTTCAAAATGTTTTGGCAGCAACTTTTGACATAACTGTAAACAAAGCGAATAAAAATAATTTCATTTCCTATTAAACTGATGAATTCTTAAACAGCTTGTATTAGGTTCTAAGGGAGCATTGCCCCCTCACCAAAAAAAAAAAAAACAGCTAGATTCATCCCTAAAAGTTATTACTCATGAAGAATGATATATATTATTGTTATTACCATCTGTTTTTTAAAGAATAATTTAACTCACACAACATCGATGGTTCTCTCTTTAAAATAGTAATGTTTGACCGTGCAACGAAAATAAGTATTTTAAAATTCATATTCACCGCTACTATGCAAAACGATAATTTTTTATATTCATTTTAAAACGAAAACCCTATAAATGCTGATCATATGTCGAAATCAAAACAATATTAAATATAATCGGGATAGTAGGGTGGCGGTAAAAATAAATGCCGACCCCTAAAATCATACTCTTTTTCATTTTTACGCGGCGAATTAATAAGAAAAATGTTGATAAACGATAAAAAATAAACATGGCTGCTACGGTACGTCTGTGTGAATACGACTTGACCGCTCAATTTGCGAGGAAAGAGTCGAACGAACTGGAAAGTCATTTCATTTTCATTCATCGTTGGCTTATTTTTTAGTGCGACGCTATGCCGTACGGCGTGAAACAATAATATCGTATAATAGCGGTTCCGACGGACAGAGCAGTTCTGTATCAGAACTATACAGGTGTGGGATGGTTTTTTGAAGGTTGTAATTTTTTTTTCGTAATCGTTAGTTTTGTTTATGTTTTCGTAATTATTTACGAAGTCGCGTTTTTTTTTTTTTTTTTTTTTTTTTTTTTTTAAAATCCGTCCAATGTTATGTGAATATGAGTGAATCCGGAACAGAAGTGTTTCGAAATTTGGTAAGTAAGCAATTTTTTTCATTAGTATACAATGGATGAATATCGTAGAGTCAGTCTTGCGCCGGTCTGAACCACATCCTTAAGTGATGATAATTCTTTGTTGTTAGGAACACACACTTGTTGGTAATCGGTGTGGTACTTCGGTGTCCGCCATCATCTCGCTTGTAGTTGTCACGTACTCTTGAGTTTCTTTTTAAACTAGTATATAAGTTTCATTTTTGCGTTTTTATTCGGTTTTTTAAACTAGCGAGTATGTGCACGCTATTTTGTACGCGAATTGTTTTCTATTTACTTTAATTTTGAACCGATTTTTGAGGGTGGACTTGGATTTTTTTTCTTTTTTTTTCTTAGTACATAATCATAAGGGATAAATATACATTTAAGGGAGTACTATTTTACCTTTTTCAGATTTTCATATTGATAATTTGAAAAGTGCACTTTTGATGGTAACTTTATGCGTTAATTTGTATTTGTATCAAGTTGTTTTTTTTTAGTATCTATTAACGTCTCGTTAGTCGAACGGAACTTGATCGAGTTTTTAAAAAATACGGTTTTTTTGTCAAGTGACCGATAATTACTGGTGTGATTGTTTTTCATTCATTTTTATATCGAACGTATGTTTTTATTTTTTGCTTTGCAACATTGTTTTCGTCCGATTTTAAAAGTTTTTGTTAATACCATCGAGGGGATGTTAATGTTTATTTTGTTTGTTTTTTTATTGTTTACATATGAAAAAAGTCATCGTATAAATAATTCGGAAATGATTTTAAATGTTTCGTAAATCAGCAATTTGTTCGATTCTTCCGGTTTACCATACTTGTAATAAATGTGATATACTCATTTATGTACACGTTAGCGATTATATAATTAGACTTCGGATCAAAATTTGGCGTAATTTGTTTATTGTGACAAAATTAATTTAAAAATACGAAAATTTCCAGTTCCATTCGAACTAGGCAGTTTTGTATTATGGCTCAGACTGCAGACTTTTTTTTACGGTGATTGAAATTTTTATTAAAATTCTTTCGTCTTAAAATGCCATGTTTATTGTATAAATTTTGAATTATACGCATTTTCTCTTATTAGTATGCGTATGTGTTTATATGTGTCGCCGGCGTCTTAGTATCAGCGATGTGGTTACAGTAGGATGGTGTGTTTAAATGCGAAGTAATTTTTAGAATATCGTCGTCTTTCGTTTAATTTTCACTTCGGAAAACAGTTTCCCGTAGAGTCTTTTTATAAACGTTATTTCGGCCGTCCGCCTGCTAGACGTTTATTCGTCGATTTGGTTTTTTTTCCTTTTTTCTTTTTATTCGTTATCGTAATCTAATTGATGTATATCGTTAGACTGTTATTTTGTTCGGTATTGTTGTAATACAACTGAAATTGATTTCTCGTTATTCGACGCGTTTTTAACAATTATCGCGTACACTAATAAAATCCCTTTTCGTTTCGTACTCTAGGCGATACCGTGATATTTTTTTTTTTAACCTCGTGATAACGCGTTAATTGTCCCGGTATTTTCTGATAACGCTACACGATGATATGTGTATAACTGTGTCATTTTGTATGTAGAAAACAGTTCCAGTAGTGCCACACGAAGGCTTAATGGTTACAATGTTTTGTTTTTTTTAGTATTCTTAAATATGCGTATAGCACTAGAGTGTCGACGCAGATAGTTCGCGTATGTTAACACACTTTCGGCCGTTCATTTTTGTTCGTATTTCATTCCGGAGAGATTCTCGTCGATGGTGTAATGTGTTAATTTTTCTGCCTACAACGCGCTTGTCACAGATTGTAAGAAGTAAACGAGGATGAAAGAACAGAACGTTTAAGTGTATGGTAAAATTCGTAGTAGTCGAAAACTTTGAAGTTAAACTTATATTGCGGATTTAAGATGTGCGGCTACTTTTCGTTCGCGTATTGCAAAAAAATTCGGGTCAACTGTTTTCTAAGAATTACGGATGACTCATAATAATTGCACTGGATACGCAACTGATTACTTCCGATAGGAATGTCTAACGAGTGATTTTTAAATTCGATCGCGAATGTATAAATTTACGCTTATTGTCGGAACGTATACGGATAATTGATTTACGCTCGTGTAAGTAAACAAACGTCGATAATTTTTTCAATAACTTCACGTATGCATGTTTTTTAGCATTAGAAAAATGATTTAGTTTTGTTTTATCGTAATAAGTAAAATTAAAGTTATAATTTCGGTTGTTTTTTTCGTTTTTTAGACACTTGTAAACAACGTCGATTATATTTCAGTTTAGCGTATTGTTTGTTTTTTAAATGTGGTATCGAATAAAAATGTGAAGTTATATTTTCTTGTTCTTGTTATTTTTCGTATTATTATATTTTTATAGTTATTTAGAGTTTTTAAATGGACATTCTAATTTTGCATAAGAAACGTGTTGCACATTTTTAAAATGAAAGTAACATTTTACATTTTTAAAATTGCGTTTACCGTGTTTAATTATAATTTATGATATAAATTTGTTTCTATACGCGTCTGATTCTTTGTAAAAGTTGTCTTTTGTAATATAAGTGAAGAAATATATCATACGTATTTATTTGTTTTATCGATGCAAATGATTACATTAACAAATTTACAATAATAAACGGTTGTTCGATAATAATACGTGAGATAGGTTCTTTTAATGTGAACATATATTGCAAGAAGGTTGATTTCAATAAACAGTTCGTTTGAAATACAAAAAAAATTATTTCTTAAATAAACAGGAGGAATTTTTCCTTTTCCGCGGGTTATTTAATGTTTTTTCAAAGTAGATGTTTTTAAAATCACGTACAAGAAATGAATTTAGTTTAATGTAACTTATCTCAAATAACTTTCGTTCTTATACCAAACTAATAAATATGTGTTCTCACTAACCAATTTATATTGTTATTCATGAAATACTTACTGAAGTATTCCGTGTAAAAATTAGATTACAGTGTTTAGTATATCTTTTTTTCGTTTCGAGAGTTGGGTTAACCGATATGTGTACAGTTGAATAGTTTGTGTGCATCATAATTTGTACAATTGTTCGGAACGGACGTTATTGTAGTTGTAATAAATACTTTCGACAGATGACTTGTTATCATATAGTTCGTTAAAGTATGTAAAAATATATTTACAAAACGTAATTATTCGTCATTTTTCCAATTCGTGGGTCGTGCTATTTTCGGTTATTTTTGGCGTCAACTCTTTAAGTATTAAGTTCTTTACAAAAACGTCCTTTAATATAATAATTCTAAATTCGATTATGTACTAGTGCGACTGTTGGCAAATACAAATATTTAACAATTTATGTTACGACTGAGTACGGTTATTTACATTATTAAACAGTAATGCATTATATAAATCGTGCACGATGTTAAAAACTATATTATTATAAATTTCGAAATTTACACTGTAAACAATATACGAGCATTAGTATACGTACATGTGTGTACATAAATATTTTTATATATATATATACACATACATACAAATATGTGTCTGTGACAGTTTGAAAATCGTATTTAAGGCTGTACACATTTTTTGCATTTTTAGGAAAATATAAATAGTATTTTTCGATACTGTTTTTGGTTTCGAAATTTCACAAACGATATAAAATGATTGCTTTTATGTAAAATAGTCAGTATTACTACGAGAGATAAAATGCTTTAGTTGGAATTTCAGGAACAATTACATATGCGCTGGTAACTGTGAGTAAAGATAACAGAAATTTGAGCCTTATGACGACACTTTTTTTACTGCGCTCTTATGCTTGTGCGAGACATGAGTAATGATGAAAAAAAAAGTAGGTTTTAAAAATGTGAACAAACTTCTCGCTGCCCGTTCAATGAGTGTTAGATTAGTATGCTTGTAAGATAGCCGATTGTTATTTTTGTTCGATTTATAGAGTTATATAAAGGTTTTTGTCAAACGGTATGTTTATTTTGGTGCATTCATATATTTGAAGTATATGTCAACATGGATATTGGCAGGTAAGTTAGAAAAGCTAAAATTGTTAGTATCGTGTTTATATGTGAATTTCATTGAAACGCTAAAAAATCTGGTTTTTAAGATTCTGTAATTTTCGTTCTAATATAAATAAAAACATAATTTTCGAAATTTTTCGTAGAAAATTTCAAACAATTACACAAAGTAACAAAATTTGAACGTTGTACAATTAACCGCTACTGAGATTAAGCAAATTTGTACGTATTGCTGTATAATTTTTACGCCGGCAGGTGAATTTAATCGGTAACTTCTTTTCATCACGCTTGTAAGTTGTGCGGAAAATTCTAAGGTGGAATTAAAACTATCGACCCTTATATAAGCAGTATAGAAGACTATCATTTAACAGTCCGGAAAGGGAATCCTATGGCGAGGTCGGAAGAAGAATAGAGTTTATACACAACAACATGTGCTAGGCATAGAAAACTAAAATTTGTTATATACACTATTAATTACTCTAACGAATAAGAAAATTACGAAATCGGAAATCCTTTCTTAACGCAAATGACGCGATAAGATCAAAGTTGTTAAAAAATACATGGCATAATGTCTGTTCCGCATGGAAATTTGAAATTGAATATGTGCAATATTTCTGACTTAAATATCGAAAACTTCTGAAATACGAAGCGCCGCCGAATGGGCCTGTATCTCTCGAATTTTAAATGTTTTTTTTTTTTTTTTTTTTGAAAATCTAAATACTAGCACATAATTGCGAATTATCGGCTTCCCGTTTAGTATATAGTAAAAAAATTATGAGGTCGGGAATTTTTTTATATCCGAACCAGCAAAATTTTTGGAAGTGTTGAAAATATGTTTATGGACACTTACGGAATGATCGAGTTTAATAAACTCTCGGTAAGTTGAAGTGATCTTTTATGTGTTTCTGTTATTGTGTAAGTGGGAAAAGTTAAAAGTTTTCTATTTGTTGTTTTGTGTGCTGGTACGATAAATAGTACCAAACGAATAATCATCCAAAAACTCTAAAAATTTGGATCATAAGTAAGGTGGCGGTGAAAAAACTTATTGATTCTTCTGCTTTCAGCGATGCCGTTAGATTGAATTGTCAACCTTAACTTTACATGCCTGATAGTTCGCCAAAGGGTACGGGACACATTTTTCTACTCGGAAATAATTTTATTAAAGACAATCCAGGTATATAAGACAAATTTTGCACGTGTGACATGAGAAAGAAACGGAAAAATAATCAAATTAAAACACTTCCAAGTATAAAATCTCAAATTGGTTTTGTTGGTAGCAGTTCTGGTCAGGATTAATAGGTTGTGAAACTTTGTAATCAATTTTTGAAATGTAAAACAGTTTTCATAACATTAGTTTTAGTTATAATCAATTCTTTGCTATTCCACTACTATAGAAATTTTAAAAATTAAAATTATTTTATTTTTTCTTTATCAATTGTATTATTGCTCTTTTATATTTTTATTAATAGTTGGATTTTCAAATAATTTGTGGATAAATTTTTATATTTATATATATATATATATATATATAATATAGCCAGAGACGGATTAAGGATTTAAAGGGCCCGGGACTAATTTTGAATGAGGGGTCCCTTTCGAAGAAAAAAGTGGTGAAAAAATTCAGTATATTATGTGCAAATGAACAAGCAAAAAAAAACCTTTACGTTCCCCCAAATGATTAATGAAAATTAGAGATTTTATATATACATATATATATACATGTTAATGTTTGAAATTTTTTATTAATAACATGGTGTTTTTCTACAAAAAAATATTTATATATATATATACGTATATTAAATATTGTGGGTAGCAAAAAATAATCGTTTTCTAATAAAAATAAAAACTTTAGGCGGCGGTATTGTCGCTACAGCGGGTTTCAGGCTAATTTTGATACACCCTGCGATGTTTTGGATTATGTTCTTTTCTTTATATAAATTAAACATGCGTGTTTAAAATTCCACAATTGTGTTTATGTGATTAAAAAAAAAAAAGTGAATGAAACGCAGTATGATTTATTTAATTTTTCGAAATACAAATATATTTATAAAATCAGCAATCGATAACTCGCCTTTATTTTAGATAATTTTTAAACAGTCCAAAATAAAACGTATAAACTTTCAATAATAATAAAAAATAAAGTATTGTTAAAATTAAGAATATTTCAGATCGTAAAACGTTTTTACGCGTAGAAAAATTTACACCGATTGCATGGGTGTCGATATTTGGATAGGGAATTGTTATTTAAATCGATTTGTCGAATATTTAGTTATTATTCAATACGTATGTTGAAAACACAATAAATTAGATTTATCGTAGAAAATTTCCAGAAATATTAATTTTATATAGCATTCAGTTTATTAGGGAAAAAAGAAAAAGTTTTATGGTGAAAAAGTATGTATAAGTTTATTGATAAACTCACTTATTCTTTTTGTGTAAATATATAAATTAACTGAATTCTTTTTAAGATAAAAAAATAAAAAGGCATATTTAAAATCTCGCATTTTTATAGTATTGAATGTTTTGGGAAAGGGATATTAAATTTTACACGTGGAATTGTGGCCCGGGGCTATAGATCCTTAGCCCCCTTCCCCATAGATCCGGCCAGCATAGTAAAATATTAAGAGTAAACTTAAAAATATCATAAGTAAATTTTAAAACGCGGTTTCTTGTTATAGCCCCTCCCCCACCAACCGAAAAAATATATAAATAAATCTGGAGTCTCACCTTTTAGTCGTAAAATTGCGTAATATTTATTGGTTCCAAAATTAACATATTAATATGAATTCTAGTGCTTACGAATTCAGTTTTTCAGTAATATTAATATCGTAACAAAAACTCTTAGAAACTTAAAAGTGGTTTTCTTAAGGAGGTTCAAAAAATTGTGTTCAGTATGTAAATTCATTAATTTCTAAAACACAGTGTTTATAATAATTTTAAGCGGTATTGAAGAAAAAAATGGGAAATCTTAAAATTATTAAACGCACTGCCGAAAAATGTCCCAAAACTGCAAAATATGTTTAATTCCGTATTAATTAAAAATTTTACGAATTTCCGAATTTTAGATAATGATATTTCAGTTTTTGTTTCGAAACATAAATAGGCCATAAAAACTTCAGTCCATAATTTGATGTTAGTTTTTAATTATCAAGTTACTTTTACAAAAATTAACATCTCCATTTTGTAACTGAGTAGCAAAATATAGATTAACTTTATTTCTTTAAATTTATAATTAATTGATTATAACAAAAGTGAAGATGTTTCGAAACGCTAAAAATAAAATAGGAAATTAATGCGGATCTATTCAGCGCATGTAACTTGGCAATTAAAATATATATCCCATTTTCTTTTGAGAAAGAATTGACTATACTTTATAAACATATATACACACACACATATATATATATATATATAAACTTTTTTCCACATTGAACGCGAACATAAGTGAGGACTTTAATAGGCGAATCAATTAAGCGGCTTACTTTTTTAGTTTTGTTGGAGTTTTGGTACATCGAAATTTATTACGAATACCATGTACCCTGTCGGGGAGGATATGAGACTCATTTTACTGTTTTCATTATATTTATCTTGTTAATTACGGTTTTGTTTGCTTTTAATTCATTATTCATTTTCAATATTGAACGTTAGTGTTTTTTACCTTTAAGTACTTGTTATAAAAGTATAATCGCAGAAAATACTGAGTTGGGCAGTGTGTTCGTTGTTCCAAGCATTATTTTATGTCAAGTGAAACTTGTATTAAAGTTGCGTTCCAAAATTTTTGAAATTATTTGTATTTTTAATATTCATTTTATTTTTTAGTGGCTGTCCCCATGCAAAAATTCTGCATTTATTTTAAACTGCAAAATTAAAATTATTAATATACAGATGTGAATTATCAATTGGAACAGATTGTAGCACGTAATTATATGTATACTGTACGCAAGAAGAAAGAAATAGTTTACTATTTCTGTTTATTTTCTAATATAGCCACTATTTTTATTTTTGATATATTTGGTCATATTATTATTAATATCATAATGTAAATTTAAAATTTTCGATCATCGATAGTGCTTTCCTAATCTTCGGGTGATTCATTTTGCTTCGTATAGTTGCTTTTTTCTTTAGAAATTTTGCAGCTTTTCAAATAGTATTTTGAACACGAATCGCAAACTTTTTATAATTTTACATGATGCAATCGATTATTTTCTAAAAAAAAACAACAAGTAAATGGAGCGTGGTATAAAAATGCAGGGTTTTATAAAAAATTACTAAATGGCTTTTAATTTTTTTGAACCGATTCTGTGAAAAAAAGTCAAGTGACACCGTTATATAAATACTATATTTATCTTCAATAAGTTTTCTTGTCCCACTGAAAGTCAAGGATAATGCACGAAAAAAAAAAAAAAAAAAAATGGTTTATATGTTAACAGTGAGAGAAGGAGGGAAGTTAAAAAAATAATTGATAAAAATTGAAAGTTCGTTCTCAATCTGCCGAAAGACAAAACATTTGTAAAAAAAATTACTAACGAGGAAAATAAACAGCGTTTTCCTAAAATTATTATTAAAAAATGTAGTAAACAAACTCTTTTCAAGAAAGAAAAAAAAATAAAAGACGTAAAGATATTTAGCAAAAATTGAAGGGAACCTAATTTTCTATTATGAATGAAAATAATTTTTCTAATATATTGGAGATATAGAGTAACATTTCAATTTTTGAAGCACTATTTTCAATTTATCGGTATTTTCTGTTTTAACATTCCAGAATAAAACTTTTATGACCGACGAACTATTAAAAAGGTTGTTAATTTAACGAATAACGGCATTATCGACGGTGTAGAATTGATTGATGAAATTAAAAATTGTATCAAGTAGTGCATATGAACAAATTAGTGTGTAAAACTTTGCATTGTTTACTCAAAATTATCATTATAGTGTTATAGTTTTAAGTAGTTGTGACGGTTACGTCAAAATTAAAAATTAACTGGCCAAATGATGAGAACTGGAACCGAAAAAAAAAAAAAAATTTACCGTAGAAGATTATTAGGCAGTCAGGAACAAATGAGGGAAACGCTGAGATTTCAATAATTTAGAAAACTAAATCTATTGAGCAATTTTATAGATTTATTTTCAGTTTCTTTTGTTTTTTGAGATATTGATGAATAAATATCACCATATTTTTTTTTAAATATAATTTTAATGATCTTAGAAGGGAAAAAAATGAATATGTAGCAATGTAACTCTGAAATAACTACTTGCGGATAAAGGCCAGTTTCAGATAATTTTAGAGAAGAAAAACAAAAGCGGATTACTGGTGAAAAATGAAATTAATCTATAGTACCCAGAAATTTGAAGAAATCAATTCTTTTTTTTTAACTTCCGAATTTTTGTAAAAATATAAGTGAGCAAGCGCTGATTTTCGATGGAAGGAACATTATTCGTTATTAATTATTTTTACAATTGATGTAATTTTTAATATTTTTATTAAATTTTACGTCAAAAAATTCTTTAAAAATAAATCTCAAATTCATTAAAAAACATTTTTTCAGTTTTAATGTAACAGCGAAGCTTTTTTTAGTGTCAAAATATCTTTTTTAATCTGTCCTCCCTGAAGCAATATCTTGCGGGCTCACTGATTTATTTCTATGCAAAAAATGAGAATAAAAATAACTTTTTAAAGTATTTATTTTCTTCTTTTTATTTATCTTATTTATTTTTGGTCTACTCAGTCTGAACCGGTTTAACAATTTATTTTCATTTACAAATATATATATATATAGGACAAACGGTAAGTAATAATTTTGATAACGCGTTTAGACGTGTTTATTTGTTTTTCTTCTTCTACCACTAATATTAACTCAGCACGGATGGTGATAATTTTTTCGACTCGTAGATATCCTTTAAAATAACGATTCGTAATGTATCATTTAAAATAAAAATTAAGCCCCCCGAGCTTTGAAAAAACTAAGGACCGGCCATAGCCGAAGACAAAAAAGGCCACTGGCACATGCCCGGGGGGGGGGGGTGACGGCACAATTTACACTTATTTTTTACAGAAAATTAAGCTGTTGCTTCGAAATCGATATTAGCTTTGGAAAACAAAAAAAACAAAAAAAATTATCGAGAAAAAAGTATAAAGTAATATAATAAATCAAAAGAAACAAATAAATAATTTAAATGTATATGGCAAAGAGAAAAAAATGATTTACACAATTTACAAATTTAATTTTATATCGACACACAAAACAATGAAAGTGTACGGACGTTCTCTAATGAAGTTTTCTTTTCTAAAATTTAAGTAAGATACAGAAGGTGCTAAAAATAGCCGTATTTCAACGTCAAAGAAAGAATGAGTAATTTGCTGTTAATTTAGCGAGTAATATGAAAATTTGTGAGGTGTGTAGGATATAATATTTTCCTTTTTAGTACAGATTTGAATAAAAATGATTCTTTTTTTATAGCCTTTTATTTAACTCGGTTTGTTCTTCTATCTATCTGTCATTCTGTCTCTCTGGGGGAAATCTTGCGAACGATTTTTCACCTACTTCTCGATGAATTAAAAAATTGTCCTTCTGCAGAAATGCTTGTTATAGATGACAATACAATATTATGCAACATCTGGGTTTCCAGCTTTAAAAGGATTTTCGGTGGACATTTGGTAGGAGAATATTCTGCTATCCGCTTTGAGGGGATATTTTTTCTTTATTGTCATATTCTAATATTTTTATTAAATAATACCGAACGAAACATTTATTAAAATAACATATTTATCATATATTTCTGATGCGCTGCGTAAAACCTTCATGCTTAAACTTCGGAAGTAGTCAGAATTATTTACCTAATATAAATATTTATTTTATTATTATTAGTAATGGAAAAGTAACGAATGATCTTAATGAAATATTTCGGTTAAATTCTATTATTTCAAACTTATTGATGATTAATATTACATTATAATTCCAAATACAATTCTTTAAAATTTCACAACTTATCCTTATGAAGGGAGTATTTTCATTAAAAATAGATATTTTTATAATTATATATACATATACATATATAATATTCGAACACACTACAATAAAAATAAATAAAAAATAGTCGTTTCCGTGGAATTCATAAAAATTTTAATTTTCTTTTCTTTTGTCAAAAATTGAAAAGAAATAAATTTATTCTGAATTTCGGTCCATTTAATTCAAGCAGTTATGATTTTGTAGACATTTCAGGGCAGGGGGGTGAACCCGGAAAACCCCCTTCAGATACGGCCCTGCAGCATACTACTTAAATTTTTAAGTTAATTTTTTAAATTCAGTAAATCAGTTGATGAATAATATTTTATATTAAAATTGAAAAGGTAATATTTAACGTATTAAAATGAAAGTTTCTTGACTGAACGCTGAATATTTCCGCAAAACGAGAGAAAATTCTTGGAAGATTTAATAAAAACAAATGCCCTTAGTTTTATTGCAAAGTTATAAATTTTACTTAAACAGTACATTGTAAATTTGAAATTTTTGCAATAAACATAAACCGAAATCGGAGTTTTAAAGTAAACGAAAGTATGACGACTAAGGTAGAAGTCGGAATTTTAAAATGTATATCGTGACGTCACTATTTGTTCGTAATCTGATCTGTTAACGCGACTAGGAGACGCTGTATTGTCAGAATAACAGCTCATCTCCTTTGCGGAGAACAGAAATTTTGATATGGTACGTACAGTTTTGACAGCGCGTTTTATTTTTACTTTTACAGTTTACATTATATATATATGTACGCTAATTTTGATTATTTCCGAACATTTTATTTACATTTTATATATACAAAGTTGTATAGGTATTCATTTTTATATTATTTTTTATTGTAATAAATTATTACATTATTAATTTTTTTTTTTTTCCTGTTTTTATTAGTACTACACATCGGCTAGAGCGGACCGTGTGCGCTCGGGGTCTAAAGAGAATACTAAATTTAATTAGATTAAGAGAACGAAGAAATCAGGAGTTGTTACGGATGTGACAAGAAAAACAGATAAGATATGTGGTAGGGCGGAGAACACGGGAAATTGAAAGTCGTGTTTTTTTGAAAACGGGACAAGATCGATGAGAGTTGTAGAGAAGGTAGGAATGGACAAGGTTTGAGTGGGAAATACTAAGTCTGCTTAGTGTAATATTTTTTGTTCTCGATCGGAATGGAGGGGAAGTCTGAGATATAAGGTTTAATCGACGCGGAAGGTGATTTTGTTGTTAATACTTTCATACACGGTTCCAGGGATTTAATGATGAGAGATTTTACGAACGTTTTCATGTTGTCGCTAGACAAGAGCTGTAAGGATATGGATGGCAGCAAAGAAGGTCTGCCTATAGCAGCTCGGTCGATTTTCTCACTACCAGGAGATAGCTAGGGGGGATCCAAATAACAGATATTATGGAGATTTGAGATGGAGTAAGATTACGGAAAAGAGCAATGCGCTGTATAATTGCATTATCTGCATAAGGACATGAGTGGACTTTAGGACACTGAGTGAATTTGTAACAATAAGTTAGAAAGAGGAGTAGTAAAGGAGAAGAATTTCAGACACTTGAAGAAAACGACAGATTTGGCAGAGAATTCGGAGCAGTGCTTTGAAAACCGGAATTGATGTAAGATGGACTGAAGAAGGCCGTTAGACTTTAAACCATCACTAAAGCAGTATTTAACGTGTGTTGACAGAGGATGTAGAATTATGAAGAGCCGAGAATTAGGTTAAAATTTTAAAATCTTTTTGATTAGCGGTAATGCTTTAAATATTTATTCACAAAAAGTTGTTTAATAAATAAGGATAATTACACCGTATTCTATTTGAGAACGAAGTGATGACTAATTTTAACAGCCGAGGAAATTATTATTCATTAAAAACTTTTAAAATTTTAGAATTTTATAATTATCTTTTTAGATTAAAAATCGTAGTATTTGTCATTTGTGATTTTTACGATAAAAATTTTTTTTACACTACACTCTATATCCGTATTTGTACCTGCTGAATATAGTTAATTTATTTATTCATTACACGCTTATGTTTAATCTTTTTTTTTTTTTTTTTTTTTTTGGTTGTTGTTTTTTTCATGTTCAATAAAAATTGTTCCAACCTTACGAAAGTACACAATTTTGCTTAAAAAAAAAAAAAAAAAAAAAAATCGAGAAAATTATATGGAACTTTCTACCGAACATTGCAACCGACAAAAATATCGAGTTTAAAGTACCTTTTTTTTTTTGGTTTTCAAAGGTCTGAATTTTTCGATGTTGTTCTTTTGTAGCAAAAAATCGAAATGAAATTACCTGTAAAAGTATTTATCTTTTAGTATTTTATTACCATGAACGTCGGCTTATGTTACAGCGGCCTCCAGTGACTATTGACTCGATTCTGATTGCACAGATTTAAAGATTATTCTTAAATTTAGAAACTTTACTCAAAATTATGAGCTTTAAGTTCCGAGAATTAATATTCAGGTGGTAATTTTTACGAATGGTAAGAACTGAGTGTAATACAAATATAAAATTGTTTACAATTCAGCGGATCGCAGTGGGGAACATATTTATACGCACAAATTATAAGGTTCTATGTTGGCAGCATTCGTGGGCTAATGTTCTTGCTGACAAACCCATTAAAAGACGGAAAAAAAAAAAAAAAATAACCGTTTCTTTATAGGACCGTTAGATATGAGTAAGGGGAATATTAGCGTTGTCAACGAATCCATTTTCAACTATGAAACAAAAACTAAGTAACAGAGTAACAGAGAATTTTTAAACCTAGTTCGCCGTATTTTCATTTTTTTTTTTTTTTTTTGACGTAATTAACCGAATCAGTTGGAGCGTTATGAGAGCTCAGGTAGCGCAAAAACTCAGTTATTCCGAATTCTCGCAGAGAAAATACTGAAGAAGGTATACAATAGTAATGTGCCTTTGAAATCTTATTGGAAAAAAAAGTAATTCTCTTATCGCGCGTAAACTGTTTATTTTTCATAAAAAGAAGACTACGAAAAATTTCTTTGGTGTGCAAAATATTACATTTTATAAAAACAAAGACAAAAAACATTTTTTTTTTTTTTTTTTTTCGTTTTTAAATAATCGCTTACCAAACCATCACTTTTTTTCTCGACTTGCTGATGAACAGCCAAATTTCCATTTACGAAAAATCAAAATGTCCTGAACTGTACGGCTTCGTTACTTTTTAGATCAAGTCCAGCGAGGTGTTTGTAACGTGTCGAATAAAATACGCTCTATCAAGAGCAATCTTTCTTTCGTTACTGAGTATGCAGAGTAAACTGGAGACAGAACGACTTCCACCATCTCCGTTATTAGTTCGAGCCTATCTTCAGTTATCCATTTTTCAACTTCGTCAGGCGTGTGTCGCGCCTCTTCATGTTCTGCGGTATTTTCTTCAAAAATTTTTCCAATTTCACATCATCTTTCTCTGTTGGTTCATCTTCAAAGCTAGCATTCAGCCAAGGGCGTACACTAAACTTTACGAAGAGTGCCTATTATAATAACGGCATTTATCAGCCGCCCAGAAAATTACATCGTTCATCGTAATTTTCTGCGAAACAGTTCGTCGAGTGTACACCATTTTCCTCGGAGTTCAACAGCATTTCTAGAAGAAGATTTTTTCAATGATATCTTTTGAATAATACGATTATTCCGTGTGGGCTGAATAGTGCGCTGTACTTGAAGGTAAAAATTTGACAATAATACCTTCTACCGTATTTTTAATCATCCCGCGTGAAGCTAAGCGTCATCGGCATCGCCGTGTTCACCTGGTATGTCTTGCGCGAACTTCAAAGTAATTTTTGCCGATGATTATAAAAGCCCACATTATTTTCTCGAACCTCTAAGAAAGGAATGGAAATATGCGCTCCGTGATCGGTCATTTTTGAAAACCGCTTCGCAGTCGA
Source organism: Icerya purchasi (assembly GCA_039619475.1). Classification (NCBI taxonomy): domain Eukaryota; kingdom Metazoa; phylum Arthropoda; class Insecta; order Hemiptera; family Monophlebidae; genus Icerya; species Icerya purchasi. The sequence goes on along the minus strand of CM077115.1, from coordinate 334,294,008 downwards.
AAATTGTCCCGGCTTTCATCGATAGGAAAATTGACTCTTTACACATTTTCCTCGGCCATTATAACTGATTTAGTCATCATCTGCTTGCAATCGTGTTGATGTAAAGTTTGGTTTTAGAAATGAGAGTTTTAGCGATTTTCAAATTTTTCGTCGTCCGCGCGTTGCGTTCGAATGATCTAAAATTGTGATCGAACTCAGCAGGGGCGGATGAAATTATCGTTCTTCAAACTGCCGCAAAACTAAGGAACACGGAGTGACTTTCGATTCCTAAAAAATGAATGCAAAGATAAAAAAAAGATTCATCAGCGACCAAGTAGGTTTTGTTAATGGCAGGCAAAAGCAGGAAAAAAACAAAAAAAAAAAAAACGTATCTTAGTACACGCTCATGTTTTTGGTGTCTAAGAAATCGGAAGAATCAATGTGTAATTTGAAAAATTTCTTAACAATTTTTGTTATGTCCTTTTTTTTCCAATGGATTTTATGTAAAACAATTTGAAGTTATTTGACGTTGAAATTTACAAATTTGATTTCCGCTAATCGCATTGAAAACTTTCTAGAAATCAGCGGGGAACGAAAATTCTGTTCATTTCGGCGTAATAATTATCGTAACGCTCCAGGATAAACAACGGAAGAAAATATTTCGTGTTTTCCCACCGATGATCTGTTTATTTAGCCTTGATATAAATCGGTTCTTTGTTATATCATTGAAATACGAAATTGATTTTTTCCTTATATAGAAAATCGTGACAAACTCGAAAGCTCATTGAGTTCGGCGTGATTTAAACGGCGGAATTATCGATTTGAAAAATAAGCCGAAAATGGTAAATTTTTTTACATAAAAACGTTTTACGATCTGCTGAAATATTCTTAATTTGAATATTTTATTTTTTATTTTTATTAAAATTTAATACGTTTTATTAAGAATTGTATAATAAAAATCATTTAAAATAAAAGCTAGTTTTAGTCGATTGCTGATTTTATAATTATATTTCGAAAAATTTAATAAAAAGTATTGCATTTCATTCGTTTTTTTCCTATTAACAGTTATGGACTTTTAAACGTTTTTTTTTTTTTTTTTTTTTTTGTATAAAGAAAAGAACATGATATAAATATTTTTTTATAGAAAAAGTAAACATGATGTTATTAATAAAAAATTACAAATATTAACATATATATATAACTCAGCGATTTTAGCCTCGCAAACGGCTCTGTCCTTAACCCCTCTTGCTTACATTTCTGTCTCTATCTCTTCTATACTTTCTATAAAATGATCAAAATTTACAACGCCATTCTTACCAGCATCGGTACATTAACTTCCGTTATATAAAATTGGGGCATTTTTTTGTTACAAAATCTGAGAGGGGCCTGCCTATTTTTTTTTTTTTTTTTTTTTGGGATCGCCAGTCGAGGGCATTACCCAACATTAGGGAAGCCGAAGAATTAAGTTGTAATTTATAAAATTTCTTATTTCATTTTTAATTTATGCAGTATTCTCAGTTTGTTGGGGTAAGAACGTTGATTTTTTAAAGGAAGTATAATTTTAATTTTATTAGTCATTCATACGTACGCAGTCGCTTGCTTGTTTGCACATACATATGCGATAATGAATTTTTTCACGATTTTTTCTTCGACTGGGGTCTCCTCATTCAAGATTAGTCTCGGGACCCGTAAATTCTTAATTCGTTCCCGGCTGTTAATAATGTAACGTAAGGTAAAATTATCATTTAGCGGCACCGATTATTAAGTAAACAGCCTAGTGGTTAAGGTGCTTGAATACCAAGTCGGAGGTATCATAGGTTATCGAGACTTGTCTCGCCCCGGATCCAAGTCGCTCCCAAGCTTACCCAGCCTGAAATAATTGGGTACCAGAGAAATCTGGGAAAGTAAAGGCGGATTCCAAGTAGAAAGGAACTGGCCCCCCTACTCTCATTAGTGCTGTTGGGCTTAGTACATTGTGAACCCTAAATTCACAATCCATAATATCTTATCAAGGGTATGGGACCTACTTTACTTACTTACTTACATAAGCGACACATAGTTGAACATAAATAATTTAAAACGAATATTCGTAATTTGATTTAGTTGTGCTTCTGGTTCGAAGTAGAAATAGTTTTCAGTTTTCACGATTTTCTATTAATCGTTTACTATTCTAAAGTCTTAACTTCAATTCAAATTCGTTAACTAAAAGAAATACGAAAAGTAGATAATACATATATATATATATATATATATATATATTATGTCGTAAGGCTTGAGCAGCGTTTATTACCATGAGAAATTTTTTTTCCCGAATCGCGAATTGAACATTGGTCTAAGGCTGAGACTTCTGAACTACTACGTGTTTTCAATCTTGCAGTAAGGTTGCGAAAGTTGGACGTTGGATTCCATACTGGAAAAACGCATACAGGCTTTCAAAATGTACACCTCTCGTCGTATGTTACGGATATCATGGATTCAAAGAATCACGAATAGGGAAGTACTAGAAAGAATTGGAAGGCAAACCGTAGACTGTGATTGCTTTAGTATCATGACTACTACGCATTTATTTTACTTTTTGAAGTCTTTTACTTTTCCAGAATTTATTTTGAGATTTGCATTTGAACATTTGTTTCAGTTCGGTGTATTTTTTAATGCGAGATTTTCCAAACTGTTTAAGTTGTTTTAAAGAAATAATATGGTTAACAGAAGTATGCAACGGATATTTCTCATTTTTATGGACAAAGTAAACAATACGATTAAAAATCTATAAACTATAAATAAATAGTGTATTTTTGGTGACCGATCAAGTAAAATCGTTCTTCATTCAATCTTTATAAAAAGTTATTGCAAATATTTCAATTTTATAAGTCAATAGCGGTAAAGCCTTAACTGTTTATTGAATTTTCGATTAGATGAAATGTTTCTGCTAGTTTTAAAAAAGAAAATAATAATAATAATAATAATAATAAAAACGAACTGGAAAAGATAAAAAGGCAAAAAACTTGAATGCTCAATTTAAAGGTTGTATTATTAACGGTCAAGATTTATCCCATTTAACATTTTCCAGTCCGATCATTTTTAAATGCATTTTTTACGTTTTTACAGTCGTCAAACAACTGAAATAGTGTTTGAGTTCAAATTGAGCCAGATTTTCGAATTAGGAGCAACTTGTCTAGAATTTTTTTATTTGCTAAATTTTTCAACGACGATCCAACGTCACTCCTAAAAGTGTCATACATGTTTTTAATGCACTTTCCCCTGTAGGATCTGATGTTTTACTATATAAATAATCTACGAGAAGATAAAAACCATAAAAATCGATACTCAATACGGTTTATTAGGATTCCCCGTACACATATAATGTACTGAATCCCAATAAGATGGTTCGGAAACGACAAAAATATCACATAAAAATCGATAACTCACAAACAGTTTGACACACTTATAAACTTCAAATTTCGATCATAAATTACAATTAAAATTCTCGTTAAAAATCATACCTATAACTTCAAGCTAACCGATTAATCCGGGGCGGCAGAAAAAACTCAAAAAACCGTCAAGAATATATATATATATATAATATGGTATTTAAAACAACCTTAACAAACCATCTTTAAAAAATTCATAACTCATCACCAGATAAACCTTTAAAGGTGAAATGCAAAATATTAAATCGCAAAAGTTCTTTCATGAAAAATTAAAAAATTGCGGTTGAAAAATTATTTAAACCTCCCTTTTACGCCAAAAAACATCAAGATAGAAGGGAAAAAAAACGGAAGTTTACGTGAGTAAAAGCCCGAGTAGTAAAAACGTTGGACAAAACCAAAACGTATTTCAAATATACACAAAAAGGGGACCGCTTCGTATGAAAAATATAGCCAAGCTTACAGCATTATATTCAGACCCTTGGGTCGCTGAGAGCTCGAAAATTTTGAAAAAAATATTTTTTTTTCCGGGCAAGTGATATATTTTTGGAAAACTCGCTATTTGACGGGACGAAATCACCGTTAAATTATCCTTTTTCAATTTAAATTCTATCACTTCAACATTAATTGACTGATAAACAAATAAACATAGTCAAATCCAAGTCGACAAAAATTTTCCCGCGACTTCAGAAGCAGAAACACCTACGCTTTTTGTATTGCCCGCCAAAAAGAAGGCGCATTTTTTTAAAACTTGGGTCAAATTCCTTAAAATTGTTCATTTCTCAATATTGCTCTAGATTATCATTATTCGGCAGGGCTGTGAAAGTTACTAGCGTAAACATGCGCTCGATAAAATTTGAAAGTATTACAACTTTTGGTAAATGTTTACGTTGAATTAAATATTTACGTGAATTTCCGCCGGAAGATTTTTGTGGTTTATTTTAATTAATTTTAATGAATGAATTTTAGATGCATGTTTGTTTGCTGCGTAATTCATTTTTAAACCAATCAAGGCTCTTCCTATTTCCGATTGCGTCTGTTTTTAAGACTTGCGTTACATCCGCGATTAATTGTTACATTTTCACTGAAAGTAATTGCGTTAGTTTCAAATTTAAACTATATCTGTCTCTGAGTTTTTTCCATTCGTGTTTATATAGCGTTTATGTATAATATTTTTCATCAGTCCGTTTCTTTTCTATTCACTCTTAATTACTGTAACTGCGGAGGCATAGTTTACTTAACAACTCTATAATGAAGAAGAAAGATAAACAAAGCAGAATTGCAGATTTTATTGATATCTAAGAGAGCAACGAGTTGTAAACATTTGAATAAGCCGAAAAGATAGATAGAGAGCAAAATTATTAGAAAAGTCACAGGAGGGGAAGAGTTTTAACAAATGAAAATACTGAAAGTATAAGACTTTTTCCGTCAGGAGGGAAATACAAGAGTGGATACCGGAAGGAAAATGCACGATCAGATAAATAGAGGCGAAAAATGTAGCTATCAGATTCGAATGACCAGAAGACATGCGGAAATAACCGAAAAGCAAAACAAGACTAAGAAAAATAAACTACCGGTAACAAAAGAGAGCTTCAGAGCTTTTTACGCTAAATTAAAAGGTAGGATGGAAAATGTGAAGAGAGGCAGAGATAGAAATAAAGAAAAAAATTCAACTTTGGACACTATTCAATTACTGTTAAAGCTACATAAAACTTAACAGATCAAAAATTGATCTTCGTACCGCGAATCGAACAGATCGTATTTTGAATCTCTGCCGCAGTATTAAAGAAATAATTAAAAACCGGGCCTGTAAAGAGACGCTAGTACAACTCTAGTCTTCTGCTAAAACTGGTCCAACCATGTAACACTGTAAACCTGACGATCAGAATATTCCACGTTAATCAATTTCGTTGTAGGAATTTAGGGGTATTTATTATAAAGGATGGAAGCATAGTGTGATGTCACGTTAAATAAAATAATAAATGTAATAACATTCGTCGGAATTGCATTATCAATGAAATGCGTGATTTAGTTTTTATTACTCAATACACGGAAATTGCACGTCTGTAAGTGCGAGTTGTGTAATTGCAATTTAGTAATACGAGAACAGACAACTAGATAAAACTCTAAAAACGTATAAATTAAAAGAAGTTTATCCAAAAAAAAAACAAAAAAAAAACGAAATTAAATTTTTTTGTTTTCATTTATTTTTTATTTTTTTGGGTGTGTGCGATAACCTTCCGGTACCTAAAATATTGTTATTGATTTTCGATATCAGAATTTGTAACAATTAGTAAATTGTTTTTAAGAGGATATATTTCGAACTGATTCAAATGGTACCGAATTTGGAACTTTTTTAATAAACAGCGCGTGCAAACATTGAATCCTAAATGTACAAAACGGTCCAATAAAACGGGTTGTTCTTTAATTGGAGGTTTCCAAAAATTAATTATCTCAGTTAAATTTTATTTCAAATATTAAATCTTCTATAAATTATTTGAGTCGAAGAGCATTTTGGACTCCACTCTCAATGTAATAAATAATCAAAAAAGTAACATTCAATTTAAAAAACTATTGAGAAGCTGTTATTTGGATTACGAACTTATTTATACGTATGTATATGTAACCTATAAAAGTCTCCTAAGTTGTCTACTCTTTTGCCGAGCACCGCAACTACCTATTTGTACGTTCTTTGTGCAGATATAGGCCTAGTGTTCACGGAAATGGTTACATTCAAAACGCGATGGTACACGCAAGACTACACTTGGATCTTATACTGTAAATGTTCGATTTTTGGAAATACAAATGCAGTTCCGAATGTGTCTGCTATATACTAAACTAGATAATAGTGTGCATGTCTGCTATTGCCTTCCGCGTGATTAGTAGCAGTTATTTAATTTAATTTTTGTAATAATTTCGATCGTCCCCTGAGATCGAGTTCACGACACTTCTGTAACGAAAGCCGAATGCTCTAGCAACTAGGCTACCGCGGAAACATGCATATATATATATATATGTATATATATGTATATATTAATTACAACGTAATTCTTAGGCTATCCCCCATTAGAAAAAATGTCCCAATTTTATGTAACGTTTCTTATATTTTATAGGATTTTTGTGATTATGTTATTATATTCATATGGACTGATTTAGAGTTACGTTGTAAATTTTGATCATTTCATACAAAGTATAGAAGAGAAAGAAACAGAAATGTAAGCAAAAGGGATCAAGGGGCACAGCCCCTTGGCTTGGGAAGCCAAAATGACCGAATTATATATATATATGTATGTATGGAAGGGTCAGCGGATAAGATAAATGTACATATTTTGCACAGTTTTCTACTATAGTAATTTGCAATATCCAGGGTGTATAGGATGACGCTGGTCTCTCATTTATGATGGAGCTATGTGCGATTCTGTTGGCTCTAGAATACTTGAAAAATTGACAAAATAGAAAGATTTTAATTCTGTCGGATCGGTAAGCTAGAGTTTATTAAAAGTAAAAAGTACAAATTCGGGAAAAAATTATAATATTGAAGTAAAAATTAGGAAATTAATGACCATATAAACAGGCGGGTAATATTGTGATATTTAAATGGATTCCTACACACGTAGGAATTCGGAATGCGTAGAACAGACATAGAACTGGAGATATTAAACTGAATGGGGAGAAATTCATTCCTCGTATAAAAGAAAAACTTTCTAGTCAGAAATTGGAGTACATGCTAATGCATTACTTAAAGTTAAAAGGAAAATACTTTAATCCATCATGAACCAGATCGAGAATTATCGGTGGTTTGAATGGTTTGGAATAAGATTATATAACTACAATCTCTCGAGGTTGAGTCATCGTCGGATATGCCATCTCATTTGGCGAGAATAAGACTTAATCCATATAGGTTCCGAATATGGACCGTAGGGTTAATTGAGCATGTTGTTTGACAATGTGTGAAACTGTTTTATAAGGCAAGGAAATGACTAGTTAAATTTTAAACACCATACATTACTACCTATTGTACTGAATTGTAAATGAGTATCTATCGTAAGACGTTTTACTTGTTTTTAAAATTCGCTAATGTTAAATTATTAAATCATTAATAATGGAAAATTATTTCTCCAGAACTGTGTAGACAGGCTGAAGGGCGAGAATTAAGCCGAAAAATAAATAAATAAATAAACCGTTTTAAACTGAGAGTCATAAAGGTTGAAGAAAATCGGAAGTTACCGTCGCTCGACGGGTATAAATATTAGTTTTAACTTATTTCGAAAAATAAACGCAAAGTGTATATAATAATTCATGATATCGGCAGTTTTAAAAATTCGGCTTAATATATATTTGTGCATGTTTGAGAAAAAAAAAGAACACGCAAGATACTGTTCTTATTTAAAATTTTACGCTTTAATTTATTACTAGATTTTTGTTTAATAAAAAAACAGCGATAAAATTGTTTTTTTCTTTTTATAAATATCGACTTCAACATCTACTTTAAAAATGTGATAAAAACGTAGTAAAAAGTAAAAAATAATTACTCCCGATAGGAAAATAATTCATATCTTATACGGTAAAATATATGCTACCTGAAGGAGGGATATTACGATTATTATTAAAACATTAATACCTTAATTATTGTCTCAGTACACCAAATTAAAATTAAAGCAATTAGAAAATCGCATTAATTGTTCATAATGTTCGTAATATTTAGTTTATAGAAAATGGATGATTGTGTATTGTTCTGATCTGATATGGTTTCCAATTTGCAATTCAAATTTGAACTGTAATAAATATTAAACGATAATCGTAATTATAATTACTCTGAATTATTTTTTGTTGAGTAATGATTTTTTACTTTTTTGTGTATTTTTATTAGATTGTTTATTTCGGAGAAAAAAATATTTCACAATTTTTAGTAGATATATTATTTTCAAGTAATAATATGGATAAATCAAAACACTGCTACACTTTCCGTACTCCATGAAGAAGAGCTATTGGTTCGAGAGTAATTTTCAAATTTGGTCATTGACCAGCTTGTAAATCGCAATTCGGAAATTTCATTATTCGAATCTACATTTGCATAAACTACCCCGTTTGTAATACCGTCACTACGTTCATCGCCGCCCCTTGAATTTTAAAATTTTCCATAACGGCTATTTAGTGTGCAATACTTAATACTTATCGAGACTGTTATGCAATATCTAATAAAGTTATCAGCAGAATCAGTCTGCATAGTCAAAAAAGTGATGTTCGGTAATGTTCGGACTCGCAATATATGTACTTCCGTCAGTGACAAGCTTGTAAATGCCGTTATGGGAGTTTCAAATTGATTTTCTTTATTCGAACCTACGTTTATCCATGCTAATTAGTAATTAACATTGATCATATTTTAAGTGTCAATGCCGTTTGTTATACTGATAAAAATTTCTCTAAAGAGACGTCCTTTTTTCACGTTATTTAATTACGAAACTCATCGGTACTGATACGGAACACCACTGACCGGAACATTTGAAGAGACATTAAAATTGGCCCTTGTCGGCAAAAGTTATGCGTAAAATGAAAAAAAAAAAACCAAAAAAAAAAACGTACCTGACGGTCGTGTAAAAACTTTAAAAATTAGTAAAACGAATTATTTTAAACGAGCGTCACAAGTGTAATATATCATATAAACAACAAAATTCTACGGTGAAAAAAGAAGATTCTAATTTTTAATGCATTACGACAATCTACGCGTTTATTTTTTAATTAATTAAAAATAAATCTTTCTCATTTAACCGAGATTATGTATATTATGTAAATCGTAAATATCATTCGGCTCGGCTTCTTACGAAAGTGTTTCGTCTTCGCGTAAACAGTATGAGTCTGGTTACCGTTATTGCCGCTAGATGCGCCACTGATATGGAGCTGTCCATATCGACTCTCAATTTAGTCTCTTAACAAATCGCGATTTTGTTTCTTAGCCGCATTGTCTCGGATAATATTTAAAAATGCCCTGCTACGTTTTAAGTAAATTATGCAATATAAAATTTAAAAAAGTATGTATTAAAAATTAGAGTTAAATCATTCGCGAGATGTAATCGAATTAACTGACGCGGGTGTAGCAGCTACAAAATTTTTGGTTAGTTTTGTTTTTTCCCTTTAACGTAAAAAATTATTTTGTTTCTTTGTTAAATTTTGAAACAGTCGACTTGTATTGTTAACGGCATCATGAAGGTTAATTTTTAAAATAACCAGACGTTTAGGCCCCTTTCGTAAGTCATTCGTATATCATTTAATTTATTATTATTATTATCGATAGTATTATTCTTATTCTTATTTTTTCAAATTTTTGTTGCGTACATATTGGGTCGGTAAATTTGGATTATATGGTATATGTTGTGTTTTTGTTGTTGTTTTTTTGTAATTATACATACTTTTTTTAGTGCCTCTTATTTTTTGGTTTTAAATAATTATTCCGGATGTTATAAAATTATTTATTAAACGTTTTTGGAAAAACAAAAAATAAATGTTAATTAATGAAAACGGAGGAAATTTCCAGAATCCATTTAGTTCGAGATGATATTCAATGATGGAAAGAATTTTTGTAATTTTTATTGAGAACAAATGAAAGTTCGAAAATTTTTTAAATATAATTAAAGAATGTGATGATCCATTATTATATGAATTCATTATAATTTTCAGATGTATGTTACCTTTTCTGCACGTCTCTTCATTCATTTCGATATTATTTTTTAAAGACGCGTGTTTTTTTTTTTTTTTTTTTTTTTTTTTTTTGAAAATAAATACATATATAAAAATAATAAAACTTTATTCGGGCATTTTCGTCTCGAACGTTAAATTATTTTACGAGTAAATTTAACAAAAAAAAAAAAATATCTCGTACATTCTCTTTTTCGTATTGCAACTGTGTTATGTTTGGAAAGTTGTTTAAACCTCCTCTTTTTTTTAAATGGTTAATCAGCGGGGTTTTGAATTTAAATCTTCCGTAACGTGTAATTAACTTTTATCAGTGCACGACCTTAGCACTTTTTTGCTTTATTGCTATTCGGTTAAATTTCGATAGTCGTACGAAACAACAATCGTAATTCTTATGAACACGTAAATCGCAAGAATAATTATTGTGTATCATATTATTCAGATATTTTGCAAAATTATAATTTGAATATTGTATACTTAATTAATTAACCACGTAAATAAATAAATTAAAATGGACATTTTTGCGCCACTTAAGACAATTAATATTTGTAAAATTTACGCCGCATTGATAATATTAAAAATATTTACAGTGAGTGCAATTTTATGAAATATACTGTTTGTAAGGTAGTTCAAACATACATGTGAAACATAGCTGGTTCATAAATAAAGGCAAATAAATACGTGTCTGTTTATGAAAAGCGCAAAATAAACACGAACCTTCAAGCGCGATTTCAAACTTTTTCTTACATTCACCTCCTCATGGCTTACTTAGTCAACAAAATTGTTTACCAAACTTAAATGCGAAAAAATTTCTCATTTTTTTGGGTATTTTCACATTTTACTTTGAACAGTGTTTGTAATTAATTCTTGTTTTAAACGCAAAAAAAAAAAAAAAAAAAAAAGATAATAAAATACTGTGAAAAATTGAAAAACATAGTCTATAAATAAAATATAACGACGCCTCTCGAACTACTATCATTCCGCATGTTTGACACAAGTTTCTAGTGGAATATTCCTGTAGAGAACGTCACGTGGCCGAATTGTACCGGATATCGGAGACGTTTTTTTTTCGGACCAGAATTTCAACATTGTCGATACTTTACGTCCAAGTCGTATACTCATTCCCGTTGACTTTGGCTGTGCCCGTAATAGTATTTTATCGATTGCTACGTTTCCAAGTAACTTTTATTTAACTTTCTGTAGAAATATTTCTTTTTTTTTTTTTTACCTCAAACCAGTTTGGCTTTATTAAAAAATGATACTTCACTGCACACAACCTTTATAACTTGAAGCTTAGAAAGTGGTCTTAGCCTAACAGCGTGTATTTTGATGTCAGAAAGACCTTCGATTACATCGTGTCATCCTTCTGGACTAATTTTTTGCTTGTGGTTTTCGTGCATATTCAGATGATTTAAATCATACTTCGCAAATAAAAAATGCTATAAGTAGAGGCCAACTCAGTGAGAATTCTAATCAGCTACTTTTTGGCATACCCCAGGGGAGTAGTATATTTGGTCCATATTTATTTCTCATTTATAAGTTGTTGTTTTTTTGTTTTTTTTTTGTATTTTATTTTCTGTTAAAAAAAGAAACACCACTGGGGCGATATCAAAAAGGCCGTCTATTCACTTGGAACATTTAACATTTTTCTATCGGTGACTTCAACTTCTGTTAATGCGTAGGAAGAGCCTAGGCTAACTCGTGTGACTTACTAATCTATGTTACCCCTCAGCTTTCTTATTTCAGCATTAACATGTTCTTGCAACCTCCGCTGATGTTTTTCGGCCATTGAGTGAATTACTTGCGGCACCGTCGAAACTCACGATGAATAACTGAATTTCTTGCGTGCCGCCAGCGCGTCGATTATCTTCCTGAGAATGTCCTCGCTGGATACTCTATATGTTACATACCAGTTTGTGACTTAAAACTAAGTAAAGAAATCAAAAGCTACGCAGATGATACCGTTATCTCATTTTCCGTTTGCACCGGAGGATATAATTAAAATCACAAATTATCTATTAACACCACAAAAACAACTGTGTATCAGAATTTAAACAGCTCTTCGCTGAAAGGAATATTCGAATTTAAAAATAGCTAGAAAATAAGTTACTCTGAGACAGACAGGTGTAGTGTAAATGAAAAACTACCTATTTGATTATTTAAAACAACATTTCATAACGATTGTGCATACGTAAGTCGTCGCGATAGCCTAGTTGCTAGAGCGCTTGGCTTCCGTTACGGAAGTCTTGCATTCGATTCCAGGCTACGGCGGCAGAGATTATTACGAAAAATGAAATTAAATAATCGCTAATAGTCACGCGGAAGGCAATGGCAAACCATCACGTATACCATCATATGCGCGCTAGGTGGTACACAGCAGGCACACGCGGGGGGCTGCACTTGTAGCGTGATGGCAAGCGGCCACAATCAGTTCCGAATGTAGTCTTCTTGCGTGTGTGTACACTCGCGTTGCATATAACAATTGCCCAGATATGTCTATGTCTGTATAGCTGAAATGTACAAATAGGTAGATGCAAAAGAAACTCAGTATGGCACTATGATTGTAATACGTCACATTAGATTAACTACCTAATATACAGGATGCGGCAGCATAACTTCCTTTTTTAAAATGCGTCACTTTTTTGGCTACTAAATTTTGTTAAAGAGAAATAATAACAGAAAATCTAAATAACATACTCTAGATCCCCCCCCAATTGGAGGGCAATATGTATGCTTCTTGCCTTGCAGTTTTATTTCGATTTTCTATTATTATTTCTCTTTAACAAAATTTAGTAGCCAAAAAAGTGACGCATTTTAAAAAAGGAAGTTATGCTGCCGCACCCTGTATTAAAAACTTCTGGAAATTCTATACAAGACGTTATCCAAAATTATTTTAAACGAAACCACTAACAGACAATTTGATATTCACCCACTTACTTTAAAATGACTATGTGAAACCCGAATTTCGTCTGTAAAAATGAAGACTCGCTATTCGGTATTAGACTATATGATGGAAAAATAAGCTGAAGAAAAAGCTCCGATACTCCATTTTAATAAAAATAGCATACACGAATGCGGGCAGCATGTAAGGGACCGACTGCTATTTTAGAATAATTCAACAGCCGCGATGAGAGCGAAACTAAAAATTCCAAAAACGGACATAGTTAAAAAGTTTGCCTCAATGAGTGATAATTATAAGTGGGAAGAATTAGCGAATGGGCACACAGAGATATAAATTAGATCATTATGAGCTGTTCGACTATCATCTGGCTAATTGTTGACCACTATGTAAAAATGATTATATAAATACGAATAAATAAAATAAATGAAATAAAAATATGAAATTTCAAAAAACGTGGTGAGAGTGAAAGTATGAGTGTGTGCGAGATCCTGTTGTCGGTCGAGGATGAATATCACGCGGTCCCGTTGAGTAAAAAGAAATAATTGTGATTGGTCAAACAAAGAGAGAAATGATCGGAAGAAAACGGTTTCAAGACTTACCTTCCTCCCGGAATTATTATGTCTAGTCTCTCCCGATCGTGGCAGAAATATTAGTAAAAAATGACTCGTCAGTTTTTATTATGGTCGTGAGTGCGGTAAAAATTTTCGCGAAAACGTAAAGTTCCGAGTAAGAAACGCAGCGGCAACTTAAATAAAAGATTCCACCAATTACACCCAAGCATATCGGAGCGTCAGTCTAACGGGCTGCAGATCACCGCCGACAACAGTGATACGTACAGTTTTACATTGTCTTTACACAATCCTTTTTTTACTTGCATATTTGTGAAGATATACATTAAGCTATTTTAATGATTGTAGACGTATTATTTAAAGTTTTACACAAATCGGAAATAAAGTTCAGCGATTTTCCGGTTATTAAGAACAGCGTATTATTATTGCATTTTAGAAAGAAAAAGAAAAAAATTGTTAAAGAAAACAAATATCGGTTATATGAAAACTGGAGACATTATACGCGTATTAAGAGAAACAAGCATATTTACTTTCGTAAGACTGTAAAAACGAATAAATTTATAATTTTTATAATGAGCATTTGAATTACGAGCACTTTCTAAAACCCGTATAATTAATCGCACAAAATATGCTCCTATTACGGCAGGTTATGTTTTTGGTATAAGTTTACGGAGAATGAAAGAATCACAAACGATTAAAAGGGAAAGAGGAAGGATCAAAGCAAAAGCTGTGCTACAAGTCTGTATTTTTATGACTTTGAGTTAGAAGAAGATTGATACAAATCAAACATAAAGTTTATCAATCGACAAATCACTTCTAATTGTATTTTTATTTTTGCTACGAGTTATTAAGTGATTTATGATCGATTCTTCTTCTTCTTCTTCTTCTTCTTCTTCTTCTTCTTCTTCTTCTTTGTTATCCATTGCTTATTTATCGCAGGATGTAGCCTCTTTCTTAGGCTTTCATGTTTTACTGTTCATTGCCCGTAACCGGCTGATTCTTTCCACTTCTATTTATGTTACGTAGTAATTACTTTAGGTATCTTTTGATTTATTTCGTGAAAGGCTGAAACGTAATAAAACTAATCTCGAAACATACTGCTACTACTATAATCCTCTGTTGAATTTGATGATATCTACAAAATATATGTGTGTGTGTGTGTCTGAACCTTTATATGTTCTTTTGCTCCGAAATTACGCCTAATAAAAAAATATCTGTGTACATGTTAATGTATGTATTTCAAACAATAGCCCCGTTGTTATCAGGTTATTTGTAAACTGATCTAGACTTTTTTACTGTATGAAGTTGAGCAAATTGAATTATAAAGTTAAAGGAATAAACAAGAATATTGGTGAAAGTATTATAATAAGATTTTATAGTCATTGGCGAATTTAAGAACTGCCATCTAAACACAATCCTGATTAACTTTCAATAGTTCATAAATTATCTAATATATGAAAGCACCGCTGTATATATACATATATATATATACATATATATATATATATATACACACACATATATATACATATATATATATATATATATATATATGTATATGTATACATATTTTACTTAGTCCGTTTCTTTTCTAATTTTTAAATTTTTTTTATTCTATATTGAATATTTTTGAACTATCATTATGTGTAGCCATGATGTTGCCCAATAAAAAAATCGTATTTTTTGTAATGAATTAATCTGCAAAGGAATATTTTTTTCTTTATTATGCGCACCATGTAGGGTACATTATATTGTCGTAAATAAAAGCTAATTCCAGAACCTTATTTTAGTAAGGGAGTATATATTTTTTTCTTTTATTGAATAAAATTTTGATGACTGAAAAAAAACTGTTTGTCGGTATTTTAGCTCTTTATAGTATGGAACTGCGTTGACGGCCGTTGCGCTAGTGGTCACTAGAATATTCTACCACCGGCTGCCTATTGTATACCAGGCTGCATTATTAGGGCAAAATACATTCGAGGCCTATCTTTTATTACTCGTGGTAGAACAGTGGAACAATTTAATAAAAAATACGAAGTTTATAGCACAGACGTTTTTCGTGAATATTAAAAGTTTTACGAGAATTTATCAAAGTAATCATTATAAATACTTATCGAAATACAGGCGAAACAGATCAGAGTACTTGACTGATTCGTAAATCGTTAAACAATATATTAACGCGTAAGATTTTGAAGAAATTATTGTGCATAAATTTTTGTGTTCAGTCAAGAACATTAAGGCCGGTGTGCCATACAATTTTGTTACATATACTTCAAACCTTTTTTTTAATAATTGTTCTATCCGACATCTGTGAATTTTATGACGCGTGACTTTCCATTGTGCCACTTTTATTTAACTGTTTGTGCATTATGGAAGAACGTTCGAAATATTATTTAAATACGAATTGCATTAACATTACAGTTTTATTAACGATTTAAACGGTTCAAACGTATGTCTAAATGTAAAACGTGTTCATTAATTAAATCGTGCTCTGTGGAAGTATATTTCTAAATAGTGCAATAACATTAATTGGGTGTGTTTGCATAACCATGATTAGTAAGCCAAACGGGCATCGCGATCGACTGCATTAATTACAACGTAATTCTTAGGCTACCCCCCATTAGAAAAAATGTCCCAAAAAATATCCCAAAAAAATGTCCCAATTTTATGTAACGCAAAATGTCCAAAAAATATGCCCCAATTTTATGTAACGTTTGTTATATTTTATAAGATTTTTGTTATTGTTATTTAAAAAATGTCACAATTTTATGTAACGAAATATGTAATGAAAAAATGTCTTAATTTTATATAATGAAAGTTAAATGTTCGGATAGGATTTTTGTGATCATGTTATTTTTTTTGTGTTGAAGCCAGTAAGAATTACGTTGTAAATTTTGATCATTTTATACAAAGTATAGAAGAGAAAGAGACAGAAATGAAAGCAAGAGGGTTCAAGGGCGAGGCCAAAATGGCCGAGTTTTTATATATATATATAAAATTAAACATGCAAATATTATACTTTAATCGTTTTTAAGTGGGTTTTGTTCAGTTTTTTTTTTTTTATTTGAATTTTGCTGTTAAATAAAATTTTTATAAGTATAATGTATGAAAAATTCCTACCTATATTTTGAATGTAACTTAAGAATTCTCGTTCCAGATAGAATTTATAAAATTTTTACACAAACAAAAAATGAGAAAAATTGTTAAATAAGTGTTTATTTCTTCTTCTGTACACCAACATTCTCAAAGGAAAAGCTCTTAATCAAGAGAGCGAGAGGATTTTTGTAGAACCATGTTTTATTTTTGAAACACCTTGTTTGTTTTATTTTTGTAAAACATATTTTTTAGTAGTGACTCACTTCAGGTTTGATTCGTTTTTTCTTTTTTTTTTTTAAGGAAATCTTTAAGAGCGCGGTACCTGTATATGCTGCCGCACAGTTTTGTTTTGTGCACTTTCTCATTGCGACCATAATTGCGGGTTCTTTTTAGTGGCGTAACAATTTCTGTTTGCAGTTCTTGGCGAGATTCTGCATTTTTTCCTTCTCTCTGAACATACCGAAGAAATTGCTCCCATTCGTATCTTTTCCTTTCTTGCAGTACTAAACAAATAGGTCAGATCGTAATAAATGATCGTTTCAAATGCATCGATTAATTTGTAATGGGTGAAAAATTATTTTTTTATTTAAATTTTTAACTTTTATAAAAAATTCTCGAAAAATGTTTAAGTTCCTTAAGTATACCACTTCGGTCTGCGAAGACTACTGTATAGATTGTTTTAATATTATCTGCAAACGCTTAACGATATAAGTACAGCCCAGCATTAGTACCAACATATCCCTCTACAATGTTTTAGAAAACCGTATAAAACAAATCTCCTACAGTTAAAGATAAACAGAACGCTATTCGCCGCATATAAACATACTCATTCCCTTTCCAGCGTGGTAAATAATTATTTCAATACATCAGTTGATAAAAAATTTCCAAATCGTATCAAAATTTTCACAGATGGTTCTAAGTCAGAGGTTAAATAAGAGTCTGGTGGTAGGCGCGGCTTTTATCGTAGGTGGAATGATTATTCAGCGTTTTAGACTCCCATCGGAGGCTTCGGTCTTTTCAGCAGAACTCATTGCTGTAGTCAAGACTTGCGAGTATATTCTAAATGTCCTTAATGGTTCGGGCAAATACGTAGTTTACAGTGACAGCCTTAGTTCATTATTAGCTCTTCAAAATTGTTCATATAAACATAAAAGCCAACCTACTTTATGAGGGATCGAGGATAAATGTACTGAAATAGTTGAGTGTGGAGGAGTAGTTTAATTCTGCTGGGTGCTCAGTCATGCTGGATGTACCCCAAAATGACATAGCCGATTGCGCGGCGAGAGAAGCCGCGTGTAATGGTATAGATTATCCGTTTATTCCATCTGAAGATTTAAAAGACAGAGTTAAACGTACATTAAGCTGGAAAGAACGTTTGGAAAATAATAATACGGATATGTAGGTTTTATAAAATGATTCAATGTGAACTCCCGAAGGTTGCGTGAGTTATTGATACCCATAGAATTGGTGGGTAAATTCGCAAATTACGAATGGGTCACACACGAATAGCTCGTAACTTTGTTGGCGGGGATGTACAGAGAACTTGCGATAATCATGTCTCGCTTAATTTCGCGGAGGATGTTAATTATTTATTATCTGGCTGTATGAAATTAAATAACAGGGCAATGTTGTGCATTAAATTATTAAATATGAAGGTTTATCCGCTCTATTCTTTTCATTATTTACTTGCTTGTGACGAGAAGACTACAAAGTTTTTTATTTTAAAAAAATGAGACAATTATTTAATGTTTATTTTTCTATTTCATTTATCACGAGTTTGATGGCTTTATAGCTCGGCTGATTAAGAAAGAGTTTGGTAAAACTTCCACTCTTATTGGTTCTTGTTAATTATATGTTTCTACATAAATACCGCTCTTTTTTTAAATTTTTCTCAATCTGCTTTAGAACTCTGTAGTGTTAACGCAAGATAGCCAATTCGATGTTTCGATGAAATGCGAAATGAGTAGCGGTCCAGAGTAAATTATTTTTTTCTCTTTCTTGTTTATTTCAAACTATATGCAAAATGGTATTATTATTATTTCTTAATTATAATATTCCGATTTTCTGTATTAATATAAATTATTGTAAAACAAGCTACAGAAACAGAAAATTTAATTATTCACAAATAACGCATAAAAACCGACACGCGTTTCGTCGTCACGTACTCCATAATCGTGATTAAAGTTAACTCAAAAAAATTTGAATAGTTAATTTTTTGTTCTCGATGATGATTAATGTTTTTGCAAAGAATTATAGAAAATCTATTTAAACGTATTCATATTTTAAATACTGCTTACTGGTATCATCATAATTTAAGTTTTTTTTTTTTTTGTTTTTTATTAAGCAGGACGAGGTTATTATGATAAATTCATTAAAAAGTGTAAATCGTTATGTAACACATACGCTTATATCATTAGCGGCACTTTATTACCTACTAGTCATCTGCTACTATTCAGTTTCGCTGATTGACGACTAAATATTTGATGTAGATTTACTCTAAAAATTTAATAAAAATGCGTTAAAAAGCAAAAAAAAAGTATTATTTGATAAACAATTATATTTTTTACGGTAAAATACACGTGTAAGAATATTATGATAATTCCTAATTAACATTACTAGGGTACAACAAATTAAAATTATATCAATAATTGGAAATCATATTAAGTACATCACAATCACTCGCTTTCTACAAATTTACGCCAAGTATTCGTCAGAAATATTTAATGCGGTTTTTAATTAACGTTGTAACGCGAATTTCGTACCGACTATAATAAGTATTAATGATGTCTAAAAATTATCACAATATCCGGGGGCGGATCCAGAGAGACATTTTGAGGAGGGAAATTATATAATTACGTAATATCTTATACGGTAGTAGTAGATTTAATAAATACCTTGTTTCATAAAAAAAATTAAATAGCGACCTCTTTAGCAATTTAAAAATGTTTTAAAAATACATAATTATTACAATTTTCAATTTAACTTCTGTTTTATTTTTAGTTGTGAAAAATAAAACGAAATTATAAAATTATACCCAAAAAAATGGTAGTTTAGAGTTTGAATAGTAAATTTCTAGAAAGTATAGAACGATAGAATTTTTATTAGACTTTTTCTTCTTTTTTATTTTTGTTAGTAATCTGATCCGAATTCTTCGTCCGTGACTGATTTAAAAAAAAATATATATATATATATATATACTTCTTATTGAACTATTTTTATTTACATCGCAAAATAAAAATTAAAAATAAACATAAAAGAATAAAAAAAATCGACGACAATTGTGTTTAAAACAGAATAAAAATGTAACATTAATAATTTTACTAGAATACAGTATTAAATATTAATTATATAATTAGATCCATAGGTATCATTTATAGAAAACTTTTATAGTATAAGTTAAGTTTCTTTGTTGTAACAATTTTTTTCATCTAGGTTTTGGTTTTTTTCGGGGGGAGGGTGTACCCTATCACCCTCGTGGATTCGTCACTGCAATATCCTTATGTTATTTTACTCTGAAATTTTAAATTTTTTTAAAGGGTAGTTATTTTTTACTTTTCAGAGAGCATTTTTATTAAATTTTTTAAGGTAAATTTTGAAGTCGGTATTTTTTTTAATTCGCAGTTTCTATACTGTAAGTACTTTTGAGTGATGACAAACAACCTAAAATAATGCTGCATTAGGTACCATTGTATAGAGCTAGATGTAGGTTAATGAGTATAATATTCGAATTCTGTCTATGGTGAACTTGTTAACAGCGCTTTTGGGGGTTTTCAAATTCCGTCGTCTTTATTCGAATATCCATTTCTAGAAAACATTTAAGCCGCGCATTTTTATTGCTTTTTTTAATTTAAAAAAATTTTAGGTATGAAAATATTTTGGTAATTTTTATACGGTTATATTAATTAATAAAAGTATATTTCTAAGCGGACTAATTTTTTTAACGTTCATTTTTAATGACTGCGCAGTAAATAATCGCCGATACTTACCCATATAATACTCATGCGAGGTTACCACTGATCGGACAATTTCTAATAACCGAAAGGTATCATTTGAATATCATTCCACCTGGTCAAAAATGATACGCAGTGATGTTAAAACACGTATATTTCCGTCAGTAATGGGCGCTGTAGCGGTTCAAATTTGTTTTCTTTATTCGGTTCTGCACCTATCGTGATAATTAGCGTTGATTATGTATTAATTTTTTGTCTTATTAAAAAAAAATTTTTTTCACTTACGTATCCTTGGTAAATGGTAAATTTATAACATTTCAAGTGTCATTGACGTTTGTTATATTGCTGAAAAATTTTCTAAGAGATGCCTTTTTTTTACGTTTATTTTAATGATTATACTGAGTATTTGTGTTCAGATGACTGGTACACTTTTGAATAATTGAAGAGAATCATTGAACTTGATATCTAAATAAGCCACAGTTTTACGTAACGCGACGAACATAAACCTTCCTTTTTTGAAATCGCTAAAAAATAATCACACTTTAAAAAAACTTATTAACGAGGAAATATTAAGAAATATATCACAGCGTGTACTTTTTCATTTTACCATCCGTTAAAAGAGGGTTTTAAATAAAAATCACCGCGCCCCGTAGCCTAAACGGACGCGAATAATGATTGCGAATGTGCCATTTTCAAAAACATATTGGAACGTTTTTGTCTACTGGATATATTATTTTTCATTTGTAGAAGCTCACGCAAATTGCTGAGAAAATAGCGAGACGTTATTTCGGTGTTACCCGAGTGTTTACGGAGTTTTGATTTTTTGAAAATTTGGTATGGCAGTGATTTCACTGTTAATTTAAGGTACATATAGCTCGGAATTAAAAAAAAAAAAAAAATGCCACGTTTTAAACTAATAATGATTAACGATTTTAGATTTTTTCTATTTGATTAAGTAAATTTCCGCACAGCGCGGGAATTGCTGAATGTTTAAAAATGCATTTAAAAAAAAAAATATATTAAAAGCGCTATAAAATTAACACTTTGATCTTCTCTTAAAGTCTTTAATTACTACTTGGATAATATATATATATATATGTATGTCTATGTTTAACCATGTAATTTTTATATCGGAGGAAATTGAAGATCCTATAGCGTTTAATATTTTTGTTTTATCATGCTTCATTTTATAAAAATGATATTGTGATTAAAACCGAAGAATTATGGAGTACGAAGGAGATGCTCCCATCATATAACTCTTACACCGGAGGTAATAAGAAGATCCCGTTTTTTTTTTGTTTTTTTTTTTTTTTTGCATTATATATATATTTCCTGTTACAATTATAATGTTTCTGCCTCAAGATTAATAATCCTGTTGCGTTTTTATAATTATAATACATTTATTGTTCCTTCTGGTTTTTATCGCTACTGGAATTGTTTTTTGTCGTGAAAAACCAAACGTTATCATTTTGCGAAGATAGTCAATTAAAACCGATAAGAATTGTAAAACGCTCATCTGAGCGGTCCAAGGGGTAGTATTTTTCAGAAGCGATTTTCGGAGTATGCAGTGCCGTCTCCGCAAAGAATAAATGGTGGTATACACACACACACCCATATATTCAAAAACAGCTAATGTAATTTATTGTTGGGACTACTGGTCATTTTTATTTTTTATGAAAGAAAAAAAAGGAAGGCGTCACATGTTTCCTTGATGATAAATATCTTTATAAATTCCTTTCTCATTATTACAACGCAAATATGTATTTTATTTAAGTATAATTTTGAAGGACTTTCACTTTGCTGTCACAATGTCTTCTGTTGCCAAAGGGGAAAAAAGGGGGAAAAGAAAGATTTACTTGGCCGGCATTATTAACTCTATTCGTAAAGAAATTAAAGTCAATATTAATGAAATAAGTATATTCGGGTATCTAATTATAAGGTTGTATTCTCTTAGTTCGTTTAAATGTACGTATATATCTATACTTTAGTGCACGCCTGACTTCTTCGTCAAATATAATTTTTGTCTTTTTTGTTTAATGTTTTAGTAAATTTTTTAATATAAATTAATATATTTTATCATCCCACATGTATATATATGCTTATTTATTTATTTATATTCCCCGGGAAAAATGATTTTAATTATTTTTACTTTTATATATGGAAAAAAAAAAAAACAATCCTTTGTTTAACATAATAATCGTCCCTGCTCAAAAAAAAATTCTGCCTACGCCAGTGATACATATTAATACTGAAACACGTAATCTGGAATTTATTGCGACGTAGCCTTCATCACGTTGTCAGGCTTGTGAAAAGATTTAGGTTGCTAGGTTAAACTCCAAACGAGACTTTTACGGTTAGTTCCGGGTGAAAATAATTTTTTGGGTCAAAATTCTCTGGGCTATTTTGATATTCTTTTTTTTTTTTGATAAAACTAAGTGTTTCTCCAGATAACCTAATTGCAATTTTAATCCGTTCTTCTTGGACGGTGTTTTAGTTGACATTGGATGAAGAATGGCCACTGATGAATTTTTTTCTACGAAAATAATGCCATAAATTTTCGGTCGGACATCAAACCGGTGGTTACTGATGTTTTCAGTGGAACGTTAAAAAACGACCGTTCGCTTTTTTATACGCTTTGTGTTTTGGGTCTCCTTGATGTAACCTATATGAATTCGAAATTTTGTGAGCGCTTTAACCAGGAAGAAAGATTTTTTCACATTGTCTTCTATAAATACGAATGATGGACCAGTGGACCAAAACCCCATTTACAGAAGTCCGAGACCATGTCACATTTCCGCCACTATGTTTCACAGGTATATTTCAACTTTTCGTTTGTATGTTTGCGTTTTGCCAAATTCTGATTTTCCCATCGTTTCTAAAAAAAAATGTAGCGAATTTCAATTCTTCAATGAAAGTAACGTCATTCCAGAACATTCCAAACTAAATTTGTTAGTAAAATTGAGACGTTTTTGTTTCATTTTTTTTTTGTCTTGCAGTGAATTGTGATAGATGTAGCAATCCGCACGAATTATAACCACTTTTATTTTGAATAATTCTGCAAACTGTTTAAGCAAAAATTACTTTCCGAAGCCTTGCCTAAAGCTCCAGTGTGGGGCATTCACTTACAGATGTTGGCTATTCATCTTGAACGAAAAGCTTTCTGGTTGTGTCTTGTACGAATAATTTCGATTCTTCCTTTCTTCTAGAAACGACGAATTGCCATTGTAAACTATGCTTCTCGCCAAGTGAAAAGAAGCTACTTCATCTTCTGACACATTGTCTGACGATATTCAAAATGACCGATTGTTTTTTATTTTCGCAAAAGATACATTCCGTGATTTATGCGGCATTATATTATTGACAATTAAAAAGTTCATTTATTCAACACTAATTACAATCACGTGATAGTGTTATGATCACTAAAAACAGTCAGTTGAGCAAGTCATACTTTGGGAAAACGCGGTCAACAATCGTACGATCGTCACGTCCGAATATTGAATGTTGCCTGTCCACAACATTTGGTAGCTTCTTTTTCTTTTTTTTTTGTATTTTATTGTAATGACGCTTTTTTAACTTTTTCATGTTTGAGAAGGCTTATTTTATTTGATTTGAATAAACAAGCTACTAAAAACACATATGTGCTGTAAGGGGCCTTTTTTTTTATCAAATTTTTGGAAACAGCGTTCCCGAATATTATAATGTATCGCATTATTCTTACTAATATACATAGAGCGAGTGACATTAATCGTTGAACAACAACACACCAAGCTGAAGAAAGTCCTATACCGTGGGGTAATGGCTGAATGAAGTATGCGACTGTTGTGTGAAACGAAAGAGAATATATCGAAGTTTAGGTCACCAAAATTTGAGCAAGTTCAATGCAATAGGTTGGAAGTTAGCAGTACGACGAAATGACGCGTTACATTAATCATTGAACACGTAAGAAAAACCGAGTGCCAAGCAAGTAATGGGTTTTTCCGGGGTGCGTCAGATCCATACAGTGCAAGTGTACCTACGTAAGAACCAGTGCATGAAAACATTTCGCCGTGAAATAGTGTAAAGTCGTCGCGATTCAAAAAAGTGTGCTTGATATACGAAAACATGTCGTGTCATACCCTCTTGTGGTCTGTAAACTGGTAATTTCGAACTATGAGGAAGGTTCAACAGGAGATCAAATATCGAAGTTACTAAATTATTTTATGGCGCTTCAAACAAGAAAATCGCTTTCATTCAATTCCGCAAATAGGACAACCGAGGATATTAACTAAGAACGTTGGATCAGGTGGCAAATCGCAAAAACTCCGCAGGTAAGCGCATCAAAATTAAATCGTGAACTAGTCCAATGTGTAACAATTTCGGCCGCAATTGTACGCCGACCGGTGAAAAGGATGAGTTACTTTTCGCGAACGGCTCATAGAAAACCCTACATTATAGTGCAGCGAATAAACAAAAGCGTCTCGAGTTCGCAAAAAAGTACCAGTTCGAAAAACGTTTTAGCCTGATGTCCTTTTGAACGGATGAATCGAAGTTTAACCGGTTTGGCAGTGATCAGCAAGTCAGAGTATGACATAAACCCAATACAGTAATGGAAATTAAAAACTTATCTGCCTCAATAAAACGCGGTGGCGGCAATATTAAAGTGTGCGGTTGTTTTGCCGCAAATGGCGATTTGAGTTTATTTTAGGGTATATGCTACGTACAGAGAGATCCTGAAAAAGAATCCCTAAATTCCTTTCGCTTGTACAACGACCCGAAGCTTACAGCTTATTGTGCACGTGAGTGGCTTTTATACAACTGCCCGGAGGTCCTCGAAACGCCGCCACAGTCTCCATACTGTAACCCAATTAAGCATACGTGTGATTATTTAGACCGCAAAGTTCGAGAGAAGGCGGTCTCGAATAAGCATGTATATTGAAAGAGATCGTCTACAAGAAGAATGGGCAAACATTTTGGTACAGTACCCTAGAGCAGTTGATTTTTTCCATGCCGCGAAGGTTTAAAGCCGTTGCGGAGGTCAAAGGTGGTCATACGAATTATTAAGTTCGCACTTGCTGTCCTAGACGAAAGAATTTTTCCATGATTTGGAATAACGTTTGATTTCGTCATGTTTGTGTTCTTCGTAACCGACGCTGTGTTTATTGTTTTCCGTCTTTTTTGTTCCTGTACATGTGTAAGAGATTCTCCGTGTTGTTGTTCGCCTCAAAAAAAATTCAGAATATAGATCTTTATTTCTTTCATTTTTTTTGTGTGTATTTTCATTCCGATCGCCACTGTTCAAAGATTAATGTCACTCACCGTATATACATACATACATACATATGTATGTATATAGTGAAAAACAAACCAAAAAAAAAAGAAAATCTCAGACCTGCTTCTTGCAGAAATCCCTTGGCTCTTGGCAGATTCTCATCCAAGAGGGAGATAATATTGATTTTTTGGACACTCCTCCGATCCAGTGATCCTATCAGCTCTTGGAAAGAAAGAGAGACGAAAAAGCAAAAAAAGGCCGGAAACGATTTTATTCCGCGTGTACATATATCGGTTTTTCTAAACGACGACGCGACAGCGTTGTGTCAAGTAAAAACATCGATACCGAATGCGGGCATCGATGTATCGCGCGGCAACACGAAATTCAGATGATTTTCGTTCTCCTCCGAGTCAGCAGAATAATGTGTACATTTGTCGAGCAACTTGCTCGTCCGTGTACACCGCCGCCGACAATTTCACCGCGCATCGGCCGCTCCCCGCCGCTTCGCCTGCCCGACCTATGCGACGAACACTCGCTCGCACGCGCTGCGAGCGCTCCCGCTATTTTTACCGAGCGACGTCGCTGGCCGGAGAGAGCCGGTCGTGAGCGTTTTTTCGGGCGCGCGTGTGCGCGTATGTGTGTTCGCCGCGCGCGCGGCCTATCCGCTCGTCGGCCGGTGGTTGCCGATTGTTTCCGCTCGCTTTATCGGCGTACACTGCGCTATCGGCGAGTGCTCGCCAGTGCGCGACATCGCGCGTCGCAGAGGCTTTGGCCTATAGCGCGCAAGTGGCTGCTGGTTCGCATCGACTCGGTCCGCAGTCGTTCATTTCAGTTTACGGCCGTGTTCGTTGTGGCTGTGGCGTTCTCGTGTTTCTGTTTTTCTTCGCAACTTGCTTCTAGCGTGTTTTCTATGTCGAACTTGTTTCCGCGCGCTGGTGCTCTTTTATCCGTCGGATAAATCGTATAATGATTTTCACTGTTTTTTGTTGCCCATTTTCGCAATTTCGAATTTCCATCGCGTGATTTCGCTCGCTATAATTTTACTTGAATTTTTTTTTTTTTCAAAATTCCTATAAAAAACTGCGCGCCAAAATGAACTCGTCTTCGAGTAATGAGGCTGCCGCTTTGCAGCCGCCTGCTCGTAGACCTCGCGGCAGACCTCGCAAGTACGTCAGACCGGACGAGCTTCAGAATTCACCGTCTTCGAAATCGGTACCGCCGCAACCGCGTCAACGGGAAGAGGAACGAGAGCCGCGACTAATTAAGAAAACTCCTTCGAATAAAGTAGTCAACAATTCGAATAGCGAAAGGCACGTAGCCGCCGGCGGCGGTTTGGACAATGGTAACCGGAATGCCAATAAACGCAATAATAATAGTAACGGTAGTTCTACCGATAATGATAATAACGAAGAAAGCGGCAATGACGATGTTGCCATGAACGATGTCGACGACGAGACGGAGTTCCGAAATCGAGGTTCAAAGTTACCACCGACCGGTGACGATATGGTAAAGATGGAATCATTTATTTTTTTTTTGTTTTTTAGTTTTCCCGCCTTATATTTATATTTTTTGATCTTTTAATTTTTTAATTATTTATATTTTTTAATCTTTTAATTATTTAATTATTTAATTTCGCGACGACGAAAACGTAGTCGTAGACGTAGACGTAGACGTAGACGTAGACGTATACGTAAATGAAGTATATTAATATTATGTAGCGAGGCGCACGATTGTGTTTATTGGCTGCGAGTGAGCGTTGTTTTTACGTGCAAGTGGACAGCAGAGTGTGATAACAAACATGGCTGTCGGTTTGAAAGTGCGCGAACGTTCGTCACTAGCGGTCTCCTAGGATAGCGCAATTGGAGGCAGCGGTGTTGTATTAATCACCTTATTAAAACCAGTCTTGCTCGACGCGCGAAAGAAGGCTGTTGCTTGCGTTTCTTCTCTCCTATACATGAATAAACTTTTTAGTACGTACGTCTTCTATATTATTATTATTATTATTCGAAAATCCGGCACCATGTTTTGTTTTTTTTTCTGTTTCCTTCTTTTAGTTTACACTTTCTTTGCCTAGTTCTTCACTGTTTCCTCTAATAGCCGGGCTTAATTTTGCTCAACTTCGACTTCTAATTTGTTATTTAATATCTCTATAGTGATTTAGTCATCGCGACCGGTTTATCGAACGCGGCTAAAATTTAAAAAGTGGACAGTTTCCTTAGCGTGCCCTTGATTCGACGTTGACTATCGCTTAATATTTTTCAGTAGTTGGACGTATCACAGCACAATGTACGTGCCTTAGGCCCGGTTCTGATGTTATGTCTAGTATTTTGTTCCAATGCGCGCCAATTTTTCACCTACTTTTCGTACATTTGAATTACTCCGTCGTCGTTATTTGTCCGGTATGCGAAGATATTTCCGTACCCCATTATTTAAGACGTTATCAATGTCGTCGATCGAACCTTACAAAATCCGAAGAAAAAAAAATAGGAAAATTTTGAAACGCGCGATGTTATGTAGTTTAAGAAGCGTGACGCGGTTCATAGACACCCTGTTTTGTTTTTTTTTTCATTCCTTGTCAGTTGTGCGGATTTTGTTGATGGTCTATAAAATGTTTAAAAATTTTAACTTGTACGCACTTGTAAATAATTTTATAAATAATCGCATAAAATTTGCCGAAACTTAACCAAATTGCTCTATAAATTTTAACTTACCCGTAAAAACCCTTATAATATTTTTGCCTTTTAAACATTTTTTAAAGTTACTCGTACATAATTTTAAATTTGACAAAAAAAATTTTAATTTCGTTAATTTTCTGTAAGACGCACACGGTTTACGTCGAACAACACGTCGATATAAGCGAAAGGAATAAAATAAAATGAACGAAAGGCGCGAACGCGAAGTCTCGGAATACTCACATTCTTTAGCATTTAATTAATAAAAAAACATTTCGATTAATAAAAATTTCACCAATGAAAATAGGGATTATTTAAATAGCGGCGTGTTTCGTAGTGACCCACGTGTTACATCATATTGTCGTCGGAAATATTTTTATGTTTCTACGGAATTAAATATAAATAATTGTATTCCCATTAGTGTAATTAATCGACATTAATATCATAGCCGTAGTCGTGTTAATAATTGTTTTAAAATGAAGAAATACATCGCAGAAGTAATCCTGGCTGAGCTTTCCTTTTTTACTCACTACTGCACGTTATTGTTTGTTCTTGAAAGTGGTTCAAGCCGGTAAATAGAAATACGTACGCGTCCATGAAATAAGAATTCGATTCCTTAAGCCAATAGTTATACGCCTCCTCTCACTCTTATTAACGTCCTTGTTTATAGTGTACACAGGTGTGTGGACGAATGTTTGTTTAAGAAAGTTACAACAGCGAAACGTACCTTAATTTATGTACGTTTGAAAATGACAGTAATAATAATAACAATAATAATAGTAGTAATAGAGTCCTACGCGTATTTTTACAAATTTTAAATAGATAGCGCTGCTAAATGATAAATGTTGAAAGAATTATTTTTTTTTAAATAATCGCAAATTTTCAATCGGTGGTCAATTTAGTTTCTATAGGCCGAAGTGTTAGTGTTAATTGCTTACGATATTTTCATAAATTTTCTTAAAAAATTCCCACCACGCTCATTTATTATTTCTACATTGTTGCGCGTTGTTTATGTTGTTTATTTTTAAGACAGGTAATTTTTGAAACAGTTGTAATTTTACAATTTTCTATATTTTTCCTTTTTCGAATCCAATGAAAACTTAAAAATGTAAGCGGTAACCCATTCAATTTTAGTTACGGATTCCTCCAATTGCGCTAAACTGCATTTGTTTTTAATTACATTTTCCGTCACGTTAAAACCGATCTCTATATTGCCTATTACTTTGTCGCTCTAAATTTTCGTTCAGTTTACCTCGTCTTTAATTTGATTTATTATTATCATTATTATTATTATTATTATTATTATTATTATTATTATTATTTTTATTATTTCGTCAGACTTCAAGATACAGAGTTTACGTGAACTAGTAAAAAATGCGGGTTCCCCCAAAGTGTGGATGACGTTTTTGTCCTCATTTTCTTTTATTACTTTTTCGGTAAATTTGTGTCAAAAGCGATACCGGGTGTGTAATACAATGATTATTATTTTTCTGTTTGCGCCGAGTATGTTTGATTAAAACGATTATAAAATATTCCCGTATTTTATATCGGTCAACGAGGGGACTATTTCCTTTTTTTCGTTATTTTTGGATTTTCGAAAAATTGCGTCAGCATCCATAATACTATTCCTCTTTTGTTGTTTTCTTTTATTGTAGTTCAACGAGTAGAAATTAATAATGTTTCAATAAGTATAGCTATGTATAAAAAGTTACCGATTAAAATATTTCCCGCTATTCGACATATCTTTTTTTCCTGCTTTCTTCTTTTTTTTCGCACTTATTCGTTTATTCTAGTTTTCAAATCAGTTGCAAATAAAAACTTAAAAAGGTTGCTATTGAGTCAGTCACGAAAAATAGCCAGCAAAGCAGTGAAGGAGATGTGTGTTGTATTGCTAACATCTGAGTATCGGTTATAAACTTGAAGAAGTACTTTAGGCTATCATTGATGCAGTACTTACGATATCACGAATGGTTTTCCGTTTAAGGGGCCGACTCTGGCGAATGTTGCGGATGAACAGATGACAAAAGACTATGAGTTGTTTCTATGCCATATTATCAATTAATATAGCCATATTTTTGCCAAAAATATGTAGATAAGAGCTGTGTCTGGAAACTTGTTTTGTTTGTAGAAAATTTAAACGATCTCATTAGTTTCTCGAACAAACTGATTTTAGCACGTTGAATAGATTATAAAAAAAAATTAGCGTAGTTGTAGAAAAGTTCTCGTATTTTTCAGCTGAGGAATGCGATGTATATTTCTTACTGCAGAAGATCGCGTCGTGAACCACTTTTAACAAATGTCGAGTGGAAGAATCTGTCATTTGTTATCGATTCCGTAAATTATATGTATGGTGTATAAAAATAGTAGAGTGAAAACAACTTGATTTGTAATTTACCCACCACACATATCGAAGTGGTTGGATAAAAAATTTTCAATTTTGTTTATTTGCTATGTCACCGAGAATTGGACACACCACAGAACTGCGCACTTTTGTTTACTCGTGGTGAGAGTTAAAAAAGGGGGTCTACTAATCTCCGTATCGGAATTGCGCGACAGACTTTTACAGGTATGTAGTTTAAGAAAAACCGACGAAAACATCGTTGGAATAATCGCTGTTCTTTGGACAGAGTGCTTCAAAATTTTTGATGGGCCTCATCGGTACACTATATTTTTAATGTCTAACGGCTTTTAGAATTTCACGTATCATACTTTTAAAAAGCATTTTTACTCTGATAAACCTCTATTTAGATTAAAAATAATAATTTTTGATAACGATTTACTTAAAAATATTTGAGAATATCACAATTTTATATAAATATAAAATTATTTAAACATTTCAGCCCAGGGGGGGTCTCTTTACTGGTTATACAATGGGGTATGTGTGCGGCCAGTTTACTCCGAATAATTATAATTATTATTTATTTAATTTTTTTTCTTAAAGCATGCGTATAATTGCATTATGGAGAATTAATTAAAAGTTTAATTTTCCGTTTTTCTAAACCAGTTGCGGCCGTAATATTATTTCGCGCATTGATACCTTTTTTTTTTTTTTTTTTTTTTTGAAATGAAATAATCGTTAAAGCGTATCGCTACGTAACAATTACAGATTTCTCTATGGGAAAATTATTATTGATCGAGAAATAACTATTTTACGAACATTTCATTTTTAAGATTGCGAACGATCCTGACATATATTTTATCACCAAAAAGTGAAATGGGGAACGCGCGTATAATTGAATTCCGATTCGCGGTGGCCAATCGGGGGGGGGGAGGGGGTTACGCTTTACGTTTTTCTTTAAATTAAACATTGTTAATAATGCTTCGGGATCTATAGAGAATTTTACATCGATATTATATAATAGCAATGACTATATCATTCAAGCGAAATTTATTAAAATACCATTGATACTTACCCAGGCTTAGATTCTGATCGTTTCCCTCAATTACGTTCCTTCAGCCTACGTAGTAATATTAGCAGTGATTAAAAAAGAAAAAATCATTATCGAGAAATACATTAATTATTAAACTTCAGAAGAGTAGAGAGTATTCGACGTTTGCCGATAAGTATCGTTAATTTTCGAAATTCGCAGGTTGACAATTCTAACGAGGTAGCAGTGATCAATTTACGATGAAAGTGTCAGTGTGCTATGAAAAAAGTTAACCGAATAAGAAGCGACGCTGGTTCTTCACCGACACGAGTACACAGAAATAATAGGTAGTGACGACTTAAGCTGCCCTAAGAAAAAAATACGTTACTCCTAGATGCGAATTCTTGACAATATCCTCCACTTTGTAACTTCAATATAGAGCAGTGTGGAATTAATCTGCAATAGTTATTGTTTTTCTAAAGGGCAAATAAGTTTTCCTTGTGTTTTTTGTCATTTTTTTAAATGGTAAATTTTCTGCCTCTTAACTATATGCTTCTTTTTGTTGTTGGTACAGGTCAGTTTGTAAATATTTTAAAATTGTAACACGCTTTTATTCGTAATCAACTCCTTTAGTGGCTTTTTTCCCCCGTTCGAAGCGGATTCGCACCAGCTTCGGTTCTTTTATTTATTGCGGCCCGGAGTGGATCATTGATTTTGTTCCATTTTCGCAATTGCCTGTGTTGGTTTTTTGCCCGCGAATTAGAATAATACGTTTATTTTAGAAACCCACTCCAACCCGTTGACTATAACTGCCTGGAAATTTGACAGCTGAAGCGCTCCACAGAGTCTTTGACGACTTTATTTAAAACTTGCACGTAGGCGTTTCTCTGGGAAACCCTGACAGTGGTGGCCCCTTACGCGTTAATTAGCATTTCAGTACAGTTGCTTGATGGTTTTCTTCGGAGACCGGTTTTAATTAATATAAGGATTATAAACTCCGGAACTGCTGAAAAAATTTCGATTCCTTTTAAATAAAAAAAAAACAAAAAAAAAACGGCGATATATTTATTACTGAACATTTTAATCGTCCAATATTTACTAATCCCATCGTTAATGTGTAAAAACTCTCCCCAGGGTCGAGATTAATGAAAAGTTGACGTGGAATATTATGACTCGCTATGTGGTGATTTGGCGAAATGAAGAAGAAAATTATTAAACACTACTAGTAATGTCGCGTGTAGATCGCGTTTAATCTGCGAACGAATGCAATGGAAATGGGAAACATTTTAAATAAACGCGGTAAGAAAGGTGAACACGCACGACCTTCTTTCCCCCTCCCCTCCCCCCCCCCCCCCCCCTCCCCCCCGGCAAGTGTATTTAGCGAGACATCATGGAGCCAAATCATGATGTTTTCGGATTTGTACAATGACTGTGCATGATATATGCAATTTTAGCCCATAGCGGTCGTGTGCAGTTTCCGCATTTGGTGTTTCAAAAATTGTATTCATTTTCAAATGTGTCTTAGACATAATTATTAACAAAATTTACTTCTATTGATTATGCGGAATTTTACCTTCATCCTCTTTTTTGTAAATTCGTTCGAAAATGCCTACTCCCTGCTGCTATCACCTTATGTAAATATTTGTTCAAAAGGTACCCTAATGTGTTGCTTTTTGATTTATAACTTCCCTATTGCATTAACAGATGTTGATAGAAAGTATTTATGTTAAATTACAAGCTATTCAAAAGAAAAGTAGGTGTCAGTATATAGCGTAAGTACATGTATGAAGGTAAACGACACATCGAGGAGGAGAGCTGCGTTATAAGTAAACGAACAAAACAAAACAGGGTATAGCGTCGATTCGAGAATGTTGACACATAGTGGTGAAACTATGGAACATAACGAATAGAAAACGATAAAGCGTTTCAGATAGCGCACTAGTATTCTCGGTCGACAGATATAAATGAAAGATGTAATACATAAAAATGATCAGGTAAACATTTCTTTCAAAAATATGCGCGATTATTTATCGGATTTTAGGGGATTTTTCTCAGTTGGTAGACGCGTCAAAGTGTCGCCGTATGTTAGGACTATTAAAATCTAGTTGTGGTATGTGAAGAACAAATGGAATGGAATAAAAACAATGCAGAGACGAAAACAGATCAATTAAAATTATCTGCTTTGCTCGCCAATGAAAGATCTGTCGCGATCATTTTTGACTCGTCCATCGCTTTTCGGATTCGTGTCATTGATTGGATGATTTAGATGTTGAAGTCAAGTCAAAGTATTATAAAGCTTGCGAACACTGGAAAAATGAATTAGAAATATCACAGTATGAATCCCCTGGTATGAAACACGCGTCGATGAATGTCTAGCGAGCCACGAAGACTCATCTGGTAAGAAAGAGGTAGATGCTGTTGTCGAGATGTTTGAATGCTTCGTAAAAATTTTCACGGCCTGAAATACGCAAACTACATCGATGATGGTGACGGCAAAACTTTTAAAGACGTAATGGATAAAAGGCCGTATAAAAATATTAAAAAAAAAAAACAACAAATATGAGTGCATTAATCATGTGCAAAAGAGAATGGTATTCGATTGAGAAAACTGAAAAAAACAATGAAAGGTCTCGGAGGAAAAGGCAAATTAACTGGCAAATTAATTAATCACAATTAGCAATTTATTATGGCTTGGGGATACGTCGAAATCCGAACTCCTTTTAAAATATGAAGAACCAAATTTGGGTGACCTTATTTCATAAAATATCAATATCGACGAAAATCCGCAACACGAGAAGTGCTCGGATTCTTGGTGCGACTGCGAGAAGGCGCAAGCAGTAGGTTGGATACCTTTCGTCACATTAGGAGCCGCTTCCTAAGGAAGTTTTTGAAGCGATCAAACCGATTTATGAGGACATGGGCCGAAGATGATTTGCTTACCCGTTGTTTAGGAGGCTACACACAAAATAGCAACGAAAGTTTTAATGCTACGGCTTGGAATTAAGCTTCAAACTCATATTCAAGCGGGAAAAAAATCATGAATATAATAGTGGCTGATATTGTTTTGTGTAATTCTAACGAAAGTCTGATGAATATTCCTTCGAATCATGCAAGTTTTACAGATGGATATTGGCCTTCAGTAATACAATTTTTGCTTTGAAGCCAATTCTAAGCGAATCAAGCACGCCGAATTGTCTATGACAGATGATGCGGCAAAACTCTAATAAAAAATCTTCGAGGAGAGAAAATGGGGAAAAATATTTAAATCTAGAAAGACAGCGCTTTATGATGATCCAGCGCAGGTTAATGCTCGTAAAAATGTTTAACCAAACGAATTTTTCATTTTTACAAGTCTCTAACACAATTTAAAACTTTAAATGCGTTTTTCTCAAAACTGAATTTTTCGAAACGGCACACAACCTAACTTGAACAATTTTCATTCTTTCTGTTTGAAATTTTAACTATACCTTTAAAATAACATTTCGAAGAGAAATACGTAGTGCGGGATTTTTGAAAAGTTAATTTGAACATTAGTTATGAACAAATAATTGCCGGGTTTTTTTGGTGGAAAATTGAACTTTTTAAACAAATATTTGTCACTCATACAAAAATCAATATTTTCCAAATCCCGTACGTATTTCTTTTTGTAATGTCATTTTAAAAGTATAGTTAAAATTACAAACGAAAAAAATGAAAATTATTCGAGTTATGGTGCGTGCCGCAGGGGGCGCCTAAAAATGAACATGTCTTACGAGAATGGCTTGGAAGTCGCCATTTTGTAATATTTTTTTTGACGTAATTTTCTTTGTAAATACCTAAATATATGCTTAATCACTCTACCTTGAGTACCAATTTTTTATTTCCTTTTTTTCCATAACAAAAAAAAGTGCTCAAAAAACGCTCTTTTTTAGGCTGCTACAGTGATGTTACTACCACCCTTTAAGGAATTGGCGTCGGATATATTTGAGAAGAAAATTAATATACGATTTTTCCCCTTAATTTGTTTTTGGGAACACACTGGAAAAATAATTTAATGGGCAAATTTTTGTCATCAAAATTACATTAGATAGTACAAGGGCGGGAGCAATGAAAAGAAAAGGAAAAAATTATTATATTGTATTGGTTTTGTGTTTGTATTCGGAGAATACGTTCATTTGGGCGTTTGCTCGATGGTTTCGAGAGAGGAGGGGAGCTTCGTAGGGGTAATGTTGTTCGCGATGGACCACCTTTTAAAATTGTCTGTTAACCTTGCAAATATTTAATGTAATGAGAGTACGGATTAAATAAATTTAAAAGATAAAGAAAAAAAAAAACAACGATAATAATAAAAGGGAAACAAAATAAACTTTTAAGACGGAAATAAGCATAATTTTTTTTTTATATATATATATTTTTTTGAACTCGTCAACTAAGGACATTAACCCACCGCGAGAGAAATTTTTTCGTATTTTTAATTTACGGAACTGAAATTCAAACCGGTTCCTAACCGATGGAAACACCACTGCGCAGCCAGAACTTCGCCACAGGGTAGCTGACAATGTAATCAAATGTTAAAACGGATGAGATTAAACTAAACTATTTGAAAATTCTCGTAATAAATCGAACGAATTCACACCACCGTAACAGAGATGAAATCGAAACGAAATAATGCACTAGGTAATTTTTAGTAATCTATTATAAAATTTAAAAAAAAAAAAACAAAAAAAACCGGCGGGTTAATAATTTAATGGTTAATTAAAAGCCCATACCAAACCAAAAAGAGTTGCTTACGTACTAATATTATGTTGTTAATCATCAAAAAATCGATTTTTAAAGTAATTTAAATTCGAATATTTGTATTACGCATTGATGTAATTATTGCACATATATTTCGATTCAGTTTATTCTCGACTGCACCGGAAATCGGAATGCGATGCGAAGATTAATTCGAATATTAGTAATCCGAGGATTATTTTGAAACACAGCTGACCACCGAGTGTGTAATAATCACAC
The DNA here is from genome assembly GCA_039619475.1 of Icerya purchasi. Taxonomy (NCBI): domain Eukaryota; kingdom Metazoa; phylum Arthropoda; class Insecta; order Hemiptera; family Monophlebidae; genus Icerya; species Icerya purchasi. The sequence goes on along the minus strand of CM077115.1, from coordinate 334,257,117 downwards.
ATTACTAACGGTGGTCGGCTTGTTATACTGTTCGACATGCGGTGCTGGAGACACTCCTCTGTACACCGTGCTCTCGCTGTGTGTCGTGAACGATACAATGACCTTCAGGTCGATCACAGCTGTCTTCGCGACACGAACCTGGCCTGTGTATTACCGATTACTCTTATTTAAAATTGCATATTTATAAAATTGCAGGAATACTTCTCCGTGCACGAACCTCTCCGCCGGCCAAGCCTCGCTACTAATTTTACTGCGATTTTTTATTGTCTTTTTGCGTTTATTTAAATACAAATAAATAGACCATCTCAGTTTACGTGGTCACGCTTTCGGGCGGTCGTGGCTCCTATATGATGATTTCGCCGGACCGTTTTAAAGTTGATTTATATTATTGTATGTGGGAATAAAAAATGATGAGCTATGAAGTAAACGCTGTTTCGCTGTCGATTGCCTTTAGTGCTGTCCGCGTGTTGATTTTTTAACCTTCGAGTAAAAATTTTTATTTCAACAATAGTTATGTTGCGCGTTAACAAGCGTTAGTAATTGCACTAATTCTGCGTCGTTTTGTTTGTTTTATTTATCAAATAGCGAATCGTGATGGCGCAATCGAATACAATGAGAAACTTCGCGTTAGACACTGTTGATGTAATCGTTGAAACAACGTCAGCATCAATCAATTTTGCCTTCCAAATGTCGAACCAGGGGGGACTGCCTTTCGCAACGTTTATTAATTTTTTCTGTAAATAGTTCTGGAAAGTGGTTTTTTTTTTTTTTTTTGGTTTTTTTTGGCTGCGTGAGGTAGATTTTAATAAGTGACGAATTTTCATCAAGACACGATCTCGTTTTCTCTTGCCATTGCCGCACATCTGTTTTTGATTAAATTTTAGACAATTTGCTCTAATTACATTGACAGCATAACGACATGAATGGAAAAACGCTTAAGGTAAAATTTTAATTGCAAAGTCCTGCTATATAGTACGGAGTTTTCTCACGATTTCGCAAAAGCACATGACGACACGTTCAATTAAAAGGTGGAGTAAAATAGAAAGTTTCACTTACGGCGTGCAACATTTTCTCCTCAGGTAGAAATAACGAAATGTATCGAAACGATAAAACCGATTAATTACGCGTTTGTTTTTTCGTTAGAACAACTCTTGTTTAACTCCCCCATACGTATGCATTTATAGTATTGTACAAGAAAACCGCGAGATCGCGTTCCATCGCAAATTCATCGCTTTAGGATGCCGATTTAGAGATTTGTAGTTTCTTTGTTTTTTAACGGTTTTTTTTTTTTTTTTTTAAATTATCGTCAGCGCTTTTCGATTCTTTATCTTCATCTTCTTGCTAAACATTTTGTCTAAAATGGACAGATACGTAGTCTCTTCATAGTGCGTGATTAAACTTGATGCGCGTATCTAAGGCAGGGTGGCCGTCTAACCGGGAAGATAAGCCGGAAATTTTGTTATAAAACCGGGAAGATAAGCCGGAAATTTTGTTATAAAACCGGGAAGATAAGCCGGAAATTTTGTTATAAAACCGGGAAAAAAGTAAAAACAGACAAGGGATAATTTTGATAAAAGAATTGAATTACAAATATGTAGTGTCCGACCGAACTTTCGGTTTCGGCCTAGTTTCGGCTGAAACTGAATTCGAGAGGTCATCGCGTCTTCCGAAAAAGGAGAAGGGCTATGGGACGCCCATGACAAATCTACTTGTCAATTAATAGAAACTTCTGGTGTGGATGATGGTGATCGCTTATCGAAAGTTAAGCAAATTATTCAAGCCTACTTATCACAGAGCCAAGGTTACAAAGAAATTCGGTTTTTTATCCTTACTCGAATTCTAGTCCATTTCTGTGTTTGAGAAAGGTTGCACTGAAATTCTTGTCGGCTCCACCGACGAGTGTTTCCAGGGAGCAACTATTATTAGAGCTGCTGGTCAAATTATTGTTCCTCGCCTATAATATTAGATTGTTCAATTATGAATATTGATAATTATCAGTCCGTTAAAATTATTAATAATTGTAGCTCTCAATGAAGCTCTTCACAGTTTCCTTTTATTTTAGTTAGAGAGAAAAATCGTTTATTTTCATACATACATCAAGTAGGCATATTTGCATTAAAAAAATTTAGTTGTTGTACTTAGTAAGTACTTTTTAATTTTAATTCTACTATTGTTTATTAACAGTTCATTAACAAGAGTGCCATGCAAAATGGCCAAAGTTTAGAAGAAATTACCTAAACATATTAAACAAAAAAAGTATCTTTGTTTTGTACCTTTTATTTTATGCTATTCATAAATAATATTAAAAGTGTAAATAATTTATTTGAAATAAGAAGTGATGCTATGTTAATGATTACTTGAAATATCGAATAATTAATTAATATGTGATTTTAAAATAAAAACTTACTTTCGGTTTCGGTTTCGCCCGTAAAACCTAGTTTCGGTCGGACTCTACAAATATGAACAGGTCGGAGAAAAACAACGAGGATCTGATTACAATTCCATTTACAAACTTTTATAAATTTAAAAATGTAATATTTAAATTAATTGGTATATATTGGAAACTTTTTAACCAATGCAGATCTAACAAGCAATGAACGTTACCAATTTTCTCGAAGAGCAATATCTACAATGGAAAAATACAAAAATTTTATCCATCTGTACACAGACGGAGCGAAAGTGACTTACAAGGTCGGCCCTCTCCTGCTCCGTGCGCCTATGTAAGAAATGTTCGAGTTCATGTAGTTCATTTTCACGATTTATGCACGGTTCTAGAGGCTGAAATGTATGGCATTCTTTTAGGCCTCGAATCCCTAACATCTAGAGAAGCACCACCTGAAAACGCTCTTGTGATTACGAACTCGTTTGTGGTAATCAAGTTCCTCCTTACCTCTTCCAACAAAAGTATTCTGTGTACATAGATAAATTACACAATAAGAAGACAGCTCTCAAAATTAAGCCGTGAGGTGGGGTGTCGGGGAATGAGCGGGAAGATTTGGCTGCTAGAAGAATACTATCCACCTTCTCTCTCCCATTAACATAAATGCCGACCCTTCGTGCATTATATCCAAAAATCCCTGCATATATATTATTCAAACAAGTGGGAGCAACTTTGACTGTCACAGACAGCGTGGCTAACGGTCATGAAACGAAACACAGAGCCCCGTGGTGGCTTCCATTCGAAATGATACGCAGGGAATTTTCGATTCTGAGCAGTCGTAGAATCGGCAATACTTCTGTGTCACACGATTAGCTTTTTAAAAGCGTGCCCTTTTTTACTTACGACCCGTTCTACCAGAAGGCAATCACATACTCTCTTGGATATTGCTCACGCATGAATATGTTTGACTTATCTAACGGCTCCCGTCGAATCAGTGTTGTCCAATGACCCTGTTCAACGACAATGAAAACGCTTAAATTCGTTAAAATAAATTAAGCAAGTTCATATAAAACAGATGCACATGTGTCGTGATAGCCTTGCAATTACAGACGGCACATGGGCTGTAATATAATAAATAAAAAAAAAGAAAAAAATATTCGATAGATTGAGACTACTATAACGGCAAGTTTATTTTCTTACATTTGTTAGCAGTACATTTTAGGTAAACTTTTAACGAAACGCATAAATAAAGAATGTCATTGCGCTTTCAGATTATTAGGAGAGTTAAACCTCCCAGTAAAATATTTGAAGGGGCTTGAGCTATAAAAACCCCGTGAAGTAGTCGGCGCGTATGATTACGAATATAAATATTAGACGTCAAATAAATTTTATAAGGCACAATTATATTGTTTGAGTTAATTTGTAGTCGCTATAACAGTGAAATATTTAAAATGATTAATTAAAAACAACTTTAAAAAACTAAAAAATTTATCTTGCAATTTTTTTGTTTCTACTGATATTTTATTTGCCTTCGCTTCAATTTATCAGGGTTTTGTTATTATGCAAGCAGAAGAGAAGATTTGTGTAAGTTCTTATAAACCAGGAAATGCGAATGGACCAAAAATTTAAAAATTATATTTGAGCGGCCAATTTCATGGGCTTGTTAGAAAAGGTTGGGAGTATCCTTTGTTGCAGAATCCGTCTAGCAGCTTACAAGGTACTTAGATTTAAAGCTACGGGTATCCATAGTTGATGTAATAGTTTTAAAGAGATCAGGATCAAAAATTGCTGCGCAAATTCTAAAGTTTGACGTTGGGTTCTAATTTGACCTACGAAGAGATTTTACGAATTTCTGCGAATGTTCTCATCGCAACAACGTGGTTCGGAATATTTTCTAATTTCGATATTAGTGTTTTTTTCTTTTTTAATTAAAGTTATTTTAGAGGATATACAACATATATAATTCCAAGCAGTACTTACCGTGTTATGTAATGCAGTATGTGCGGAATACAAAAGTTCGAACGATAAAAAAGTCAGACTACTGAAAGGAGAAACGTGTAAATTATAGTCAAAAAAAGGGAACGGAAAAATCTAATAAAAATAAATAATGTACGCAGTAACGTACAACAACAGCTCTCAATATGTACAAACAGAAAGAAAAACCCCGGTGAAAATGTAAATATTAAACAGCGGTAGTTTCAGTATTTTCCGAGACCCCAGGGACTAATAGTAGAATACATTAAATCGGGTTGCGTTTATGCTTGTGCATTTTTTTATTCGCTTCTATGGTTTTAACTAAATATTGCAATTATCAAAGAACTGTTCGATACGGGAAAAGATTTCCGTGACGTCTCTAAAATTTTCAGCAAAGTAAATACTCTCTCCAGGAGGTATTCTCTCCTAATTTAACTGGCCAGAGTGGCGTATTGTTCGTATGGATCCCGGCACATAATATCAGCCAATGAACTTGTAAACCTGGCTGCTATTCGTTCAGCAGTTAATTCAACGATACTTCAGAATTCCAACTAACAACTAAAATGAAATTTCAAGTCTACCTTTTTACGCTAAATTAAGCCCACTACCGAACCGTAGTGGTCCCTTGAGGAAGTTTTGTGTAGGGATCAGTATCTTGTACGCCATCTGCAAATCGGACACACTAATTTCGCTCATAGCTTCTTGTTTATGAACCCTTCCTGGCAGTTTCCTATTCAGCAACTAGCCCTCCATCCTGTTAATCCTTTATACTCTGATGAACTGTCTCAACTTTGATGTAGCTCGCGAAAAGAGCTATAAAAAGAAGGACCCTGTTTAGGATTTCCGGTCAAATGTGTTTTTCGATTTCAGTTTAAGTCTAGAACAACTTCAATTCGGTATAGACACGACATATAAAAATGTTTCTTTAAAAATGTACGTACACCTATATATATGTGTGTGTGCGCAACTTTTTTTTCTCTTCATGTTTATCGTTGTTTCCTTTTACTGGAAGAGCCCACAGCCCCTACTCGCTTCGTTCATCAACCTCACCCAATACTCGCTTCACTCGTCGTGACACAACAACTATAGGTTAAACCTTTTTTTATCAAAAAGTTGTAATAAATAAAACTAAAATTTTCAATCGTTGCAAAAACTTTGTTAAATGCGAAATTAGTAATACAACCTCTTGCTGTAATTGAATTTTATTATATTGCTTCATAAAAGCCCCGCTCGCTTTTACTTCTCCGTATTTTTGTATATATAAATAAGATAATATTTTGTGACTGCGACAGAAACGAATTATAGAACGGAGGAATCAAAAGCAATTTAATTTTATCGTGGAAGGAAACGTGCGAAGTAGAATGGAGAATTTTTTATTTATTTATTATTATATTTTTTGTTAATTTTTTGTTTCCGTTTAACGACTTTTTACAGTATTTTTGTTTGTTAACGCCGGGGTTGGAGACCCGAGCGAAACGAAGGTCTCACGGGTGGATCCCCTACAGGGTACGTGCGCGCGTGTGCGTGTATAACCCACGCCAGGGAGACATCTTTATATTAAACGATTTTTGTCCGATATATGGTGCTTTCAGATTCTCAACTTTTAGTTATTTCTGGCTGTTTGATTAATATTGAAATAATTACAAATTTTTGAAACCAATTATAACGCGAATAAATGACTAGAGAAAATCGTATATTATTTTTTACACTTGAGTTTTAGCCCGTTTGTTTCGTTCACCGACCACCTCAATTAATTGTTACAACTATCAAAAATGGTATTAGGGTGTCCGCATTTTAATTATTTCCGGCTATTTGATTTATATTGAAGTAGTTTAACAAAATAAAATCATAGAAAAAAAAAGAATAAGACGTTGAAGACTGTGGAAACTTTATATATGTATGGAATTTTTTTTATTATTAACGGTCGACGTTCAAATGCAGCCCGTGTTTTACTCCTCGAGTGTACGGAATCTTAATAAGATAGTTCAGAAACGACAAAAATAGCAAATAAAAATCAATAACGCACGAACGGTTTTTTTTTTTTTTGTTTTTTTTAAACCCCACTTTGGGCATGTCAACAAAGGATCTTCGCCCAGAAACGAAACGAGGGAGAAGGATCAGTTAAATGTAGATTCGGTTAGCTATTGATCGGGGTTTATCTTATAAACTTCAAATTAAAATTCTCTTTAAAACCATATCTATAAATTCAAGCTAACCGATTACCACCCTGGACGGCAAAAACCCTACACGAATATATAATATCGTATTTAAAACGACCTCAAGAATCACCTTTAAAAAATTCATAACTCATCATCAGATAACCCTTTAGAAGTGAAATTCAAAATATAAAATACATAAGTCCTTTCATAAAACAAAAAAATTACGGTTAAGAAGTTATTTACACCCCCATGCGTTAGGGTTACAAAAACAGGGGAAAAAAAGGAAGTTAGCGGGAGTAACATAGTCCGAGTAGTAAAAACGCTGGAGAAACCAAAACGTATCTCTTCATAGGAAATATATAACCGAGCTTACATCTTTATTTTCGAACCCCAGAGGCGCTAAAAGCTTGAAATTTTTGAAAAAAGTATTTTTTCTCCGAGCGCGTGGTGATATATCGTTGGATAGATCACTATTTGCCGGGAACGAACCGGTATTTCATTTCCTTAATGAGACTTTCAAAGTTGACTGAAAGTTCAAAAAATCGCGAAAAATGACTTGTCCCCCCTTTAGCATCGCGATTATTATTATGGCTAAAAATTTTGAACAAGGTTAAAAATATGCGTATCCCTTATATTTCTCTAGTTTGGACATACGGGTTTCCGACATTAAAATTATTAGCCCCTGGGCGTGCCGAAAACTCGAAATGTGTGAAAAAAATATATATATATATTTTTTTTTTCGAGCATGTGATATATCGATTAAAAAATCGCTACTTTTCGGGAACAAACCCGTATTTCACTTTCTTATTTCGCGAGATGGCGATAATTTCAAAAAATCGCAAAAAATTACGTGCCTCTCCCTCTTTGTAGCGAGAGAAATCAGATTCCTTTTTTTTTTTTTTTTTTTTTTTTTAAATTTAGTATTATGTAAATGTAAATTGTGTAGTTATCGTTAACTTAACCAACGGGATCCTCAGCGCATGAAACATCATGCTTGACTGAACTTGTTTTTATCTAAAATTTTGAACGTCTATGTTTTTTTTATTGTTCTTTTTTTTATATATATTTATCTTAAATATTATAAATTTTAAAAGAATATTGATTGATTATTGTAATTGTATTACTATGATTGTATAAATATTCTCTGTTTAATAAACGATGGGCTGTTATGCTTTATAGGTCTTGCAACTTACAAGGGAAAAAGGAAAAAATCGCGTGATAGACGTTTTCTAAACTAACGTAATTTTTAGTTGATATGCAGAAATAGTATGATTTCTTTTCCCTGTATAGTTATAATTTTATGTAAGCGAAGAAAGTTTGCTTTTGTTCATCGTCAAACTTTGACATCAACTTGCATTTATCGATCTTTGTGAAGTAGTAAAAACAGTCAGATTCAAGGCGCTTGGTTGTTTAATTGCTATTAATTACTTTTAACGTAGATATTGAACCGCATTACTCTTTATTACAGTATAAAAACTGTTGATTTTTTTAAACTCAGTTTTTTGCCTTTTTTTTTTTTTCAAGACTTTATTTATACGCATTTATTATTTAATTCAGCTTAATTGTTGTTCATTAGCTTAAACCTGAACAGGGGAACTGTAAAAATTAGGGAAAAAGCAACACCTTCTAAATTCATAAATTAATACTGATCATGGTAAGATCCGGAGCGAAAATCGCATTTGTAAAATTTGCTCATCTCGTCTTCTTGAGTAATGTGGTATCATATGGAACGTTTGTGTGAACAGCATGTGTATTCATGTCCTAGATGGGGCAAATGCTTACTAAGTTATAAAGTGGCTTCTTTTTAGTTTTCGTAATATGTAACATCTAATGTTACCTGGCCGAGTTTATTTTCTTATTCGTCGTAACGAAAATCTATTTTCGAATATCACTGAGCTAATCAAAAGGAAGAGAGAAAAATAAAGTTTCTTATCAGTGCCGATGCTTCGCTAACGTTTGTTTGTCAGAGTGGGTCAGAGTGCACTGAAAACTGTGATATTGGTTTCGAAGATTGCAACAACTCTTCAATGATGTACTCGAACCTTTTATAATTCAAACTTGTGTGTTATGATAAATGGTAAATCTTACTCTTCGATTTTCATTATTTACATTAAATTTAGTGAACAATTAAGAAAAACATTTAGACGGCTTCTAACTCGTCGCATGTAACGGAAGTCTAATACAGATTCGTAATATTATATTTTTATAGCATCATATTCTCTCATATTGAGTAGCTGTGTTAATGGCCTACATGAGTACTGCATATTTCTATTCCGTGAAGGCGGTAAACGGAATTTGTGAAATGCTTAAATGTTAAAGAACTTTTCGGAGTTAAAAAAAATTGAACTTTAGAACGAGTATATACAAATATAGTGGAACAAATACAAATATAACAAACGAATTTAAATATATATATATATATATGTATATATATATATATATATATATATATATATATATATATATATATATAAAGGATATATACTACTTAGAAACGTTTTCAGGCATAGTCCATCATCGGCTGAAAATGAATAGAACCACACAAAATATGTGATTAGAACAAAATATAAAAACAATATCCAAATTTTCGTTTTTATCTCCGTTTATTATTAATTAACATATGTGGGCCAACTTTTTGGTGATTAATGTCATTATTTAACCTATTTATCGAGCTGTATATGGAGAGTTAAAATTATTTGACAATGATGAACAGAGTAACAGAAAACACTTATTAATGCACTGTTACCCTGATCTTCAAGTTAGATAGTACTTTTTACGATTACACTAATTTTTTGCATTATCACTGTGGGATGATTTTAAATAATTACTTCGTGAAGATATATTACAAAAAAAAAAGATGACACGAATCAGAATATTTAGTTGATTGTTTTAACAAAAGTGTAATTATTTTGAAAATAAAATGATGTTATTAGGTAATAAGTGTTTAATCGCTTTAGGTTTGCCAAAGTCCAAAGAAACAATTGAAATTTTTTTTATTTAACTGCTCTTCAAAAAATTTATATGATGACCAATGAATCAAAAGTTATTGTTTACTTATAATGGAATAATGAATGGTATAAATTATGTTAAAAATGATATTTCATTGACGCTGTATGAGGAAGACATTCTTGATAAATGTTTTGAATGGTTACGTGAAAGAGCTGTTGTAAATAAAAATATTTTGATGAATTAAATAACGACTTAGGAATTATTTTGTCAATCCAATCAGCCTTTCTTACGCACGACTATCTAAAATTAATCATAAATTTTAAAGAACGTTCTGAATAATAAATTCATATCGTTAAATAATAAATTGTTGGCACGTGTATTTTTGAAATTAACGCAAAATAGAGAAAAAGAAATTTCTTATTAAGAAACAACAATTTTCGATAATTAAAACAACGGAATAGCGAAAGTAAAAGTTACGTATCATTTAACACACACAGCCTCTCCGCTGATAAGATAAAAATGATGCGGCCAATTGGAATTAATTGTTTCTGGGGGTTCAGGGGGTTTCTTGGTAGCAAGGTCTGAAAAATCGACTTGTATTGTACATAATATATAAGGTGGCGTGGGAGCCTAATAATTAAGATGCTAAGCAGGCAAGAGTGGTCATAGATTGGACTCGTTTCGGACTCAAGTTGCTGTTCTAAATTATATCTACCTAATCCGAATTGAATATAGGTTATACCAGAGAAATTTGGGGGAAGTAAAAAGGGTAGAAAAAAAAAACTGGCTCCCTATTCTCATTAGCGCCGTAGGCCTTAGTACATTGTGAATTTTAACTTCGTAGAGTGTTTTTGTAGGTGTGTGTGTGCATGTATGTATGTATGTATGTGTGTGTCACCTTAATCGATTATATATACATTAAATGAATTTGAGTAGAATTTTTCATTTATTTTGGTGTCAATAAGTCCGTAACTTATTTGTGTGTGTCTTAAGCCAGTAGATTGTGTCAGTAAAACAGGTGAATTTTTATGGTACGTTCAGTCGTTAATAATTCAATACGTTAAAGGATATCAGTAATGAGAGAATGGGAAGTTTTCTCGATGACGGATGCATTGACATCTTCAGGGAAAGAAGTTTAAAATATAAATTTATACGCTGCATTTAGTTACGCATAATAAGTATTCGATATTATCATCACACATACGTAAATAACTGTAGAAAATATTAAGTTGTGGATTATAAAGATGCACATTGTAAAATTATCCAACGAGAATGAAAAATATATACCGTTTTATAAATTTCGCTAGAGAATATTATTCTCTAATTCTTTGGATTTCTATTAACATTACAAATGTTTCGTTCTATGCCTTTTTTTAAAAAAAAAAAAAAAAAAAAAAGAAATATATCGAAGTAGGCTTATTAAAAGTAATTTTAGAAAATTCTAGCAGCTGTGCAAAATTTTTCGTTTATTGTTTTTTTGACCCGCGGGAAACATTTTTTTCTAAAAGGGATGAAGTTTCTATAATCCCGAGAAGTTATTTGACGTTCGTTATATTTTCCGGCTATTTTCGTGATTCTTTCCTTTTAAAATATACCAGTTTTAAACCGTTCAGAGGAAAAATTTTCCTTGGAAAAAATCAAATAATTTTATTTGAAGTTCTTAAAATAAGCATCTGAACGATTTGCAAAATAAAATTAAAAAGAATAAAAAAAAAAAAAAAAAAAAAAAAAAACATTCCAATCTTTTAAACGATGGAATAAAGACCAACCAAGCAATGCTTGTGGTTAATGCTTCTTGTTTTATTTGTTCAAATTTCCGCTTTTTGTAAAAAAAAAAAAAAAAAGTGGGGATTTATGTAACTAAAATATACTTATTTTTGATTTATCAGTATGACTTCAGGTGTTATCATTAAAGGAGAATATATAAACAGTTGAAAAAAGTTTCTTACGAATGCGATATAGCATCTCAGCAATAAAGTCGCTTATTATAAATTCACTGTTTAAATTTTATAAAATTTTATAAATAATAATGATAAAACAAATTTAAATTAAAATTGTTGGAAGTTTTTTTCTCTGCGCATAGTTCTCACCATCTGAAGCCATTCGTCTCATTTTTCTATTTTATATAATTATATTATTATATTTTATATACTGTACAATCTGTAATTGTCGGCATGGCCTTATAGAATGCGAATATTTTATTAATGAAATACGCTTCTGATCATTTTATATTTCACACTGCTAAATGATATATTAAACTGAGCCAATCTCTCTGCATTCGCATAAATTGCTCGATACTATACCGAGTTTGTTTATTATTTCCGGAGTTCTTTCGCAGCGTAATCGGCTTATATATACATATAACATACAAACTTTCTCTTGTAAACTTTACTTTTTGTTCACGATACGTATTTCCATTCTATGTTCGTTTTTTTTTTTAAAATTTTTATAGTTTTGTTCGCGGTGTATGTGTTTGGTTTTATTATGTTTGTGTTTTTCTTTTCCAGCTGAAAATGAGCTTTGCCTGAAAACGTTTTTCCGATAAGTATACTATCACAGGGTGACCACCCAACCGGGTTAAAATCGGGAAATTTGTCGGAAAACCGGGAAAAAAGTAAAAATAGCCGAAAACAACGATATTTTTAATAAGAAAAAAATCATTTGAAGCGTTAAAAAATGAATGCATTTTTTAATGTACTTCACACTCAAGAATAAACTACGAAGCTCTGTTTTATTCATAACAAGTATTCTGCGGTTGTGAAATATTATCAATAGTAACAAAAATATTCCATTCTTCTTTTTGCACAATTCTAGTGATCAGGAAATCGGGAGGATTTGGAACAGGAAAATCGGGAATTTTAAAATTATATTTAAGCGGCGGCCATCATGTTTCAATTATCATTTGTTTATTTTCCATTTAGGAAATATATTATTTAAAAAAAAAAAATTAAAATTATTGAAAGTTTTTGTAATGAATTATTGAAAGTTTTTATAATGAATTATAGACTTTTTGAAATATTTTTGCGCTTGGCCAGTTCACAACGCGCAGATAAAGATGCATATTATGAGATGGTGCTAACATTTCGCTTACATTACTATTTTCGTGTACTATCAGTTACACTCTTATTAGTGTGATTAATCTCAGGTATGGTCTTCTTAATATGCCGATTTCTGGAAATTCAACTGGACAAAATATTTTTGTACACATCTTGCTGATCGATTATGAGGAAAGGAGGTATTTTTCTCGAAGTGGGCAACGAAAACTTTATTTAATGAAAATATACGGGATTTTTGCTAATGAAAAATGCCTTTAAATTTAATTATATCGTTTTATAGAATGGAAAACAAAAAAAGAAAATTGTAACTTAAAGGGCGAACAATAAATAAATGGCAAATTTAACTTGATCATAAATGCCTGCATTAAAAGTTATATGTTAGAATTCCGCACTTTCGTATTGTAAGAGTAAAGATGCAGCTTTTTTTATACTTTTTTTTTCTTTGTTTTTTGTTGTTTTTTTTTATAAATTGGGAGTTGTACCATTATTATTCCTATAAATTAAATTTAAAACGAATCTTACGATAAGCGCTAACACGTCAGTTTTCGGTGTCATAATTTTGTAAATATTATTAAACAGAATTTTCGTTTACAGTTACTATTGGAGAAATTTTTTGACACCGTCGTAATGTACCTTTCTTCCTTCTGAACGTTGTGTTCTATATTTTCACCTGTTGAAGCGGCTTCCTGTTCATTATTGCGCGTCTTACATCCTGTCCTTTCCTTCTTTCATTATCCCAACTATTAGTTCCTTAAAAAATTTAACTGGTGGCTCCTTTCTTGTTTTTGTATAAATGTCGTGGTTAACGTACCCACAAAACAAAAAAAAAAAAAAAAAAAAACTTTCTGTCGTATGAATTTGAGGCTATGCGTGTTGAGACAATATTCGGCAGATCGGTTAGGAAAAGTTTAATTTTCCAGCATCCTCCCACCCCATCCCTCGAATATAATGTATCAAGTTTTTCCAAAGGGTTAAACGCATTCTTTTTTTTTTTTTTGTTTTATCCGATATTATACAAATTTGCGTTTTGCATTAATTGTTGTGCTCGAAATTGTCAGCGTATGCGTATGTTTTTGGTGGTTTTATATTTATATACGTTTATTTGAGAAGAACAAAAAACGTCGCGCGTGTATATCTTTGATTTTAACATGCATTTCTTTTTACAGCGGGTTCGAAGAGAACGAAAGCTTTACTCAGATGAATGGGCTTTAGGAGGTGATGACGATGATGCGGACGAAGGTGGGTTGCATGTATTTAACATCTACGAGAAACTGGAATCTTCACGATTTGAACAGAATTTTGTGATGGAAATGAAAGGCTCAGGTAATAAAATTAATTTGTTTAATTAATAGTGAATAATAGTTTAGTTCATCGACGATTATTGTATTGCGGATTTCTAGTTGGGGGTATAGATTTAACGATTATTTTGTTGTTTTCTTTATTTCAACATTATCTAGGTGGAAAATAATTGAAAAAAATTACGCGAGGAAAATATTGAAATTAAATACTTTATTTTTTTTTTTTTACTGTTCGCTGCAGTGGTATATAGAGGAATCGTGGTCTTGTTTTTGACAGGGGGAGTTGGGGGATATTAACCGTTTAATACTTTATTAAAGTAAAAATTGAAAACGGTTTTTGAAACATTTAAAAAATCTAATTTGCTTTTCTTTTTGATTGTGTCATTCGTAACTGTTTCATGTACGCAGAAAATGTTGAATAGTATTTCCACTACTGGTATGTAATAATGATCCTTAACTGAAATTTCTGCCACATTTTTTGCCGAGCCTCTTCTTATTCCTATCTTAAATTTTTATGACATACGTACTAGAGACGAAGTTTTCTGTTTTAATAATTCCTATAAAAGTTCCTCCTGGAGATTACGAGCTACACACTCTAGTTGACCTGTTACAAACCCAGCCATCAAGAGAATGGATAACGGTTTAAGTGGTTCCGCGCTAAAGAGGACAAAAAGGTCTCCGCTTACCCGAAAGCCATCCGTTGGAGTTGTATAATTAGCTATCTAAGTTAGGTGTATGTATTTTGAAGCGGAGAAAAAATGTTTCGAAGGAAAGTTCAGTGTTAACCCCTACGTCTATTATGAACGAGTATCTATGAAATCAGAAATAATCAAATAATTGAAGGTGATAAGAGGCGATCAAAACAATGAATTGTAGGATAGTCGTTAATTCTTGTGTAAAGATAGAACAGAGAGGAGAAAAATGATTTCGAAAAATGGTTAATCAGGAAAGATAAAACTTTCTTCGAAACACCTTATCATAAAAAATAAACATTTTCGCAAACAAAATCTTCCACCTAAGGTAGAAAACAGAAGAAAAAAAAACTATGTCTGTGAAACGGCAGTCAGGCTATAAAAGATTAAAGACTTCCTTTCAAATGTATATATAAAGTGGGAGGAACGGCTTTATAGAAAAAAGTATCCGGTGATATTTTAATTTGGACTTTTAGGGGTCCCGGGACTTCCGGTGCCTTTCTGTATCAATGGGGAAAGATTACTATTTAAAGAAAAGACGGCGTATTTTAATTACTCATCGGAACTTGCGTAAAGTACGAAGAAACTCTGTTTGGATAATATTTGTTTATTTGTAAATATTTGTTATTTAAATATAAATCGGAAATATCGTTTATCGATATGTCGCATTTCATATCGATATGATCTGTGGCAACATTTAAAATTGACCGTTGACCAACGGTTAAAAAACATGGCCGTTTTTTTATTGTTTGTTATTCGTTGTTCGTTATTCGTTATTCGTGCAATTTACTAAAAACAAATTCTGTCGTTTCAATGTTATTTTGAATACAATTCGTTTATTTTTTGTTCATCATTGTGCTTAATATTGATTTGCATCCGGCAAACAAATAAACAAAACATTTTTGGTCCTCCGGGCCGGATTCAGTCAATTTCGCGTTTCGAGCTAATCTCAAAAAAAAAAGCTAATTTCGTATATTTTACTTAATTTCTTCGGTAAGAAATAGATCTTAAATCGTGTTTAAACTTCGGAATTTACAACTCCGAATATCGTGTTCGAATCACGTTCCCATCGGTTACAAAAGCAATAAAGAGCCTATTTACTTTACCGTGTAAAATTCGAAGTAGTGCTATTCGTGTATTTTTCGGAAGCCCTATATCGTGGGGAAAAAAAGGAAACATATTCGGTTTTTTAAAGTGCTATCGTGGATCGGGAAGTTGCTCGTTTACTCAATCGTCGATTATTTGAATACAACACCGGAAAATTATTCTCTTCTAGTTTCAGTAAGCATTATTATTTTCTTTTATTATTATAAGTTACATTCGATCATATTGATAAATATTTAGTCGTTTTCATTTGAATAATTTCATTCCATTCGTAATCGGTGTTACATAATTTAGGACACTAAAATTTAATTTCTTGTTCGGATATCACTTCGCAAATTTCGGTTTTAAATTAAGTATCACTAATCTTTTTTTTTTTTTACTATAATCGGTAATAAAAAATTCTAAAAATGGATCAAATGAAAAAAAAAAGGATTCATCTTTCTAAACTGCAACTCGGCAGAATAAAAAGTCAAATTGAAAAACTTCT
Organism: Icerya purchasi; assembly: GCA_039619475.1. NCBI lineage: Eukaryota > Metazoa > Arthropoda > Insecta > Hemiptera > Monophlebidae > Icerya > Icerya purchasi. The sequence goes on along the minus strand of CM077115.1, from coordinate 334,241,018 downwards.
TAAACAAACACTAGACACGGGACTAGTTTCTCGGTTTGAAGTCGAAGTGAATAGATTTCGCATCCAATTAGATGTACACCAAACAGAAATTGAACAACTTCTCATGGCAGCAGATGAAGAAGCCGAAGACTATGATAAATTAGCTGATGACATGATGAAGGACCTTCAAATATGGAACGAAACAGGCACTTTGTATGAAGGGAAATTTAAATCATTTCAAAAAAAATTGTCTGTAGAATCACATCGAGATGCGTTACTGCCAAGCGACGTAAATCAGTCAGTTCGTCAATCATCAGCAGCTGTTCCCAAACTCGAAAAGATTCAAGTTCCCTCGTTTAACGGTGATTTACTTAGTTTTAAAAATTTTAAAGAACTGTTTGAAAACCTTGTACATAATTCCATTGATTTATCAAATGTACCAAAATTATTTTATTTAAAACAATCATTAATTGGTTCAGCTCATGAAATAGTTCGCGATTTCGAGTTAACGGATAGTGCGTATCCGGAAGCATGGGCTTATCTACTATCGCGTTACGATAACAAAAAAACAGTAATTCGCACACTATTTAATAAGTTGCTTAACTTGGAACCAATAAAAAATGAAACTAAAATTCGCTCGCTATTAGATCAAACTGACGTGATTGTTCGATGTCTTAAATCAAACGGTGAAATTATGGAACAAACTTTTTCGAAATTCGTTGCACATATAGTCATTTCAAAATTAGACGGGCGTACTGCCAGAGAATTCGAAAATTCTTTGGACTCGAGTGCGGAGTTCCCGAAATGGGATAATCTACAAAAATTTTTACAGGCAAGATCGTTCGCTACCGACAATTATCTATTATCGGTTCATAAATCGTCATCGGTAGTAGCTCAAAAAGCGGAAAAGAAATCGTTCACAACAATCGTAAGCAAAACGCCGAAATGTGTTGTATGTTCGCAACAACATTACCTAAATCAATGTGATAAATTCCATGCTAAATCGGTCAAGGGAAGATTCGATATCGTTAAAAAAGATTCGGTTATGTGTGAAATGTTTTAACAGCGAACACGGATTAATTAAATGTATTCGTCCGAACTGTTCAAAATGTGGTGGTAGGCATCATCAGATGTTACATCGGGAGAATGATTTCCACAAGCCTATTTCTGTTGAAGGATCGTTATCGGTAAATGGTTCTCAGTCTACTAACGCCACAAAAACTTCGTTCACCGGCATAGCAACGTCAAATGTAAATAAATTGGTAGTACTCCCAACCGCAGTTGTATCAGTAGTGCAGCCAACTGAGAATGGATTTACAAAAGTCATCAAAGCTCGAGTTCTTCTTGACAATTGTTCCCAGGGAAATTTAGTTACCGAAAAATTCGTTAATAACAATAGATGGGTTACATCAAAATCATTAGGCGTCTCAATTGGAGGTGTAACTGGAGATTGCACATCATCGAGTAGAACTATAAATTTCATTTTGAAATCTCGTTTCGGAAGCTTTTCGATAGAAGTAGAAGCTGACGTTGTAGCTCAAATTCCGTTTAAAATTGTTTCTGATCCGATTACAAAGACAATCGTAAATAATCCGACGTTTAATTTCGCTGAAGATCAACTTCGTCATGATCATGTGGATATTGTAATCGGCGCCGAGTTTTATGAAGCAATTATTTCAAACGAAAATTCCCAATACGAAACACTTTTTCTTCGTAACTCGAAACTCGGATGGTTGATCAGTGGTCCATACGTGGTACAAAACAAACCAAATAATGAGTATTGTGGTTTGACAACATTCGATATCGGTCGACAACTAGAAAAATTTTGGTACATCGAAGAAGCAAGTATTGAAAACCAGTCTAATTCGGAGCATGAAAATTGCAATGCCCATTTCGAAAAGACGTATTCGCGCACCAACAGTGGCCGCTTTTTAGTAAGATTACCTCTTAAAAAGGACCCGTCTCTCATCGGTGAATCGCGGGAGAGGGCTGTTGCACGGTTAAACGAAATGAAGTGCGCATGAATGCAGAAATTCTGATTCAATATATCGACTTCATGCGCGAGTATGAAAACCTCGGCCACATGGAAAAATGTCCGTCCACAATTTTATTCGAAAATTCGTTCAATCCAGCATACTACATACCACATCAAGCGGTTTTACGACCAGAAACTACAACAATAAAGCTGCGTGTCGTATTCAATGCAACAGCAAAATCAAAATCGGACGTTTCGTTAAATGACATCTTGATGGTCGGTTCAGCAATACAGCCGCAACTATTCGACATTCTCGTTCGATTTCGCGAACATAACATCGCCTTTTCTGCCGACATTTCAAAAATATATAGACAAATTATAGTTTACCAAGAAGATCGGGATCTTCAGAGAATTGTTTGGCGAGAAAAACACAAAGAAAAGGTTCTCGATTACCGTTTGAAGACGGTTGCATATGGAACTGCTCCAGCATCGTTCTTAGCAACAAAATGCCTCGCGGCGCTAAGCAACGAATTGAATGATTCGAATCCTGCACACTTCTTAATTGGCAAACCTGTCTGCTCGATATCAGTCATAGAACAAACAACTGACAAGTCGCTCAAGTTATCCGAACGATTCAAACTTTCGAGAAATCAGGTTCAAGGGTTTTGGTCCGTTTGGTCTAAAGACTATCTCAATATGTTAAAGGGCCGAGACAAGTGGAGTTCGCCTATCGAGAACCTGCAGTCGGTGATATCGTCCTCATTAAAGAAGACAACTCTAGGCCATACGAATGGCACATAGGTCGCATTGAGCAAGTTTATCCAGACCTACAAGGACAGGTGCGGGTCGTATCAATTCGTACAAGAAATGTTGTTAAAAAAAGATGCACCGATAAGATTGTGAAATTGCTGGACAACCTTTAGAAGTGTCCAGCCGCGGGAGTATGTTTGGATAATATTTGTTTATTTGTAAATATTTGTTATTTAAATATAAATCGGAAATATCGTTTATCGATATGTCGCATTTCATATCGATATGATCTGTGGCAACATTTAAAATTGACCGTTGACCAACGGTTAAAAAACATGGCCGTTTTTTTATTGTTTGTTATTCGTTGTTCGTTATTCGTGCAGCTCGTGCAATTTACTAAAAACAAATTCTGTCGTTTCAATGTTATTTTGAATACAATTCGTTTATTTTTTGTTCATCATTGTGCTTAATATTGATTTGCATCCGGCAAATAAATAAACTAAACAAACTCCTCTTCTTCTTTGTGACACGTGCAGTATGCGTTTGTTTTAAATTTTGTATTACATAAATGCGTCAATTTCGGTCACTTATTACCGAATATGCACGGAATCCTCAGCACCAGTAAATACCATATCACAATAACGTTTTGTTACTGCATGATCTATATGTAACTGTCCCGGTTAAATAACAGCAACCTACATCACCCGTTAATATCAAAGAAATGTAGTTTAATAAGGCAAGTACTCATTAATGAAAAATAACGGTATTTGTACCCCTGTAAGGGTAGTAGTGAATCCGAATTTCAGGTTTAATCGAATATTCGTTACTTAGAAACGCTGTGTAGGATTTGCAACAACAACTGATTAAAATGACATCTGCTTGTTTGGGACAGGTAAAAACAAAGAACGCGACTTGCAGTGTGTCCAGTTATACATTTATACGTTTATCGGTTCTATAATATAACTCAAGAAGGTCGAAACATTTCGTTTATTTGTACGTTGTTTTCCGATAAATGTATTTAAAATTATTAATTTTTGGTAAATAACAAATTTTTGATTTAAAAATTAAAATTACATGTATATGGTTTGACATATTACACGCTGTTCCTCTATTACTTCTTCAACTAGAACCAAAAAAAAAAATATATATATATATGTATTAAAATTGATTTCCGTGATTTTACCTTTTTATTAATTACTATCATAGTTCTCATGAAAGTCTACAAGTTCTGAGAATTTCTTTAAAATTTTTGGAGTAACATAACGTGTGACCTTCCTCCGTGAAAATTGTTAAAAAAGCAGTAAACTTTTATCATCATATAATAGTAATATTTCCTTTAGTTAAATTATGTATTATACGAATTTTTACCGGTATTATTATTGGCTTAAACATACTTCATAAATTTAACGTGAAATCCGGAATTGCTGGAGCGAAGGAAAGAACATAATATTAGGTTACAATAAAAACAGTATGTAAATATTTATATACATGTGTGTGTGTATATATATTACGACGTAGGCCCCCATTAGAAAAAATGTCTCAATTTTATGTAATGTTTGTTATATATTTTAATTTTTACCGACTTCCAAAAAGGAGAAGGTTATATGTTTGTCGCTTATGTTTGTTTTTTTTAACGTTTGTTCGCGCATAACTCACATTTATATAGACCGATTTTACTGATTCTTTGCCCGTAATTCACGTTTGCGTTCGGTGGCGGTTTCCGTTTTTAGAAACATAATGAATACACTTCTTATTACTGTGCAAGTTGATGAATAAGAAGTCCCACCATAGAGAGAAGCATGTAAAGACTATATTTCTAATTTAATTATACCATGGAAGCGTAAAAAAAAGTAATATTTATTCAGTGGCGGATCCACGGGGGGCACCCCTCCCCCACCCGCACCAAAGAACCAAAGCCTCTATGAAAAAATTTGTTATAACAGAAACCTCTAGTTTATGCTATAAAATATTTGTATGAAATTTAAAACATATGGATTTTAATAATTAATATTTAATACTATTTTCGAGTAAAACTATTAATGTTCCTTTTTTATTCTATTTTAAATACAACTGTCGTCGATCTTTTGCCTTTTTTTATTTCGTAACGTAAATGGAAATAGTTCAATGAGAAATGTATATATATATTTTTTTTACTTGCTCACGAACAAAGAATTCGAATCGGATTATTAACCAAAATAAAAAAGAAGAAAAGTCTAATAAAAATACTATCTTTCCTACAATTTCTAAACTGCCATATTTAAGGTATAATTTTATAATTTCGTCTTATTTTTCACCCCTAAGAGTAAATCAAAAGTTAAATTAAAAATTGTAATAATTATGTATTTTTAAAACATTTTTATGAATTTCTAAAGTGTGATTTTCTTTATGAAACAAGGAGTATTTCTCAAATCTACTGCCTACCGTAAAAGATTTTACGTAATTATATAATCCGTCACCCGTGTTCTTCTGGATCTTCCCCTGATTTATATGTGTTGTAGTATGTTAAGTTGTTTCGGTAGTTTAATAAAATTTATTTATTTTTTTATTATATAAGATTGAGACTTTTTTTCGTTATAAAATCTAATGGGGCCGGCCTAAGAATTTTGTTGTAAATTCTGATAATTTGATACAAAGTATAGAAGGGAAAGAGCCCGAAATATAAACAAGGGGGTCAAGGGGCACATCCCCTTGCGAGGCCAAAATGGTCGAGTTTATATATATATATATATTGTAATGTGCCCATTACATGAGCTCAGGGTAAATTTCAAATAAAAAAGAAATAAAAATAAAATAACATAAAAAAAATAATAATTAAAAATAGGTGGTGCGAGAGTAAACGTAAATGTGCACGTGATTGAAGTCTTGTTTGTCGGTCGGGGGTAAAAAGACTATCACATGGTCAGACTGGAGAAAGGTCGATGGTTGGTCCCCGCTGGAACAAATGACAAGTAAAATGATGAGAGAATAGATAGAAAATGGAAGCCAGGTGGGAGACAGTTGCGGTTGAACTTTCTTAGGAAATTTTTTGAACAGGAGACCGTGCTGGCATCCCTGGGCATTTAACCTAAACGATTATACTGTTTCAATATATATATATATACATATATATTAATTACAATGTAATGTCCCAATTTTATATAACGTTTGTTATATTTTATAGGATTTCTGTGATTATGTTATTATATTCATATGGACCGATTTAGAATTACGTTGTCAATTTTGATCATTTTATACAAAGTACAGAAGAGAAAGAGATAGAAATGTAGGCAAGAGGGTTCAAGTGACACAACGCCTTGCGAAGCGAAAATGACCGAGTTTATATATATATATGTATATATATACACGTGGGGCGTTCAATAAATAACGTAACGTGGCTTTGAAAATAACTTTCCCGGCGTCCAAAAATTATGAAAAAAAATACCAAAAAAAACTAGAAGAAATACTTTATTTTTTGACATCATTTCCGAAATATTAGAGTATTTATCATACCGGGTCGCGAGTTCATCAATACCGTCATAGTAAAACTGGGCGGTGCATTTAGCGAAAAATTTCGTTACTGCCCCCGTGACTTCGTCGTTTAAAATTTCCCACGCATTTCAAATGGGGAAAACGTGAATATCCAAAGATGCCACATCAGGCGAGTAGGGCGTATGTGAAAGTTCGTCCCAATTTTGATTTTTAATTCACGTGCGAACGAGAACAGATGTCATTATATCGTGCAAAATCACTGCTCTTCAGACTGCAGCCTCGTCTCTTCCGATTAATCGCTCGATGAAGTGCCGCATGAGTGTCACGGTAAGTGTACTCCGTTATCGCATCCTTCCGTGTACGAAATTGCAACAGTAGCAGTCCGCGCCGGTTCCAGAAGATGATTACCTTCCGGTAGAGCATTCAGTTTTGCCTTTTGGCAGACCTAGTTGACCTTTCATTGTTCACACTTTACTCGCTTCCTTTGACTCTGAGACACACTTACGCGTCATAATGCTATTTGCATCGTATTTTATGCACAGTCTGCGATCAATTTTTGTACCTACAACTTTTTCAGCTGTCAGAAATTTCGTGACCGCGCGAAATTTAATTATTTTAGCCGAATAAAATAATTTCTAGATCGGAGCATCATAGAAAATACGGAATCCATATAAATGTATAAATTCCGTCCATCTCGAACATGGTGATTATCTTCTTGTTACTATTAATTATTAGGATTTTCAACCTATTGATTTTTATACCTGCTATGTTTATTCCTCTTTACATCTACTATATATACACATGTATTCCCTATATTCACTTCAGTATGTTTTAAGTTTCCTTTAAGTTAGTTTTAGCTGATGATGGGTTATGCCCGAAAACGTTTCTAAATAGGTATTTATCTAATTTATTGTTCTATATTGTTTGTTATTAAAGTTTGCTTTATTATATATTTACATAGTTATTCACTAAAATACAAACACATCATAAAAACATAAATAAAAAAGTTCTTTTATAAAAAAAATACCGACTTCACTTTAAAACTGAAATACGAAGGAACCTTTACGAAACTAGTCCATTATAGCCGAAAGTGGAAACCTTCTGGGGTGTATGTTGAAAAAAACAGTAATAAAACAAATTAAAAAAAAAAAAAAAAAAAACAAAAAACATATAAAAGTGAGATTGCCGTTGGACAAATTCCCCATTTTAAAACCTATTAGTAATTCCGCGCGTTTTTCAACCCTCTCATTTTTCAAATTGTTTTTACCCTTCAAATTCTGTTCATTAACACGTGTTAGGAATTCCCACGTTCCCAAATACACTATTTTTATATATAATCTTTATTATTATTATTATTATTATTAATCTTATTTTTCGGTTCTGGTTAGCTATGGACAGTAACTAGTGCAAGAGGAATTTATCATTATTCTTAATTTATAGAATCGAGATTCGAATCAGGTCCTACCTGAACGAAACTCCACCGTTTAACAAACTTTGCTACTATAACTACAGACATTAATCCAGAACAAGTGAAATTTTTTGAGGTGTCAATGGGCGCCTGCGGGATTCGAACCAGGTCGAAACTAAACTGCGCGCATGGTAACTGGCTCGGTAGCTGACTTGTTACATGTAATCATTTTGTTTCTTTCATTATACACCTCTTTAGGTTTTCACTTTTAGTAGTTGTTGATGGGCCAGAATCGAAAACGTGGAATTGTATTTTTATATACCATTTTTGCTTGATATTTTTATAATTATATTTACTTTAATATTTTATAATTAAACGGGCTAATGGAATTCTGTGTAATTAATTATGATTATTCTTGAACAATATTAACTTCGTGCAGTTAGCACCAAATTTAAATTGCGACAATAATTAAGAACCGTATCAAATATTCTAGTGTTCTCACTATTTAGTGATTACTGTCGTACTCATTAAATTGTAATTATTATTACAACTTGAATTTGGTGCCACCTCCAAAAGGTTAATGTTTAAGAATAATCATAATATTTTCTTAAGATATGTTATTCTAAAAAATATTGTTTTTTATTTTTTAGTGCGTTTTCATTAAATTTCTAGAGTGAAATCGATTTATTTTTTTTATATATAAAATGAATTTTTGTAATTTAGAGTGTAAATATTTTTGAGCAATAATGCGAAGAGACTAACCATAAATGCTGCTCCTTTCTAGGCGCTATAAAAAACTGGGTATTGATTAAAAGGTATAATGTTCAAATTCAGTCAATAATGAGCTTAGAAATCTCGCTTCTGGGATTTCAAATTATCATTATTCAAATTTACCATTCCATACGAAAGAATGTTGGCATTGTCACTTAAGTTCGTTGCTCTCTTAATTTTCAAATTTTGCGGTTCAATCTAATGGAAATTTTTTGGTCAGTTTTTGTCTGGTTATATTGAGCAAAGAAAATATATCTAAGAAAATTTATTTCTTTAACGTTATTTGACTATTCATTCAGTCCTGATCGTGATCGGTACTTATATGGGACCACAATTAAAGTAAACTCTCTAACAAAGAATCATTCGATTCACTGCACATGGTCAAAAGTTATGAGCAATAATGTAAAGACGTAATGTTTTCGTCAGTGATGAACTTTTATGTGACACTGTGGTGATTTTAAATGGAGGTCTGAGTGGATAACACAAAGAACTTTCCTCAGAAGCATTAAACGAAACCAACGACTCCTGGTGGCCATCTGATTGCGTAAACAGGAAAGAATCCTCGGAACTCAATCGTCTCCGCACGTGACGTACTGCTGCGTCACATAATTACTTTAAACCAACAGCTCTCTGCCAACGAGCAGTTCCGTATGTAGTCTGTCCAACGAACCAACTGTAGCACATCTAACTTATGACTACAAGAAGCTTGTGCCACACCGTATTAACATGGAGGCCCCTGTACGCGAGATTCTCTCTAACATTCCTAGTGCAGAAGCCAAAATGTTGGCATTTGCAAAGGAAACCAGATTAAATTTGTTCGTGTAGAAGTTGAAAAGCTCTCTATGTTCTGTGATAGCCTGGACAGTTTAAGGTAGAACATAGTGATGTAATAAAAGATTTAAAAAAAAAAAAAAAAAAAAAAAATAATAAACTTAATCGTTTTCGCACGGGACATGCTACTACGTCACATAATTATCTTTATACCAACAGCCCTCCGCCAACGAGCTGTACCGTATGTAACTGCAAAGGTATATTTCAAAAACGAGGGAGCATATGCCCACAGAGAGGTTTGCTCTATCAACATCCGGCTTGCATTTGCCGTTGGGTTTTACATAATTCCAGATCCTCGGAGTACTGATAGCCAACCGAACATCCTGTACAACATTTGGGCAACTCACAGTACGTATGGTGGAATCCTATCCAACTTGTGTATGGACACTAACACGCTGGATGTCTTGCTCACAGTCAGTATGCTCGCGATGCCAAATCCGCAACAGCCGCCCATAAACATCGTAGTGTGTCCCACCTACGGCGACGTTCATTGGGGCTTTCTACCACAAGAGCAAATGTCTAGGTAAGATTGTCGAGCAACCGTTTTCAGCGGGGTCATTAGTTTTGGTCTCTAGCGGGTAAGCGACCATCAGTGTTCCCTCCGGACGACGTGAATATAGCAATGACCTTAAGAAAATAGTCTCTGAATGGGATACAGAGTTGCCTCATCTGAGCGATCCGTGTACAACCTGTCGGACTGCAGCCGTTACATTAGCAACGATGAAGAGGCCTTCCTCCGAGGCTATATTGTAGAAAGCGATATTTTATCACAGTGAAACGCTTTGAATCCAGTGTAGCACACTAAGGTATGCAGGTAGAAACTGATTATAACCTATGCTACGATCTTGTTCGCGGATCAACGAGAAAAATGAGGAAACTGAAAACCTCCATAAAATGGGAATTATTCGGAGCATTTTAAGTTGAACGGTAGAAGTGTGCGGTAAAACCGGCAGTATATTTCTCCGAAAAAATCAGCGAATAAGTTTAAATATTCCGAAGGCATTGTTTCAGTTCGAGAAGTGTAGTTCAAAGTTTAAAGTTAACTCGTTAGCTAATTGAACAAGATTCATTTAAAGTAAAAAATTGTTAACCAAACAGGTTGTTCGAGTCGCAGTTACTTAATTTATTAACGGGGAATAATTTTAAACTCTCTTAATACTTGTTGATTGTTTATTTTTACGAAATGGCGCGATTTTACTTTCACCGCATACCATGTTAAACGTGTTGGACGAATTAATAATAATCATGAAGACAAACTTGATAACGCTACTCTGCTAGTTAAGCTAGTATACGTAAGTTCTTTTAAATTTTGTTCAGTTAAAACTGTGAGACCGCACAGCCCCGCTCTTGATTTGTAAACTTTTCGTTCTCCTTTATGGGGAATAAATTGTATTTAGAGGGTTGGTTGAAAAATAGGTAGAACATAAAAAAATGATCGCTTGGAGAAAAGTCTGGAAATATTAGGCGTGTTAAAAAGAATAAGAACAAACAACAGGAATTTGTTGAAAATGAGTTTCGTTTCTTGATGGTGGTTTATCGGTGATCGGTGTTATTTTAGAAAGATTTGTGCGTATTATTAATGTGATGCAAAATTTAGAATAGTTTATTGTAGATAATTAATGGTTTGTTTTTTTTTTTTTTTTTTGTTGTTGTTTTGATTTGGTTCTGAAAAATGCGATTATTTATCTACAGAAATAAATTATACATGATGCATTTTGCCTTTGAAAGTTTATTGCGTTGCCGAATTTTGAAACTTATTTTGAAATAGTTGCAGAAACATTTGACGGAATCAGTTTATTTGAGGGATTTTCAAAATGTGCCGGGTTAGTTGTTCGTTTTATTACACCACACTGTGCAAAAACGGAGTTTGTAATATTCTGCAATTTTAAGAACAGCATTAAACGATTTTATTACTGTTGTGACGTTTAAGAACCCTTCTGTATGAATTTTACAGACAGCGCCCTTAGAGGTGGATGAAAATAGCGTATTTATTAGGCGTCTTGTTATTATCGTTCGGATGACGGTGATTTTATTCCCGTTGGTTAATTTCAGAAGAAAAGACGCGCAGAACTAATCGAATTATTCGGAGAAGAAAAATGCTGAACGAATAGTGCGGATATTTCGACACATTCATCTTCGATATTAGAATCTACAGCGAGGGTTAATGCGTGAGTGATTATGCATCGAGCTACTCGATGGTGATAGCTGTGTGTAGACGTATTGGTGTTGCCGTGTTCGTTAGAAGTATTTAAAATGTTCTTACTTGTGCACCGCATTCGACTTTGTACCGCACTTATCGGCCCCGATCATCGTTATCTTCGCAGCCTTTGACAGGCAGCCTGATTCCCGGTCTGGGTTGCGGGTTTGACGAGTATTGCTCGTATTGTTATTCTATTTGCCGTATAAAAAAAAACAAAACAAAAAAAAAACAACACACGGAAGTTCGACGCAAAAAATCACGATTTATTAAATAAGTCGTGTCTTTTGTTCATCTTAAAAATTCGAATCTTTTGTATTTTTAATTTAATAAATTTTGTGCCTTTTTCTTTTATTCTCTTGCGAAACTCTAAGCTGCTCAACCCACTTACTCGTTCTACTTCTGTATATAGTTGAATTTGTACACATTTGAGCTATTTTTTACGCTCTACAAGCCGTGCTATTTCGAGTGCATCTGAGTTGCTTAGATTTATTTCATTTAAGGACTGCGGGAAAGGTGGGATTATCCACATTGTAAAATGGGAAATATACTAAATTTCCGCTTTAATTTTCTCAGAACGAATGTGCTGCATTTTTCTTGAATGCAGATTGCCACATTTTAAGCGTTTTTTATTGATTGGCACTTTAGATTTTTTTCTAAATATCTGACGGAAGTATGTAGATCTTGTGACCTGTTTATATTGAAGTTCTTGGCTGCTGCTGTGACGATTCTCTTAATCTAATATTGCTGCAATGAAATTCTGAAATCAAAGAGCAACGGAGAATGAACAATTGCTGTATAATTTTGAAGAAAGGTAAGAGTCGAAGAAGGAGTTCGAGTGACTGTTAATTTTCCCAGCAGTACAGCCGCTTACATCTATTGGCCGTGTGCTAGAGATCACATTTAGGAGAAACAATAGCTGTATTAAAATATCATTCCAGGATGAAAATTTAAGGAAAGAGAGTATTAAGATTTAACACTTGCACACTGTTGCCTATTAGCTGGGCTGTTAAGTGACGAATAGGTTCAATAGGGAAATACAGTATAGGAAATCTGCTTTATCAGTGTAAGACGAGTTATTTTATGATGGTAAAGATACCTCTTTACATCCAGAGCGGTGTTACAAAAATGGTTAAAAGATAGAATAAGGATTTTTGCAAGGACAATATAAGGCTAAGAGAGGTGCGTGACATTGAAAACGGCGAGTTTATGAACACCACACTGTAAAGGACCAGTCGAGCTTACGGTGAAATATAACTTAAGGAGAGGACATTGTTATAATCAGCCCCCTACGTTTGGAAAAGATTTCAACTGGTTTTCAGTACGGATCAACGGAATCAGTCAATAAATAGGATGAAAAACATTTAACAAAAAATAAATCCGGTATGAAGGTAGAAACTTTAACGAAATTTGCATTATGAAAGTTAAATAATACAAAAATAACAAAAAATGGCCATATTACTATTTAGCGTTAGTTCACGATTTGCGCGAATAAATAAAGATTTACTGACGTTATTTTTAATAGTCGATCGTCGAAAATATCAGTCTAAAATAGCCAAGAGTTCTGAAAAAAGCTATTTCAGTATTTGTTTAGAGGAACTAGGAAAGTTTAGGAAGAGAATTAGTGGGAAAGAAGTAGCTTTAGTAGCAAAACGCGAGAGTTAGAAAAAAAAAAGGAATAACGGATAATCGAAAGGTATATTAAGATAGCACTAGATAGTCGCAAGGTATACGAAGATAACGATGGAAAATATTCAAAAAAAACTAAAGAACAAGCGATAGTAATAAAAATCGAAAAACAAATTCAAAACAAAACGAGCGAATTCAAACCGAAAAAAATAAAACGTAGCGTATATACAACGGAATTCTTGTAATTAAAAAATAATTATAAAATTTTAAAATGAAAAGCTTAATTAAATTATGCGAATATGAACTGTGTGAAAATTTTTTAAATTCCAATAGATTAATGAATTGAGGAATCATTCTTTTATAAATAACCAGCGAACAACGTATTTGAAGAAGATCTGTTAAGTAGAAAGCGGGATTAGTATGGAGAATTGGTTGTTCTCTAGAATGTTGGTCGGCGATTACGATTGATAAGAAAAAAAATACAAAAAGGTGTTTAGCTTGATGATTGCGGAAAATAGTGCTTGATTCTCGATGAAAAATGGAAAAAAGAGTCATTGTGCCCAGTAAGGTGAACGTGCGTGTGTCAACAACGCACATAATGCTCAGCGGGGTAAATAAGGAAGGGAATTAATCCGGCACTATAGCTATCCTGATTCAGTAGTGCCAAAAATGACCGACAAAAAGTGGGAAGAGGACGCACCATCCCCCACATAACGGGACCAATTGCGTTAACAGTACCTTTAACTAGCAAAAAGGAAAAATTTCATCACAGTATTGCCCGCATGCTATTACACTACTCCGTATATAATTGAGGAAAGTCTTTACTGTCAAGCGCCATGATCGCATCTGCACGAACAAAGCCTACGGCGCTGCGCATATAGACGATACATAAATCATTATTCACTCTACTGTTAGAGCATTTGGGAAAGTTTGCTGCCAATTAGAGAAAAGGTTAGTAATTGAGGTTGGTTGTTCGAAAAGATTTCAAACAATGATTGAGATTGGAAAGCGAAACGAAAAATGGATTGATTGTTTAGAAGAATGTGATTAGCGGGTAGAACGGCAGGTTTGAGGCGGAAAAGTCAGATCCAAAATGAGTAGCAGTTCGGTTTTAGGTTGGAAGTGATACCCAAGAAGAAGAAGTAAAACCAGAGTAAAAGAACTGAAAATATTTAAAAAGATCTACAAAAAAAAGCTAGAGATTTTCAAATGAATAAGAGAAATCAACAATAGATCGAAAGCTGAAGCGATCTACTTTAAAGAAGATCTACTCAAAAGAGAGAGGAGATGAATATTAGAAAAAGCAAAATATTCAGAAAGAACTGATGATGGGGATGTGGTAGCTTTTAAAGATACCATTTAAAGTTGATTGTGAACACTTGAAGCTGAAAGATTAGGAAAGATGAAGATTGATGAGAAACTGAAAGTCGAAGGACTTGTAACGCAGGTAGGAAAACTATCATTAAGAAAAATTAGGTAATTTTGAACGACGATATTTTCCATCGCGGAACCATAGCGTTTGTGTAACCATCGCAGTTTGGAAGAGGAAAGTAAAACCTCCAATTTCTTCATATATACAGGGTGCGGCAGCATAACTTCCTTTTTTAAAATGCGTCACTTTTTTGGCTACTAAATTTTGTTAAAGAGAAATAATAACAGAAAATCGAAATAAAACTGCAAGGGAAGAAGCATACATATAGCCCTCCAATTGGGGGGATCTAGAGTATGTTATTTAGATTTTCTGTTATTATTTCTCTTTAACAAAATTTAGTAGAAAAAAAGTGGCCCATTTTAAAAAAGGAAGTTATGCTGCCGCACCCTGTATTAAAAGGAAATGAGAAGGAATTAAAAACGGTTGAAAAGGAAAGGTACGTAAATTATGATGAGAACGGAGATGAACTGAGATGAAGTTAAACAGTTTAAAGGAGCTATTAAAAATTAAAATTCAGATAAGATTACGAGTGCAGGGAAGAGATGGGACGGAAAAATGTATGTCGTTAATTAGAAAATGAATGTAATTTCTGATTAATTAGATCTGACTACGGAAGCTATTGAAATAGAGAAATGGCCCAATTTTAATGATGAGGATGTTTTTCCGATTCCTTCAAAGTGAATATCTGTAATATCGTTGGTTGAGAGTAATATGTAATTGTTGCGTTTTTTACACGACTTCGGTTGGTTTCCTCTTGCAGTTGTTGGTTCCCTTTTCCTTTGCATATTCAGTTTTGTTGTTTAATCATCTCAGTTTGGAAATTTTCTTACTACGAAAGAACGCGACTGTCAATCGTAGATTTTGATGAAATTTTGATATGTTGTAAAAAATTTTAAAATATTAGACACCTATTTTTTTTCTGTCGGTTCATATGCAGTTGAAAGGGGTGAAATCCATCCCTAAAACTTTTAAAACAGTTTTTTCCACATATCTCGGTTCCAACTTCATATTTTTCAATAAAGCAAAATAGAGATTGTTTCCTATAAAAGATGTTACTAATCGATAATGATTTAAGCGGCAAGGGTTGCATGCCCTACTTTAGGGGGTGAAAACACAAATTTTTCAGCTTAATTTTGAAAATAAAATTTATAAAACAGTTTTAAACATTTTTAAAACTTGTTCTAAAACATAAAACAAAAAAATATAATTGACCTATTTCGGCATTTTAATATGTATTACCCCTAAACCCCTAATATCTTTATACATGTGTTTCAAGCGAACAAAATTCGTTTAAAATTCGTGTATAGGGGGTTTTCGAGGTCGCTCACTATGAATCTGATATTAGATTTTGTTGATTCAAAATGGCGGATCCAATATAGCGGACGGAAATGTCACAAAAAATTTAATTTACATAAAAGCTTTTATATTGGGGTTTTTGAGGTCGCTAGTAACGAATTTACAATTAGACATTAAAGATTTATAATTAAGACAAAGGAAAATCTCAAACATATTTTACTTGGTATTAAAACTTGTCTGCAAAAGTGTCCAAGGGCGTTAATTCCAAATGCGAGGCACGGGTTTTATATTCTAATCAACCAGTGATCCATACCTGAATAATCCTAAACAGACCAAAAACATGCGAGCTTAACCGTAAAGATTCGCGGGCCTAATTTGTAAAATCAAAAACATTTAAACCCCAGACAG
This sequence comes from Icerya purchasi, assembly GCA_039619475.1. Lineage (NCBI taxonomy): Eukaryota > Metazoa > Arthropoda > Insecta > Hemiptera > Monophlebidae > Icerya > Icerya purchasi. Next base: position 334,224,874 of record CM077115.1, on the reverse strand, counting down.
GTCGAAGACCTGTGAATCAAACCTATAACCCCGAAACCGTAGATGGACGGAAGGCCTATTCGTTTTATTAGTGTATTATAAAACAGTTCTTATAATGTACTTATTGAAAAAAATTATCGATAAGATTCTTTTTACATATTTAACTTTATTTATAATTCCCGTATATATGCTTCTGAAACAGAACCCATTTTCCCTACAGTTTTGGTAATTTTTTAATGTCATTATCGAAAAACGAATGCGGTAAGTCGGAGAGTCAATTGCGCACAAATAGCATACAACCTTCATCACCTTCGAATCGTTGTCCACCTAATGCCTCTTTCAACGGTCCAAACAAATGGTAATTGCATGGACTTAAATCTGGACTATATGGCAGATGTTCAACGGTTGTCCAGTGCATTTGATTAAGTTTAGCTTGAGTAAGGGCAGCTGTGTGCGACCTAGCGTTATCATGTAAGAGCAATACGGATCGGATCAGAACGCCGCGTCTTTTGCAACAATATGCCGTCTTGGCTGAATCCAGAAGTTGACGGTAGTATTCGCTTCCATTGTTAGCCGTCTGTCACGTTTAATGAGACTTTCAACTAGCTGAATGTTTTCGCGGGTAATGCTCGTGTTCGGACGATGTAGATGAGTCAAATTTTCGACTGTATTTCGACCACTACTGAACAAACGATGATACCTGACTCTTCGATAATGTGTTTCATTTCCGAACTGTGACCGCAATCTATCGAGCAGAATTTCACTAGCTTTTACTACACCTTCGTTATTAAGAAACTTGATAATAATGCGTTGCGCAGCGCTACTTGCTACTCGTTGCTCACTCATCGTAAACAAACGCGGTAGAACGTGTTTTGTTGCACTACTACTGAACTGAGTGCGTCTAAAGATACCAAAAAATTCCAAGTTACATCGCGCAACGTGAGTTCGCTTGGCTTCACTTAAAAAAATTTTGTTTATATTTGACTGACCCTTGCACAATTGAACAAAAAAATTCAACACGACCATATTCACTCATGAAACAAAAAAATAAAAAAAGATCAAGTGTCAACACGATATTAATCAATTATAAAAACTTATACTTTTAAAATATTTATAATTTTTCAGTTTTACATCGCGGCGTCAAAAATATTTTGCGGATAAAAGTACTAAATTTTGAAAAATTCTGCAAGTAATAAAAGCAACGAATGTAGTGTTTATTTTATCAAGAAGGAATCTTGCCAACGAATTCCCAAAAACAACGTGCGATAGAAATTTAATTAATACATCTTCTATGGAAGGAAGAGGTATGATGAAATAGAAGGGACATTGCTGTCTCCTGAGTTTAAAGTCAAAAAGTTTTATCACTCCCCATGTTGTCCTCTCCATTCAAATGATGCGGCTGTTTGTGACGCCGATCACGTGTTCTTGAGTGCTCTGCTCTTTTGGTGGAATGTTCGGCTCTCTACTCCCTCTTGCTTAGGCTGGGGTTTCCTGCCCCTTTTTGTGCCCGTTGTATCCCTTCTTTTCCTTCTATACTTATTATCCCTCCCATTGTTTCCTTCTTATTAACGATATCTGATCGTCTCACTGATATAACTTTCGTTTTCCTTTAATTGTTTCTCGGTGAAGGTCCTTGGTTGACAAGCCCAATCTTATTCATTCCCCCCTTTTTTTTTATTTAAAAAAAAAAAAAAAAAAAAGTTGTATCACCATCAAAAAAAACTTACATGAGAACTCACGCCATAATCTCCAGTAATTTTTGTAAAAGCATATTTATTTGGCAAAATAATTGTATAAAATACAATTTTAGACGAATTTAACAGCCACAATAGGTGTTACCATCCGCATGGCAACATCAAAACTAGGGGCTAAAGTGTTTTATCTGCTATTTCGAAAATAAATAACAAAAATTTTTTTTTAAATTTAAATAAAACAATTTAGGCCCCCATTTTTGGTGTTGTCATGTCGATGGTAACACTTATTATGGTCGTCAAATTCGTCTTAAATTATATTTTATACAATTATTTTTCCATATAAATATTCCTTTACAAAAGTAACGTAAGATCTCACGTATCTTTTTGATAAGGATACAACAGGCCCAGAACTTATCTCGGGTTTAGGAGTTTCGGATTTTAAAAACCCGGTCATTGACCTGTTTGCGGTTTAGAGGTTGTATGGTTCAAATCTCAGCTGCGGTTTGGGAGTTTAGAATTACAAAAAAAAAAAAAAAACGCTTTCGGTCTGCCCGGAGTTTAGAGATTGTGCAGTTGAAACCACAGGCCTTCCGCCAATCTGGAGTTTAGGTGTTAGTGATTTTACATACAAGGCCTGCGAAGTATAAAGATATTAGAGATTTAGGGGCAATACATATTAAAATGCCGAAATAGGTCAACTTTATTTTTTTGTTTTATGTTTTAGAACAAGTTTTAAAAATGTTTAAAGCTGATTTATAAATTATATTTTCAAAATTAAGCTGAAAAATACGTGTTTTCACTCCCTAAAATAGGGGATGCAACCCTTGCCGCTTAAATCATTATGCATTACTAACATCTTTTATAGGAAACAATCTCCATTTTGTTTTATTGAAAATTATGAAGTTGGAGCCGAGATATGTGGAAAAAACTGTTTGGAGGGGTAAGGTTTAGGGGTGGATTTCACCCCTTTAAACTGCATATGAACCGATTAAAAAAATAGGTGTCTAATATTTAAAAAATTTTTACAACATATCAAAATTTGCGACTTACAACAACTCGCGTACTTTTCTTTTTTCTGGGCCGGTTTTTTTTTGTTTCTTTTTTCCTTTTGCACTTTTAGTTTGGTGATATAGCGGCTTTTTTTTCTTAAAATTTCTTTTTTTTTTCTTCTCTTTCTTAAAAAAGTTTTATTTTTAAAGTTCATGTTTTCCGTGTTGATACTTTCATTCTCGTGTTTGTTTTTTCATATTATTATTATTATTATTATTACTGTTCCTTTGGTACTTTCGGTTTATTGTATTTACTCGCCTCTTTTTGGAAATTTTTGACTGTTTTTTATTTCTATAATTTTTACTATTCAAATCCATCCTTTTCGTTCCGTTAGTTCAATTTGTTTCTGATGATGGCAAATGTATAAAGTATTAAGATTAATTTCTAAACATAATATCTACCGTAAATTATTTTCCTAATCATACCCACCATGGAAGTTTTATAGAGCAGAGAAAAATCCTCCAGAGGAATGTTTTAACCCAGTTTCTGAGAGTAGAGCAGTATTTATATTGCCGTCCAATCTGCGGCTGCTTTAGTTGAGGTGGGAAAAACACGGTGAGGAAGAAAATATGAAATATGAACAACAATAAGGAAAGAAATAAAATAAAACGAAAATGAGATAGTGAGATAAAAAGGAGAATAGGAGAAACCAAACGAGACGGAGTTTATGAATAAGATATTGTAAGGGCTATGATGTAATACCGTCATCACATTTCATCACAATTGCAAATCGCGAATAATAAGATAGTAGAGAGCGAGGAGTAGGATGTACAATGAATCGATAAATTCAAGTTTCATCGCGTGTAGGCCTTGTATACTATCAATAATGTTAAAGGCAGTGAGTAACGCACCAGTATAAAGTTCTGTGACAAAGTATACAACCAAATGAGAAAAAAGTAATCGTAAGAAAAAGAAAATGATAGTCGGAAGATGCCGTCCGAAACAGCGACACCTATGATAATGTGTCTATATCGTCAACTAGCCTGATTAAAGAGAAAAGTAGAAATCAATCAGTATTGAGACTGAAAAAACGAATTTCCCGTTAGCAGCCTCATATACCAAAAGCCGTTATAGTATTTATGAGTCCGTACACATTACAATGTACAGAATCCTAATAAAATGGTTCAGAAACGACAAAAATGTACAAATCAATAACTCATGAACAGAGTTTGATTTAGAAACTTCAAAGTTGGATCATAAATTACAATTAAAATTCTCTTTTGGGCGGCAAAAATTTCAAGAAACCGTCAAGAATATATAATATGGTATTTAAAATGACCGTAAAAATCACCCTTAAAAGATTCACAACTTATTACCAGATAAACCCTCTAAGAGTGAAATTCAAAATCTAAAACAACAACCAGAACCTCTTTCATAAAATCAAAAAATTACAGTATAAAATTATTTAAAACCCTCCCTTTTGGACAGAATACAGCAAAAAAACGGAAGTTCACAAAGTAGCTCGAGTAAAAACGTTGAGGAAACCAAAATTCATCTTAAACATGCATAAAGGACCGCCTTATAGGAAAAGTATAAAGGGTGTTGGGATTTAGGATGGAACTAGTGTTTCTGAAAGGGGGCTTAATGTGTGAAGAGGGTGTAATGTGTACATTACGTAGGCCCTATAAAAAACAAAAAAAAAATTAATAATAAAAGTAAATAAAAATATTTAATAAACGTGGAGCGTGTTGAACGGGATAGTGTGAGTAAATGAGACCCAGTTGCAGTTGGGGTTATCGGATCCAAACCGATTTTGCCTTTAAGGAATACGCATAATACGCGCAGTGATTGAGCAGCAAATAAACTGATTAATGTATCAATCGGGGGAAAGGAGACATAGCATGAAATTTAAAAAAAAAAAAAACGAATTAAAATCGTTGAGGTCAAAAAACAATCTTCGTTAAGTCGCGATGAAATATTGACCACGTTTGGTAAGAATAACCAGATCGCCTCGAAACTCCTCGGTTTTATAATTAAAAAGGATCGTGAAAAAACTGTAAAAGATATTAATTCAATTACCGCATCTCTTCCCCTTCCCTGGCATACACCAGGAATCCAGACCGAACCACGTACTCTCGCCTGTCAGCAAGGAAAACTTGCGACCGAACAACCACAGCAGAATGATACGTATAATTTATATAATATATTCAATTAATCTTGTATATTTGTAAATGTATTAGTTGTCTTTTCAACGGCCGGCCAGTCAATTAAGAAAGATTGTTTTAGGCAGGCGTGTAATACAAAAATTTTAAAAATATCAAAGAGTAATAATTTAATAATTTTAATGTCTACGATAATTACGAATCCATGGTGGCTTCCCTGAAGACGTAGCTAAACGAAAATATCTCATGAGGAAGAACATAGTTCTAGCGTTGTCTTTTTGCCGTGAGTCCCAAGACGGAGAAATTAATTGAATTAAAAATATCAGTAAATTAAACTCCCGGGGAGGGAGAAGCGTCTAGAACACATTTTAGAAACTCATGATTTTATGTATTTTTACTTGACATTTAAAAACACAACAGAAGGATCAGAAGTAAAACAGTGTTCCTGCCACTAAAGTGGCTAAATGAAAAGCAGATACAACGAACTTCAAGTTTGCCAATCACTGGCTCAGCTTTAACGCGTTATATGTATTACAGAAATAAATGAAAGGCGAGAAAATAAAACCCTCGAATTTAATGTAAACAACGGGAATTCACGAGATGAGTTAATCTCCGGATGTTTGAGATTAATATATCTCAGAGTGGTGGTAGTTTGAAAGTGGAGTTCTTCGATGAACCAATCAATTGGGATATCGCAAACTGTGTCAAAGCGGAATAGTCGTGGTTGCGAGATCGCATTTTGAGCTCTTTATGAGTATTGTAAGAGATGAAATGTTATTTCCTAAACTTTCGACAATGACAACTAGCTGTTAGGAAGCAACGCTTATCTGATTGGATTTACTTTGCAATTTGTCAGATTTCGCTACGAGTATGATTACTTTAAATAAATATCGATCGGTTGTATTTTTTACCTTCCATCGAGACATTTTTGTTTGAAGCTCAGATAATTGCTTAAAGGATTGCAGCTAGTCATACAGCGTTTTTCTATTTAAAAATTTATATGTTTAACAACATTTTAAACGCGAAAACAAAAAAAAAAGGTAAATTATCTAATCCGAGTAATTGCTGAGCACTTTTTTTTTCCCAGGTTGTTCTCCGCAATGACCGCTGTACATTTAACTCAGCTTACCTGAAATTAAAAAGACTAGTGTGTACGTTTATGAAATAAGGCACATTTTAGTATTCGGAATTATTAAAAACCTGGTTTTTTACAAAATGACGGCACTTTGAAGTAGCACAGGAAAAAAACCTGTTTTTTTTTTTTACAATAAAGAAAGCGTTTGCAAGAGAAAAAAATCTATGCTCAGTCTCTTCATAATTATAACAGAAAAGAGCTGAAGAACTTCGAAGTCGGTTTAGTAGTTCTTGAATAATCCCGGCCGTCATTGATCTCAAAAACAAAAGGCATTTAAAGTTTTGGGTTAAAATTACAGTGAGATATTACAATTTTAAAAAATTTACTCAGAATCATCTATTCCAAAACCATAATGTATGTAGAGTCCTTTTTTCAGCTGTTAAAACTTTCAAAATTGCTACTCGCTGTTGTCCACGGTACACATTTGTTCCTCTTGCATATTTTTCCATATCAGTTAATTAAAACTCATTATTATTTTGAGTAAAATCATCGACGCGTATAATTAATAATTCTGTACTAGGTAGATCTTCGTATATCGGTTTTATTGCTATCAAAATATCATTTTATAGCGATGAATAATATGATCATCGAGTTTTTCAGCAGTCAAAACTTGTTGCCAGGTACAGCATGATTCTTCACCTTTTGGACAATACTCGTGTAAAGTGTTTTCGTAGATAGAAATATAATGGTAAAAAGTAGCCCATGTTGAGTTCCCTATTATTTCAACTGATTCACGACGCGTGCCGAACCGTGTCATTGATTGACAATTTATCAATTAATTTAGCCATCGTCGGTTTCTTTCCGGTTTTTTTGTTTTTTTATTCGTTGACGCGATTCCCTTCGTTTTTAGATGCGACCAATACATTCTTTCGTTTGTATTAACTAAAAGTATCTCCGTGAGGGACAATGAATTTTTTATTCCGATGTACGTTTTCGAATCACCATAGCCAATGAAGCTAATGTATTTTACTCCATACTTTTTCCGAGATCTTTGAAACATCATTACGATTCCAGAAATTTCCATTTTACCTGACGAATCTTCGTGTTTTCCGGTACATTCCATTCGGTGCTGTTTGTACTATTCTGTAGACTCTGCTATATATTTTTCCTCCTTCCTCACATTTTAAAAATAACCACGCTTCACTGTAATACCTTTTACCACTATTTTTTTCGCGTCTCATCATCAGAGATAGTTACTCCAACTTGATTTTCAGTCTTCTTCTTCTTCTTCTTCTTCTTCTTCTTCTTCTTCTTCTTCTTGGTGCTGTATCTGCATTATTAGCGACTATTCTTCTGGCGATTTCATGTCGGCCCTACTGTGTAGCAGTTCCGATATCCGAATTCCCGTCCATTCTCTCGCATCTTCCATACGCATTTATTGAACAAAAAATCAAAGAAAATGTACGTATGGATGCTGGCAATTTCGATTAGAAAAAAAAATTAAATACGGCTCCAGGCTAAAAAAAGAAAATACGGTTTTAACAACAATTGGGGAAAAATAACACGAACCGCGACAGCTGAAAATTAAATATTAAATTTAAATGACTTTTACCAAAAAGAGGGGAATAATCAACTAACAAAAATTATTTCCTAAACACGACGGTTCGCTATTACAACTGCCGAGATGCAAAATTCCTCGGTAGTTCGAAAACGAGAGTTGAAACCTACAGTCAGTAATGTACACGCGATGTCTAAAAATAAATCTGTCTAACAAAAGAGGAATCGACTAGCTAGACGAAATAATATCTGATAATATTGTTACCCAGAGAGAGGTCGTAGACGGAGAAAAACTCCGGGTCTGTTCAAAATACGTTTTTACATCAAATGCTTTTCCTTAAACAAGACGGTGTAATAACTGTTCATGATATTCGAAAACACTCTAAAACAGAAGATAGAAAAAGTTTGAAATTATCTGATTTTGCTGTTCAAAAAAAAATTGTACAAAAATTAACCCACTCGGAGGAAAATTCCGCGCGCGACCTCTCGCGGGTTGACTATAGCTGAATTGCCGCTGCATTTAAAATTAAATATTTCGTTTAAAGGTACATGCTGAACGTACACAGCTAGCAAATTGAAGGGGGCCATGAATATAATCCAGCTAGGTAGTAGACTTAATGACATACATGGCACAGATGTGCCGTCCGAATTTGATATCGAACGTGGAATAAACTGAATATTGCGTATCGTGTGATTAGAAAAGTATCAAATATAAGGTTAATTACGGTTATATATGATATTCCTTGAATATTTTTTACTGCTTAACAAAGTACTCGTAAAACTGTGCTTTGCTCCTGCTCCCCACTGTACTTCGTATTATTTTATCCATTATTTCTCTTCTTAGTGTTCTTTTATATTATCTTTTTCCGGCCAAATTGCCATTTGATTATTGCCCCCTCCTCCGTATTTTCTTCCGGGCGTCGAATTTTTGTTATTGCGCTCAGTGAGTGGGGGGATTTCGATATTGATACGCAAAAAAACAAACAAACATTCCCCGGTATTTTGTCTTCACAGAAGCCGTATACGTTTCGGTCTCGTCCAATTTAGAAGTAGATTTAGTTTAGTGTTAATCAGTTTTCAATAGGCCGAATAATTAAGATCGAAACGATAGAGACACTTATCTTCGCATTAAATTGACAAAAAATTATTATTAATTATTAACAATTGTTAGTTACTAATTATTATTTGGTAATTCTTTGTCTGTATTTTTTTTCTTTCATTAATTGAATTAACTTTGTTGTTTTTTTTTTGTTGTTTTTTTGGGGGCGGGACGTCAGCCAATGACCTACACCCGGAAACAAAAAGAAGGGAAAGAATCGTCAGTTAAATTTTGATTCGGTGTCAGAAGGAGAAAATACATAAAGGGATGAATGACAAATGGAAAGACAAAATATAAGAAGCGCAATGAGATATATTAGCTTGAGTTTTGGCAAATGAGAATACAGAACAGAAAAAGATGAACATACACAAAAAAGATATCATCATCGTCGCAGAAGTCTGTTCATTTCCGTCCACTTTGTTAAATTATTCATCGATTTATTGGTTCTTTTTCTGCTCCTACTCCGCTTTTCTTTTGCTTTAATTTGTGTAATAATCTATATTTCGGCTGTTTCACTATGCGTCCTATTTGGTACTTTATTTCAATAATAACACTTTTGGTGATTTTTTATCTTTTTCCATTCTCTTCCGTATTACTTCACTATATTTTATCCGCCGAGGCTGTTCCGAGTCATTTTAAGCGTGCCCGGATTTATTATTATTATAAATTTATAATTTATTAGTACTTCGACCGTAATATGTAATTTTTTCGCAAAAAAAGAAAAAAACCCAACTACTCGCGTTTTTTATCCGTGCTAATTATTTTAATAGTAAGGTATTTTAGTATTTCGAATAATTTTAATTTTATTAAAAATCTCAGACGTATATAATTCAATCGACACACCGTTCGTCTTTTACGAACAGGTGTAGTTTACAATAAATGTTTGGCACAACTTCGATTCGAGTAGTTAATTTTTCTATTTAATAATATTTGTTTTTATAACGAGACTTGTTTTCGATTCTCGTTGCTTTTTTGGTTTTAATTTTAGTAATTACTGCGTTTTCCAACTGTCTTATTAATTGGTTTAAGTAGTGCTGTTTTTACTCCCGTTATTCGCTTATTCTCGATTATCCGTTTTTTGTTGTTTTTTTTCGGTTTTTTTTTCGTTTCCTGCATCAGTTCTCTTCTTACTTTGCTGTTTCATTTCTTTCATTTATCCTCTTTTCTTCTCCATTCCGTCGCCGTTCGATCTGCAAATATTGAAATTTTCCGAGCTCCCTGTCGCCATATCCTCGCGTCGTGGTTCCTTCCTTTGCACAAATATAAAGAGTAAAATTCACTTACTATTTTTATCAATTCTGAAAAGTAGGCAAAACAAAAATTTATTGAATGTATTGGATGTAACCGATTAGGCTTACATGTTAATTTATTATTATTCGTAAATTGCAATTCGGCGACTTCGATGTGACCATAGAGCACAATTAAGACGAGAATATACCCAAAGCTGAAATTTTATTCAACTTCATTTTTGTTTCGGAAAAAATCGAAAAAATCCTGCTTACACGAATTTTCTAAAAATCCTCCTCTGCTACCTGTAGTATAAATCACGTTAATAGTAGTACGAGTTCAGACGGCATCATACTGCTTTCACATCGCCGCTGCGAAAATGACAGTACCGCAGCAATCTGAACAGATGAAGATGTACCAGCATTAGAGATACAATTATCAGACGTTCACATTTCCGTTCTAGTTTCGCTGATTCGCCGTAGTACCGCTTTTGTACCGCTTTGCGTTTGTCGTAGTCGGTAGATTTTCGCTAGAGTTGCTACTCTTCACAAGACGTTCATTATGAACTCTTGTTCGCCGAATAAGTTTGCCGTTTTTTCTATCTTTTAACGCGTTTTTATTAACTCGCTTTCGTTCTCATCTGTTCGGGTATATCAATTTTAAAACTTCCTCCCGGGGATAGACTTGAAACTTTGAACATAGCTCAGAACTGGATGCCAATGCATTATTATATAAATATTGTATATTTATATACTTATTAATATTTATTAATAATATATCGATATTAATCAAAAAGACATCACTATGGGCTTTACTAATGCTTATTCTCGAATTCTCTTTTGTACGGATCTTCGTATACAAGAGTACGGGCTCCCTTAGAACAGCTATGCTCTCGCAACATTGCATCTTTCTTTCTCCGGTCCTTTTTCTTACATACGTGTGTGCTCAAATGTATTCTCTCGTTCTCGCTCTGTCTCTTAGGCTTTTTTCACGATAGACCGAAGCACAAATAGTAAGAGCGTGTCGTTGGTCGCATGCGCGTTTAGTGAATGTATTTGTCACATCGGTACGGTTTTACTGCTTGTGCTTCTGTTTACGTTATTTTTCCAAATGGAATGCTTATGACACCAGATACGAAATTATATACACATAAGACTTTTAAAATCAGAAAATAATTATTTAAATAATTGTTTGTTTTTTTGTTTTTTTTTTAAAAAACGCGTTTTTAAAATGGATTAAGAAGTATAATATAATTTTTTCTAAATCCATTTAGATTTATAACATTATACAAAATGTCTTGAAAATTTGTGATTGTAAAATTTAACAGCTATAAAAAAACTCGTAAGACTTATAAAAAGAAAAATGTCGAGTAAAGATGGCTGACGTTGAGAAAAATCACACAACAGTTCATATCGTTTGCAGTACAAAAAAAAAAAAGATTATAAGTGACTCAAGCGAACTAATCATGCATTATCGATTGCATGCGCTCCACGTTTTTCGTTTTATAAAATTTACCCAGTTTTTTTATGGCCATTAAATTTTATAATCATAAATTTTCAAGACAATTTGTATAATAATAGTGTTATAAATCTGAATGAGGCTAGGAGAAATTATTTTATACTTTTTAATCCATTTTAAAAATGTGTGTTTTTTTTTGTTGTTTTTTTTTTTTTTTTTTAATTCAATTTAAATAATTATGTAGTTTTTACGGCTACGGATAAAGCTGTAAAAGAACCATCCGCGGTAGGAGAATATAAGAGGAAAGAGTGGGCAAAACTTCCTACATTGCGATTGGTAAAAAATATGTCTACATAATTTTTAATATTTTTCAAATAAAATTAAAACACGAAATTTCATATACCATATGCTTCGGGTATAAGAAGTCAACTTTATACACACCACTTATTATAATAAACGCGCGTAAGCAAAATTTGCCTACTGTTAATAATTACAGCACACACTATTAATCCAGAGCGATAGCTGCTATTCGGTGTTACGTAAGTTCGTGAGTTATTTAAGCCGGCTGCGTTTCTCGTTGAAGTTGTTTTATCCAGAACTACGGGGGAAATGAAGTATTCAGTTGTTCACGTGTGCGCACAGTTTATTCGTTTCAGTGCGTACAGTCGTTCGTTCTGCAAGCAGTCTGAATGTAGACTGCGATCTTGTTTTACATGATGAATGTGTTGTTTGGAAACGCGCAGACTATTCCTCATTTGCTGCGAAACAGAACCGGCAGTGTGAAATACAGATTTAAAAGTTCGCCAGCTCGATTAGTGTGATCTTTCTTCTCGAATACTCCTGAGACCGTGCAGTTTAATAAAACTTAACGCAATGTTGGGACTTTGAAAATAAGTGTTTTTAACGACTTCAAAAAATGGGAGGAGGTTATATATTCCTTCGCTTTATCCGTGTTAATTAATTAATTCCGGACGTTTCTAATATTAAACGGGCGATTGTGTTGTTATACTCACCTAATACGGTGGTCTAGATACCGTTGTTATTTATTTGTGATTTCCGTAAGAATTGACGAAGTTTAAAAATTTTCACAATAATGCTTATGTGTAGAAAAGCGTAAATTCGATACTACGCGTTGTACATGGAAAATATTATAGCGTGTACTGTAAGCGTTTTGTACGATTTTTTTTCACCTAATCGCAGAATTGCGCGGCATTGAGCTTCCGGACTTTGCAAAGAGAGATCTTCTTATAAAATGCTGCAATGTACAAAAAAGAAAAAAGTAATGTGAGAAAAATTCATTAGATCTGAGAATAAAAAGAAACTTCGGTGACCATTGTCGAATAGCCTGGATGTGACGCATTCGAAATGAGTAAAATTAACGATTTAATTGTTTCGAGTTCTCGCATTGTTTTCCGATACAGTGCCGCTAGTCCAGTACTGATAGTACCGGTTGAGGCAGTTAAGTAAAGTGTGCACTCTAGGGGCATGTACGGACAATATACCCGGAAATGTATATATTCATGAAACAGTCGGACATGCATATTTACGAAACACGTCCTATAACGTGTAAACGTTACTGTTCCGGATGCAGTCGGATGTGTATGTCTGGCGCGCAGTGTGATTTAATCTTAACTTCGAAAGACTTGAACGTGCAACTGTTAAAATTCGCCAAGAGCGTTCGGAGTGTTGGAATTGAATACGCAGCCTGAGATTACGATTATGCACACTGAGTATTAACTCTGTCCGAGTTGCAGCTGATCGGAGACATGTGACTGTATACGAAAACGAATATATTTCCAAAGATATCGCTCGCAGTTACACCCGCCAAAAGTACTCACTCTACTTAACTGGCACACCTTACAGCCGGTAGTATCAATGACGCATGGATAATTTGTGCATCTTTCGTGTGTATTATGTTTTCGAAATATGTCACCACGTTTGATGTAGTACAATAGCGGGCCAACTATATGAAGTCAAAGCTTGTGATACTGTGTATGCTGTCTAGAGAGTGTCTGGACGATGTAAAGTGTACAAAAAGCTCGATCGAGTTTGTCTATTACAATTGCTCTTTTTTTAACAAAAAAAAAAAAAAAAAAAGCTACGATTAATGCTGTGTTCGAAATCTAAAGGCGACAGGTAAAAATGATTAAAGGTAACTAGTAACGTGGAATTGGCAAACGATCACAAGCATACATATATATGTTTATATCGATGTATGTACAGCTTACTGTGGACTGTTCTTGCATTGTCATAAAACGTATTATCCATTTATTCTTAACGTTCTCGGAGATCGGCAAGCCCCTCCTCTCTCATACTTGTGTAGAAATTTTGAATGGAATTCTGAAAGTGAACTTTACTGATCTTGTTTCCGGAGGAGCTGCAGAATGCGTTAGACTCGAGTTTCTCGAAATCGATTGTGGCGCTGTCCACAACTGCTGCTGACATTTCATATTTATAACTCACAAAAGTTTCCATTGCATCAGTACAAACTTTACTAGGCGCGACCCTCTCTGATCAGCTGCAGCTGAATCTTTATCTTTTTCGGGGAAAGTAAGCTTCATCAGTTCGCAAAAATTGCACTATAATTGTTGTATATTATTTTAATAAGTTTAACGTTTGGCGCACTCGACGTATGTCTAAATGCGAATGTGTTGGTAAAGAAAAAAAAGAAAGTAAAACGAAAAATCGAATGTTCTTTAGAAGATATTAGTTGTAAAAAAAAAAGAAAATAACGTTTTTTTCTTTCTTTTTCTGTAATTATAACTGAGCCACGCGGCACTGAAATTGATGAAAATGAAGCTTTATTATCCTTTTTCGTCAACTGCCCGATATTTCGCGTATGAAGTTTCATAAGTTTATATGCGTTATTTATAACAGATGCTTTTTGTTTTGTTCTAGATTTCAATTTAAGTTTCCTGCAGAAGAATGGTTTTGTAAACCCGATTTTATTTAAAGATCAACACGGTTTAGGAATGCAGGTTCCTAGTTCTAGTTTTTCTGTTCGAGATGTTCGAGCCTGTGTCGGTAAGTGTGAACGTAAAATATTTTATTTTTTCGGATCTAAACTGCGCGAATATTTTTAAGTTTCTTGTGGCCGAACAACGCATTTTATAAATAACTCGAACGTAACATATATATATATATATATATATATATATATATATGTATATATATATATATGTATATGTATATGTATAAGCATTTCCCTCGCTATTTCTAACTTAGCCATGGCGTAATTTTCGGAAAAAATTAAAAAAAAAAAAAAAAATCTCAACATCTCGATGCAGAAATGCAAAAATTCGCATCGCTTATCCCCCCGGTACATTTGAAATATTGTTAATTCCAACGATAATATTACTTGTTTCGTAGGAGAAAACTAAAGTGAGATTTCTTTGAAATATAAACGGCGTACAAACTTTGAAGTCGCTTTGAAATTTAATCCGTATTTGTCGATCGACTGCGCAATCGCTTTTACACTCTGGTTTTATTTGTTACATTTTTTCAATTTATTGCCGAATTTAAATAACGCGATGATTCTTCATTCTTCCGACAACTTCCCGTCGTCATGGACGCGTTTTTAGTATCATTGTCGCCCTGTGTCTTTGAGAATAAAAATAAATAAAAACAGGCAAAGCAAACCGTGTATAAGTAAAAGCGTATCAAAATCGCCGACTAGTTTCCGATTGAACATGTATCCACCGGCTTTCATTATTACGTCGTTTTTATTTAATACGGAAAATCAGGCCTCCCACACACAATTCGCAAACAGTCTTGAAGACCGATTTTTTATGTACGTTGATCAGACATGTGTTTATCTGCCTAGTTCACGCCGTGCAGCATGCGCTTATCGAAATGTAAAGTATGACAGCGTCAGCGCACCAAAGATGTTCTTGTTGGAATGTAAAACTCGTTTAAAAAGAGTATCTCGTCAGGTGCACTCAATTACCGATGTCATCTGTTAAATCCGCGAACTACGTAATAAAGGTTAAATAATTAATATTTATACAACACTGAAACATGTTGAGTTAAATAAATATAAATATTGATTATGAAATAAATAAATTCCCCTTATTAACGAACAAAAATAAGGCATAAGTATAAAAGATTTTACTTTCATAAATTTAAAAATAGCTCAATTAAAAAAAAAACGTTTTCGCTCATCATCAGCTAACAACGCAGAATACTACACTCAAATGGAATTAAAAATACTTTCTAAAACATGGTATTTATTTTAATTTTAATTTTAAAAGTAAATTAACTTATACTTATTTTTGTTTGCTAATAACTTACGTTATATTTATAATTATTAAACAAAACGGGCTGTGATCTACATATTTATACATTGATTACTCATTAATATTATTATTTAACCTGTATTAAAATCAGTAATGTTAATGAACGTGCTTTCATTTACACATATTACATCTTCCACGCGTGGTCGTCCCTCTCACTAGACGAATGTTTCGAAAGCACTCCACGATATGTAATGTGCACGGCAAACGGTTCTTAGTTATAACAGTGCGCAGGAGGGTCATTTATTTTCGATAATAGGGAACATCTCGAAAATGCTCTTAACTGTTGACGCCAAGTTTACTGTTTTGATAGTGTTATAAACGGAGACTATATATTCCCTCACAAAAATCCGAATGGTACGTGTAAAATGGTCTTAATTAAAAGTGATTTCAAACGCGTACCAAGCCGAACTGTACAAAAGCAATGCACTATTTAACGTGAGCCGTATTGAATGTTAAAAACATAATCGACAGCAACAATTCGGAAGGATTTTTATGCATTATCAACTAAATGAATAAAATTCCTCCCGCCAGATATTCTTATTACGAATTTATGTTTATTATTACTGCTCAAGACGTGCCTTTTGAAAACCACTCGTCTGCGACTATAAACAGAATTCTAAAGTGTTTTTACGGAAAATCTGAATTTCCAATAGATCGTAATGTGTTTTCCTCGAGTTTTCATACCAATAGATGTGTTCTTTTAAAAGTCACCTGCGCCGAATACCTGCAATAGACAGCGCATTGTCCGCTATTCTTAGCCACTCTTTGTTCAGTTAGTTTCCTGACCGGCGTCGTGTATTTTATGCTTTTTGATTGCGAAAATCGGAAGAATTATTAACTTCTTGATAAAATTGACCATTTAACCATCAGTGTACTACTACTTCCCTGGCGAATATCGAGATTCTTTTTAAGTTATTGCCAATGCTGCTTGCGTATTTCTTTACTGGAAAAGCTTGCGCTCCCTAGAAACCTGTTGTCGCACTATTGGGATTAAGGAGCAATTTCCTTTTCTCTCCTCCGTACACACTGATCATTTCCGGAATTAGTATTTAGTGTATTTTTAACTATTAAGGTTTTATCGGTTAATTTTTACTTAACAATTTGAAACTACCGCGCTGCGGCTTATGATGTTCAAAGTATTATTTAATGAATGCGCATACAGTAAGAGATTGCTCCTAGCGTGTCTCACGGTTCCCCCGATACTTTTTATAAATACATCGAAATCCATTAGTATCCCCATTAGTATATGGGCGCTAGGAGGGAGAGCGTTTAAAATGTCCATGTTTTCGAGAATTTCTCTAGAACCATTGGCAATTTATTTAAAAAAAAAAAAAAAAAAATCCTCTCATAATTTTCTTCACAAATTATGAACTTCCTTACTTTACCTTTAATTTTATAGCTTACCCGCTAATTTATTTTCGCTGTCTCTTCACTCTGAAATTCTTCCGCAAAGTTCTAGTGAAGAATTTCTTAATACTACTGGGTGTTTCCGGAAAAGCGCTCATGCGAAAAATGTAAATAATTGGTACAAAAATTAATCAATTTATTATTTTTTTTTTCTTCTTCTATTACCTTATCAAATAACATTTTCAATATGTGTGTGCACCATCATTTTCAACTACACGCCTTAAGCGAGTCAAAAAATTTCTATCGCAAAGCTCTGCAACATTCCAACTTCAACACAGTCGACAACGCGCGAGATTTTTTCTTTTAATTGATGGATCGTAGTCGGCCTGTTTATGTAGCAGCGATCATCCTTTACATAACATCAGAGGAAGTAGTCGCGAGGTTTTAAATTTGGACTATACAGTGGGCAAGACCAGCTACGGTTTATCAGGCAAGCGATTAGAGATGACACGTGATTGAAATGTTTGCGCAAGGAAGACAGTGTTTCATCGGCGGTATCAGGCTTTGCCCCGTCTCGTTAAAAGATGAAACGTGTAAAATTCCGCATAGACTTCAAAACAGGAAAAACTTCATCATTCAACATTTCTCGATACGACGTGGCTGTAACAGTACTGTTGATAAAGACTGGACCGACGATTCCGCGAGCACTCAACGCTACCCGTACGGCCACACGTTGTGGAAAAAGCGGTGTTGTGTTAAATTCATGCGGATTTCCGGCACTCCAAATGCAGCAGTTTTGTTTATTGACATTACCGTTTAACCGAAAATACGCTTCCATTTATGTCATTGAACTTTGAAAGTTTTACTGTAAGAGGACAAAATTTGGTTTAAATTTTGGTTTGAACTATAGTCTTAACGGGGGGGGGGACATGTTCTTCTATTGAGTACATTATGACGCAACTAAATACACGAACTGACTCATCAACTGGTTTGTTGGCAATGTTATAAAGTGGGAAATACAGTGCTGCCACCGGTGAAACACAAAATCTCTCTGGAAGAAATTATTTACGTTTTTCACATGAGCGCTTTTTCTGAAAAACCCCGTACTAATTATTCGCTTCCTTCTCATCCTCCCCTCTTTTCTGAGGAATGAAAGGGCCTTCAAGTCATTTATCCTGCGCGTAACTATTTTAAAAGTTTTAAACTTCCTTCAGCCTGTTCCATTTTTTTCTTTACCGAGTACTGTTGTGATATTATGAGCCATCCTTTTCGTATCCTTCATTTCGAGATAATCTAATAAATTTCTAATCATCTCTGATGCTAAAAGTGTTTTGCAAACAATCTTATCTTCATTTCCTCATCCTTCTTGTGATCCTATCGTTATTCGAATTTATTCACTATAACCTTTCCCAAACTCACTATATTCAAATCGATTTCCTTCGGATGTTTCAATGCTATGTTGGTGTAGAGAAAAACGAAATACCTGTTCTCTACTCATGTAGCTATTAATGGACTCGGCATTAACAAATACACTGCTAGTATACTTCTAATAATGTACGAATTTAAGTTTTAGACAGACACATATCCTTCTTTTCTAATCAATTTTCCTTTTTTTATTTCTGTTCAACTCTTCCACCTTATTTTTTTGGTTTCATTTAAGCCGATTGTGTTTCAATCATAACCTTCTTCCTTCATCTCCCCATCGTTTTTCCCAGTAGTAATTCTAATTCCATCCTGTTCAAATGTTCCGCTTTGTCGTCGTAAGTGTCCCACTCTCTACGCTCATAATCCCTTAAACTTTTATAGCGCGTTGCATCAGTTTTTTGATTTCCATCGCCTTCTGTTGTTTTTCTCCTCTTGGTTCTTTCATGGTTAGCTGATCGAATACGAATTGTAAAAAATAATTTCTCGTTCAATACCCTCTGTTGGCAAGCCTAGGAAAAACAAAAGAATGTTTTTATTACAGTTTTCTTGCATTTAGTTCTTTAAAAAAAACAAAAAACAAAAAAAAAAAACACGTATAGTATATTCACTTTAAGAGAAATGATAGTTTTTCTTTTGAACATTTTCATTTTTTTTTTTTAGCCAACTTTTGTATTTTGTTCTCAATAACAATCAAAATACGGAGTCGTACTAATCCGTAATTTTAAAAATTTCGAAATTTCTTTTCATTTCTTTTAAGTCTGCAAAAAGCAAATAAAGAGATTTTCTGAACAATTGTTTTTTGCTTTACTTCAATTAACCCCATTAACCTACACAGAGCATTTTGCACATTTTTTCTGTTATTAAATAACACTTTTCTTGAACCGACGTGAATAAATATCACGATTTATTAATAGGGCAGTGTTTTTGCGAAATTTCTTTAAACCGAATTATTGTAATCCTGCGAGATGGTTTATTATTTATAACGTACGTTTAAGATATATATTAACAAATTTTGGGAAGAAAAATGTACTTAAAACAAAAAATGCCGCTAAATTTTCAATAACACGATAAACATGTTTAATGAAATTAGTAAGTTATAACAGATACAAATATAACAAATTCAAGTATAAAATGATTGCTTACTTAGAAACGTTTTCGAGTATAACCCATCATCGGCTAAAAACACAACTCAATATATGTGATTTAGAATTTTGTTTCTGATCACATATATTGACTTGTGTTTTTAGCTGATGATGGATGGGTTATACCCGAAAACGTTTCAAAGTAAACAGTCATTTTATACTTAAATTTGTTTGTTATAACTATATTCTATAATTAATAAACAGGATGTTAAAAGATTCTTTATAAAAACTAGAATTAACTGCGCACGATCGAATTTTAATAGAAAATATTATTTTCACCGTTTTCAAAGCTACAATATTTAATCACAATAAAAACCCCTTTACTTTGAATGAAAAGAGATAATAAAAAAGTAGCATCACTCGTAAATTGACGTATGTATATCGCAGTTTAGCGTAGGTAAATAATTCTCAGAATTATTTGAACGACGGATATATGTATATATTTTTGTTGTAGACGCCTTCATTGTTTCAGCGCACTACAGGTTTGATTACTGGAATATTGAAATTTACCCGTCGTGTCTATTTTAAAGAATTAATTAGATCACAGCGAATAAGAAAAGTAATAATTTTACAAAACCCAATCGCTTACATTACTAAAAGTAAAAACTTATAAAACGTTTAAATTTTCTATTTTCACTTAAAAATACGTTAAAATACCGATCTATTTAATCGCTTAATTTTAAATGGTCACGACTATGTATTTCTGTACATTTTTACGGATGATTACGTTGCATCCGGACAGGAGATGATAGTGAAGTGTTCATACTACGTAAAAGTTGTACTGCCTTGAATTTTACTTAAAATCAAAGTTGACGTTATGAATATATATTAATAAATATTATTATAAACCACGCCATTATACTTTCTGGGATGGGGGATCTATTTTCATAATAGTATGCGATAAAAACAGCAAAATTATAATTATAGATACATATTATTTTCTTCTTTTGATACATATTCATATTAATACGGTTCTAGTTTTCCTTCTGGGGCTTTTAGAAACCTAAAAAAGCAAAATTTCTAGCCTCGAAATTAGGACTCCGCGACTGTGAACTCCCAGGAAATCTCCTTCATTGTCGTCTTCGCATAAAACCCGCGATACAGATCTGTTCCCGGATAAGCATTAGACTTTTAATATTTCATAACTATTCAAGAAAATTTACGATGTCAAGAAGAGGAACAAATTTTTTTTTTTCTAATCTTGCAGAAAGACACGCACCACGTCCCCTAGGTTTCGTGTCTGTTTCTGACTAGAGTATAACAAAATCTGAAGTAGAATTAATGAAATCCCGATGGATCATCACCACGCTACGAAAAATTACTGCAACGTAAACTTCGATTCGTGTTTTCGAAAAAATAAAATTTTAATCAAATTCTCCAGTCGATGTAGAAAAATAAAAGAAATTACAGTAAACACAGAAAACTTTAATTCGGCTACGAATTCGACAACTTGACTTGTCGCGCGTGTTCCCTACCTTACGGCCCGACTAGATAAAGTAAAAACGCGCGACGACTGATCCGTTAGTAATTAAGTGTTCCGCGAAGAAGAAAGAAGAAAAAGACCGGTGCGACAATTAGAACGAAATACAGTTACGGTAATGATCGACGAATGTACAAGCAATTACCATGTCCTTATCCGCGTTACCTAAATACATTATAATCCCCCCTCGGTTCAGTCTACTGATCCACTACCAGACAATAGAGTATCCATCACGGACATGCTCTGTACTACTCTGCCTTCAGCCACTGCCACAAGTACATTTGCACGAACACTACCCCAACACACGTCCAAAATCTATCAAAATACAGTTGTACACTATTAGCCGCACAGGTAGTTTTAATGACGATAACACCGAAACAATTTGACGGTGCTAAGAACTAAACAAAAAATAATTTCTAATTCGGGCATCACTGAAAGGTAGCGACATAAATACTGAATCCGTATCTATATATATATATATATATATATATATATACTAGTTGACCCAGCCACGCGTTGCTGTGGCTTAGTAGTTATAATAGATTAAATTAATTTTTTACTTATTATTTTGATGCAACCAAATTAATTTTTACTAATAAACCTGAAATTATTTAGCCGATTTTGAATCATATGTAGAGAATGAAATTATCCAACTAATATACACTTATTGAATTTACATTTTATTTATCTAATCTTTAACTTTAATCTGTAATCAATGACTTATTTACACAATATACTAAATAAATTAGTTATATAAAAATTAAATGTTATAAATGAGGCAGATAACATTGGTTTCGAACTATTAATTATATTATTTTATAAAATTGAAAATTATGTAAGCACTAATTTGTGCACAATGTTCTTGGTCAGCCTGTCTTTTGCTAACACGAATAGACTTGATGGTGTTCCCCCACACGTGAGCAGGCAACATGCGTTTATTCTTGCAATTTCTTCTTCTTCCGATTCAGTAGCTCTCATAACACGCATACGCCGTGCATTTCTGCTACGCGCATTGTTGAGGTTCGATTGTCTCCGCGGCATTATCTTATACTGAAATATAAAGCAACTTAGATGCCCAACAATGTCATAGAGTTGTATCACTGCCACAATATTGTTGTCGGAATATTAAAATAATTTTTTTTTTTTTTTTTTTATCAAGGCAGGACGTTTATTAAATACACTGAAATATAAATAAATTAAATGCCGTGCAATATCGCACAATATTTTTTTTCCCCTCCTAATTAACAACTCCGTATAATAACACCGAAATTTTTTGTAAACGACAGCGAAAAAACGTTTATTTCATCATTCATCGATAAAAACGCCATGCGCCAGCGATAAAGATGGTTGCATTTCGATTAACATCGCACGATACACAAAAGTCGCCACGAAAATTAGTTGGTGCTCAAAAAATAATGAAATTGTCAAAATTTGTTTTATTTAATATAACAAATATTTATGTAAATAATTAAAGCAAAAAGTAATAGCCAACAATTAAATTTGTTTTTTTTTAATTGATTGATTAAATTATTTAATATAACAAATATTTTTGTAAATAATTAAAGCAAAAAGTATCCTATCTGTTAAGAGTTGGATTAAATTGCATGTACTTTCAAAATGTTATAAAAATCGGTTAAGTAAATTCCGAGTTTATCCTGCACAAACATAAAGACACGGGATTTTTATATATATAGATATATATATTTATTTAATGTAACTTTAGTTGAACACTTACTAAAATAATAATCTATTTAGAGAAAAATTCTGACGCGTTTTGAAGCATAAGGTTTCGTGTTCACGAAGCCTTAAGCTTCGGAATGCATTGCGATTATATATTAAATATATTACTATATTTTAGTAAATGTTTTTTCAGTTTCATTAATAATAAAAATAATGAGTAACTTTAATGAAAATATAATTACCCGTAATAACTTTAAATGCTTCCTATTAATGTTCTGTACAGGTTGAATTTGTCAGTGAAAAGGTGTTAGTACGGCTTCCTATTGAAATCTTAAAAGAAATTCTTATATTAGCGCTGTTTATTACTTTTAAAATGAACATAAAATCTACGCTACTCTATTTATTGTAATTAGATAATTCTACTTTTTATTCATTATCTATCTAGGAAAAATAAAGCGGAATGGTATTCAAAATATAAAGAGAATATATATATATATATATATATATATGTGTGTGTGTGTGTGTGTATATATGTATATGCGAATATGTCGTTTAATTTGCTTGATCTTTTACATAATTGATAATATACGTAATTTTTAATTATATAATTTTCGGTTATGTTATTGTGAACCGATGAAAACATGCACAAAATAGTCTAACTCGTGTAGTGTTTCTATTTAATTAAAATTATCTTTTGACATAGAACAGATACTTAATTTCTGCATCAAATCGCTATCTATCTGATTTGCATTAACCGAATCTTTGTACGATTAATTTGTTTTGTTTTTCTCTCTCTTATACCCTTTTTCTTACCTCTTAAAATTGCGAGTTCTAAAAATTTTAGTTTATATCTAAATGCGCGAGAGATATGGAGAAATAGAATTTAAACCAAACAATTATGGAATCACATCTTTAGCGGCTATTATGAATAAAGCGGCCGTATAAAACTAAAAAAAAAGCTAGCCAAAATTATTTACAGGATCAAAAATGTTTCAATTGTAATTTTTATATTTTTAAAAATGAAAAATCTTTAAACATCAGTATAATCAATGAAACGTTTTTTTTTTTTTGTTTTTTTGTTTTTTTGTTTTCTTCCCGACGTTAAAAATGTAGAAAACTTGCATTTATATCGCTAAAGCGCCTTAATTAAATTTGAAGCTAATGGTTACACTTATCATTAAAAAGAAGTTACCGCTAAAAAAGTTTAAATCTTCTCCCTTATTGCTATCGTTACTTTCGAAATTTTAGGTTCGGCGAAATTCGATTTAAGCGGTAATGCAACAAATCATTTTAACGTAACATTGGTCTTAATGATTTTCGTGGATTTCCGGTAATAGAGTCTGATGTAAGTAGTGTATTGCAAATAACAGCGTATCTTTAAGTTGTTTTCTAGGATTTATTTCCGAGGCGATTCATTTTTATCGTTAGGTACGTAATTTCTTCGGTAATAACATTAACGAATAACTGATATTATCATTGACCGGCAGTAGCCAAGCAGCGAAAGCTCAGATTTTTTTTTTTTGCGTTGTCAGCTTTCAATAAAACTATAAAAAATTTAATGTTAGGCGCATTTTTATTTTTAAATTTTTGCCCACATTTTTTGATTGATTTAATTTACGTCGAAAAAAATTACAATTATTTCCTTATTTCAGTTCACCATTAGCAGTAGATTTTTACGTCCAGTGTCAACTTTTCCGATATCAGCGTGGTAATTTGTAGTAGTTTAATATATTCGTTCTTTTTTATTGCAAAATAAGTGAATTTTTCCTAATTAACTTCGTTAACCGATTAAAAACAACTTTTGTTATCACTTAGTTGATCACACCGATGTTCTTAATAGATAGCGCAGATAGCACTATAAAGTCTCCTAAATCATAGTTGTATTATTTTAATAAGTCTCAATATTCAAAAAAAAAAAAAAAAAAAAAAAAATGCGGGGTGATCGCGAATTACGTTTTAATTACCGCGGCATCTCATTACTATCTGCAGCGCGAAAAGTTTTATGAAAAATAAGCGACAACCGAATGACACCATTCATTTAATCGATTACGCCAAAATCTCAACAATGATTTCGAGAAAACCGTTGTTGCATAGATAGACGTGATATCTATCGTACGGCGCAAGCCCTTGAAAAAGCTATTAAACAACGCACAGGCATGTGCACGTCGCTTGTTGATTTGACTAAGACATTTAATCCTATCAACAGATTGTGACGCAACCATTGTGGTGTGAGCCAAAGCTGTGTTTTAGCATCTTTGTTCTTCGGTGTTTTCGTGTCCGTTTGTCCATCCTGGACCAGCGTTTGAAGTTGGAGAAATAATAGGACTTGTACATAGAACGAATAGAAAAGTCTAGAACCTTAAAGGACTAAAATATAAATCTTAAGTTTCACCTTGTAGAATAGTGAAGAATTAGCTGATGACTGCGCCATTGTAGTATAGAATAAGGTAGTCGCATTATAATAGAGCGTATTTCAAAGCGCAATAGCGCCATCTGTATGTAAGTTACAAAAACGAGCTCGGTCGCGTTAGAAAGAGGAAGAAAAAACATTTTTTTCAGTACCATAAAGAACCACCATCGGTGACTGGTCTGTCGAGAAGCGCGCATCTGCCATTGAGCAGTTTCTTCGTAATAATAATGATTCCTACACTCTTACAGACGGCGATTTCCGAAAAGGTTTCGCGTTTAAAAAAACCTGTGTTCGCCGACAAAAAAACCTCCCGGTCTTCTGAAGAGCGTAAGACCCTCGCCGACGATCGCCCGTGTTCGTGAAGCTATCCAGTCAAGTCTGAGTCACTCCGTATGCATGCAAAAAACCTAAACGTGTCTAATCAAACGGTGAGAAAAATGCTTCACGAAGACTTAAATTACCACCCGTACAAGATATTGCACATCCAAAAACTCCTACACTCGCCGATTATGCCGCAAGACTAGCATTCTGTGAAACGATGTTACAGAAACTCGAGTCGATAGAAATCCCACTAGACGCGATTTTGGTAACAGACGAGGCACATTTTTACCTGAATGGAGACGTAAATAAACAAAATCTTCGATACTGGAGCGATGAAAATGCTCGTATTGTTCACGAAAAGCTCCTCCACTGGTCCAAGGTTACGGTTTAGTTGGGAATTGCGACCTGAAGTGTCATCGGCTCGTATTTTTTCGACTTTACAGTTAACGGTAAACGTTCCAATCAGCTGTTGAATGAGTTCGTGCGACCTGAACTGACAAGGAGATATCGCGTATCTGGTGTTACAGCAAGACGGCGCGCGACGTGTCATACGGCAAGAGAAACGATAATTTGTTTTAAGACTGATGTTTTTGGGTGCCGTTTAATTTCGAGAAACGCGCAGATTGTCTGACCGGTATCGTCGGATCTTTCTATCTATGCTTTTTTTATGTGGGGCTGTTTGATGTCAAAAGTATACGAAATCAAACCTCGAGACCAGGAAAAGTTGAAAGCCGAGCTTCGACGTCATGCCGCGGCTATTCCGACCACTAACGTTAGCTAAAGTTTATGGTAATTTTGCTTTGCGACTTCTTAATTGTATCGAAAATCAGGGCCGTCATTGTTATCTTTAAGACTGCACACTTGTCGACATAAATAAATACATCAGAAAAAATGTTCTTTCTTTCTCTTTTCAACACGACCAAACTCGTTTTTCTAATTTACATGTAAGTAAAGTAGGTCCCATATACCCTTTAGCAGGGTGTCGAGGGTTGTTGTGAAGTTAAGGTTCACAGTGTACTAAGCCCAACGGCACTAATGGCGAGTAGGGGGGCCAGTTCCTTTCTCTCGGCCGCCTTTACTTTCCCAGATTTCTCTGGTACCCAATTATTTCAGGCTGGGTAAGCTTGGGAGCGATTCAGATCCGGAACGAGACAAGTCTCGAACAAGTGACACCTCTGATTTAGTAGCCAAGTGCCTTAACCACTAGGCTACCACGCTACCTAATTTACATGTAGATGGCGCTATTACGTTTTGAAATACGATCCGTTTCTCTGTCGCACCCCATATATGTTAAGCGTAATGCATGATTTAGAAATCAACACATCAACGAAATAAAAGTAATTATCAGACGCGCCCAGAGTATGTACAACGCTATCGATCGATGAAGAAATCACTGACGAAACACAAAAACTGTCTCGTACTTCCTATGAGTAGTAAAGTGACATAAGATAATAAAATTCAGTATAGGATGAGGTATACCGTTTTTTTTTTCTTTCTTTGAGCGATTACGTAGGTATTTTATATAATAAAGAGATTTAGCTATCGAAACAATCTTAAAATATTTCGGTGCAATAGTTATATTCGCGCTGTTATACGAGTAGTCGGAAACTTGGACTCCTTACCAATACCGCGTGTCAAGAAATCAACGACTAATGCGATCAACATTAAAAATTAAATGGTATGACTTTATAGGAAGCGAGGGGAGACCCTGCATCGTTACAGAACGTTTAGAAGTACTTATAACAAGATGCATGTCGGATAGTTCGGTCAGATTATACGAATGATCATCGTTTACCCAAACGAATTCTTTGCAGTGAATTAGGTCGAATGCACATGATGGCCAGAAAAAAAGATTCAAAGATCATAGTAGCGGAAGTCTAAGACATTTAATGATAGCGCGAGAATATTTTTTGCTTAGTGTAGGAAAAATTGGAAGCAGATCTCTGAGCTAGCCGCAAACTCATGCGGCTGAGAACGAACTATTTCAGATTCCTAGAAAATTAATCAACAGTCTTGATCACTGCAGCTGCGTTTTTTCTTCGGGCATAGGAATTAGAGCCACTTACAAACTCATCATTAGTGTACTGATCATTGGTGCGCTTCAGGACTACTCGAACACGATTTCCTTATGTTATTGATGATGGCCTCTTCGAGTTGATAGGATACATACGCATATGTTCCTGAGATTTTCCTCGCTATTTCTGATGTACTATTTTTTCTAAGAATCCATTTGTTTTAACATTTTACAACGTAGAAACACGTCTCCTCCCTACTTCGAAGTAACTATTTTTTTTTTTTGCATTTTAACACTTTTATTTGATTTTCATCCAAGAAAAAAAATCACAATTACTTAGGCGAGTGTCTTTAGTAAAGGTACACGCGCAGTTACAAAAAAAAAAAAAAAAACACCTAAATATTAACCAAATGTAAATAGGCGATAAAAATAAAAACAAATAATCGAACGATTAACTTCAATTGCATACCGGCTTTGTTCTATGCCTCTAAGAATCTGATCAGTTCAATGGTTTTTATCCTTTGGTTCGCCAACACTTGTTTTTATGCATTTTTAAGAAGGTGTGTAGTAATAAATATTTTTGTCGACCGGGTGCGATATATACTAGACGGTAATTAACTCAAAGTAATTGCATAAACGTTAGATAAGGAACAAGGAATTAGTCGCTAATAACATTATCTAGTAGCGCGTTGTCACTGTTGAATTTTTATATCTTGCATCTACTTTTAAAAAAAAAAATTTTCGCAAGTTGAAAAGCGGTGATAAGCAGAACCCGAAAGTCGGCGACCTTAAAAATACTGAAAAATTACTTCAGTATTTTAAAAGATAATAAAAAACAACATAAAAATTTTCCCCAACTTGAATGACATGAAAATTTGAAACCATATTTATCGAATTTATATAAAATTAAAATTGTTCAACATATTAACAAATAGTAAAATTAGACATTGTTTAAATTATTAAAAGTATTTACTATCATGTTTACGTTTAAATGTTCGAAAAAATTGCCTATTGTCACGTAATATTATATTCTTTTATAATTTAAAAAACATCATTTAACTTCAAACGAGGTAATCGATGCCTAAATGAAACTGGCTAGGTTCGGTTGTACCTTTTTTGTAAGTGCATATTTATCGTTGAGTCTGTAGACGCGCGTACACGTACGCATGGATAGTTTATTTCGAAGAAATTTCCTTTTAAAGATTCATCATTAACCGATTTTATACGGTAACAAACGGAAGAAAAATTAGAAAAACATAAAAGCGCGATTTGACTTTTTTCAGAAAGTTTCCTCCAAAATTTTGAATTTTTAAGAAAAATCGAAACGCGCCATGAAATTCTCCGAAACTAACGTAAACAGTGAAAAAACGAACTAAAGAACGTAAAAAATCGGGAACCACAAAAAGTGACAAAAAACCACTCATTTCAAGATTTGTATTTAAACGTGCAAAAAGAGATAACATGTCGCGTTAACTTCATGGAGATGAGCGTATGCCATGCGCACGTTAAATACAGTCGGGAGGAGTGATCGCCGAAGAAAAAGTCAGTTTCGAAATAGAACTGCAACGGTCAAAAAAATATCAAAAGATGTAAAAGACGTTGCAACATTACAATTAGCAGCGACAACCGTTCATTTACGACGAATCAGCGAATTTTACATATTTGACTCGAACGTGTACTGCACAATGCAAAAAGTTTATAAGAAAAAAAAGTGATTGCGCCACAATCGCGTTTTTTGCTATGTGCTATTTAAAAATATATAGCAGCGGTTATAATTTCGATATAATTGTTCTTTTCTCTTTCTTTACCGTAGGATCTCGGCGTGTGATAGAAGTAATGGATGTTCCTACTCAAAAAAATATTGAAATGACCATGAGAGATTTCCAAAGGTATTACGATAATCCGTATAAGACTAAACTACTTAATGTGATCTCGTTGGAATTTAGTCACACTCGATTGGAAAATTACGTGATAACGCCTAGCATAGTAAGCTATATTTCGTTTTCGATATTTTATTTATTCTCTTTACATATGTCGCATTATACACGTTGCACAAAGATAAACAATTGACGTCAAAAATATTTCCTTCCAAGTTTACATGTAGCATTTGTTTTGGACGCTGACTAACGAAAAATTATAGCTGTAAAAGTTTTAACAAAGGAGAAAGAAGAAGAAATATTATTATTTGCACGTAAGAGGATAATAAAAAAATCAAAAAAAAAAAAAAAAAAAACAAAACAAAACAAAACATCGTAAGATGATCCATTTGGAGTATTCTTTTGTGTCGCCTAGAAGTGTAAACATTGAAGCAATAAAAATGTAAGTATCGGTTATAAACGGTCAAAAATAAAAACGCGCTGAAAGAAGTGTGTAGTGAGTATTGATAGACGGATAAAAAACATAGCATGTTAAAACAAAATTTGAAATGTAAAACTTCAAAATATATACGACTAATTAATTTCGATGTTCATTATCGCAATGTGTTTAAACTTTTGTATTTCAAATTTTAGGTTAATATGTTGAGTGTTTTTACGTTTACTTATTCAAATAATTCATTTTTATATTATTACACGTGTGATAAATACATGAAGAGAAGAAGAAAAAATAGGTCGCGCTGCGAGGAGTAGAAGGAATTGAGGGAAATGCAGATTTTAGGTGATTTAATAAAGGTAAAATAGAAGTGTAAAGAAATGAAAGTCGGGGAAAAAAAAAAAAGAGTAGAGAACGGATAAAAAAAAACCAACAGTTCATTTTTAAAATACAAATAGTGTGAATAATTTATTTTAAAGTTTCATTTTTATTTATTTAGAATTGTAATTTTAAATCGGTTGCAATTGTAAATAATGTCACAAAAAAATATCAAAACATTTGGGTAAAGAAACGTTAAAAGTATCAATTTCAAAAAAAAAAAAAATGAAGTACCGGAAGAATATACATTAAAAATATATTTCTTAATTCCTTATTACGAATTTTAATTTTTTTCCTTTTGTATATTAAAAATTTTTAGCGATTTGGTTATTGACAGTTTTTGTTGGTGCAAACTTGGATTCTAATGTTATTCATTCTGATTGTAACAACGCTGAATGTTTTGACAATGTGTTAATTGTAGGAGTGCCGTTAGATTTCGTTAACTCCGTCAATTGAATAAAGTTGTGAACGATGCACAGCATTGTGAAGTTGTTTAAGTTAATATATATATTTACCTGTGTTTAATGATCTACGTGCAAGGACTTTGACATTTTAAATATTTTTACATTATTTCGCGATAAAAAAAAACACGCACACACATACTCCACAAACAAACGTAATAGTCACTTTACAATAACGGTTTATGATTTTGCATAAATTAATTGTGATAATCACATTTTTCCTATAACTGTACTTAATTTTAAAATGGTTTCTATTTAATCTTGAAGGCAGAGTAAATTTAAAAAATTACCTTTGGTCACATTTTGAAACGATCAGAAATAAGTGTCCTCATTCGAATGCACGTTATAAAAACATCTCATTATCGTTTGTTTCTGCCGTGTACCACACACACACGCACATGTGTATGTATGTGTATGGTATGTATATGTATTACTCTGAATAAGAAGCAGCCAAACGTATTTTATAACATTATTAAAACTACAATTGAAAATCTATTGATCAACAACTTACAAGCACATGATGTTAGGGGGGCACAGAGAGCGGCGAATATAGTAGAATAAGCTAGAAAAAAGCAAGGCGATTGTTATAAATTGTGCAAATTGTAAAGTGGTCGTGGTTCCTACTTTCACCAAATTAAAAATGTTATT
Source organism: Icerya purchasi (assembly GCA_039619475.1). NCBI lineage: Eukaryota > Metazoa > Arthropoda > Insecta > Hemiptera > Monophlebidae > Icerya > Icerya purchasi. Next base: position 334,193,722 of record CM077115.1, on the reverse strand, counting down.
TTCTCTTCAGCCTGATTTATACGACATTGAATACCGAATTTTAGCGTCTGATTAAACGATTTTCATCTTGTTCGTAAAATTCAGTTTTACTATTTGACATTTTTCGCTCAACTTTATTTTATCGTAAAGCAGCAATACTACACCTTTCTGTGTGTAGATTGAAAAACATTACTTCATTTTAATATTTATGGTCGTCGATTTATATTCGAATCTGGGATATATATATATATACGCTGTGAGCTGTACCTGGCGAACTCATGAGACAACTGAAACACTGATGATATAGAATGGAGAAAAAGTACTGCTGTAACAAGCTACGGACGTACGCGAGCGAAATACATATATATATTTATGAAATGGTAACCGTATTGGGTAACAAAACAACACGATACTTACCGTTTACAGCGAACTGAAGAAATGCACGTTGTCTATGCTTTGTAATAATAAGCCGTTTTTTATTATAATTATTAAAATCGCAAAAAAAAAAACAAAAAAAACATGCAAATCACAGAAAAATAATTGATCAGTAATTAATACAAATAAATATACTCGGGAATTTTTCGGAATTAAAACATGTCAGGACTTAATATCCCTACACAAATATTAATAACTAATTAATTGTTTTTCATTATTATTATCAAATATAATAAATAAGAGTTAGCAGAATATGTCTGATAATCATAATTACGCTATTAATAATACACGTCATTCATCTGTTAAAAATTCACTTTAATGTATAATTTTGTTTTCGCCTTTCATTGAAAACTATTCACAGTGTGCTCTTATACACAGAGTGTGTCATAATTAAGGTAACACCCCAAGTGTTACCTTATTTTTGACACGCCCTATACAAATTGATTTCTGTAAAATTTTTATTGCTAAATTTTCGTTTTAATTTTAAGGTTCGACAAATAGATTGGGTTGATTGTGTTTGGCCGAGGCAGTTGAAAGATGCTCAGACGGATTCGACGAATAACATTACGGAAATGAAATATCCTAAAGTACAGAAATATTGTCTCATGTCCACTAAAGGATGTTATACAGATTTCCATATAGATTTCGGAGGCACTTCAGTCTGGTACCATATACTTAGAGGTCGTAAGGTAAATTAGCAATTGTATTTATTTCTGTACAAGAAGGAGACTTTTGATTTCCCGCCATTAGTTTTCACTAATTTTCAGTTGTTTATTTTTTTTTTTTAATGTATTGAACATTTTAATTAAATAAACTCATTAGATAAAACATAAATATGTTTGTTAAAATGTAGATAATTAAAAATCAAACTATATTTGATTTGTTAATTTATATAAGTAAAATTACAACACCCGTGTCTATTATTTTAGAACTTGCAGTTAGAAAATAGGCTTCTTTGTATCTATTTCAGCTTTCGGTACTTAAAAATTTGTATATGCATTAAGAAAGTATTAAAACGATCTGACCCATATTTCAGTTAGGAAACCTTTTGTTCGTAGAAAAACTCTTCAACCGTTTTGTGAAAGGTTTAAAATATTGGTGGATTTCATTTTCATTATTGCAATGTCTTCAATACACAACAACTGCTGTTTGTTACAAACTTGATTAATTTTGGGTTATTTTTTAAATTTTATTATGCATTCTCAGAATGTTAAGAAAAAGACGACAGCGATTGTTTTAATGGGCGTTCTTTATTAAAAACCACAACGAGAACGTTTTAAATTGTATTTATTACCTTATTAGAACTGTTCGTTATTTTTACGAATGTTTGAAAGCGAAAAAAAAAATTAATTTCAAATAATCATTATACACGCCGTTATATCGCTTAATATTTCAACTGTGATACTAAAATTGCAAATAGTATATTATATATAAAGCATTCCTTATTATATATTGTGCTCAAAAGTTGTTAGTAATTTCTTTTTTTTTTTTTTTTTTTTTTTTTCATGAAAAGTTTTTGGAAATTTGTTATAATTTCCATTATAATTGTCCCACTATAAAAATTCTAACAGCACAGATATATGTCGTATGCAACGCGATAGTGCATACACGTGAGACTACACTTTTGGAACTGATTATTATTACGATACCAATGCAGTCTCCTCCCGCATGTACTTCAATGGCAGATCCAGGGAGGATCGGGAACATCCTCTTTCCCCAAAAGAACCAAAACCTCTATGAAAAAATTTGTTAAAAACAGAGAAACTTAATTTATGCTATAAAAGATTTGTATAAATGTTACAACATACGGATTTAATTATAACTAATATTTAATACTGTTTCCTAGTGAAAGTATTAATGTTACGTTTTTATTCTATTTAAAATATAATTATCATCGATATTTCGCCTTTTTTATTTATTTTTAATTTTGAAATTTTAATTAAAAATAGTTCAATGAGAGATATATATTTTTTTTTTACTTGCTCACGAACAAAAAAAAAATTCGGATCGGATTACTAACAAAAATAAAAAAGAAGTAAAGTCTAATAAAAATACTATCTTTCTTACTATTTCTAAACTGCCATATTTAAGGTATAATTTTATAATTTCGTTTTATTTTTCACCCCTAAAAGTTAAATTAAAAATTGTAATAATTATGTATTCTTAAAACACATTTTTATGAATTTCTATAAAGGTCGTTATTTGATTTTCTTTATGAAACAAGAGGTACTGCCTACCTTAGCAGATTTTACGTAATTATATAATGCCCCCCCCCCATACATACATACATACAAAAATGCCCTTTTGGATCCGCCCTTGATGTACTTGCTCACTGTACACCAACTAGCACGCACATACAATACGTGAATTGCCTTCCACGTGACCATTAGTAGTTATTTTAAATTAATTTTTGTAATAATTTCTGTCGTCACCTGGGATCGAACTCAAGACTTTCACGATGGAAATATCAAGTGCTCTAGCAACTAGGCTATCGCGACAACTTGTGAAGAAATAGATTTTTAATTTTTTTTGAATTTACTTCCATGCAAAAACAAAATGCGTACAGAATGTAAATTGTATTTTTTTTTTTTTTTTTTCTAAATTGATTTTGAAAAATCATGATATTTTATTTATTAACTTACTTATCTTAACACAGGTATTCTGGTTAATTCCGCCTACCGAACGAAATCTTAAATTATACGAACAGTGGATTCTGTCGGGAAAACAAAATGATGTATTCTTCGGCGATACTGTTGAAAAATGCGGTCGGGTTCATTTGTTTGGAGGCGATACTTTCTTCATTCCAACCGGCTGGATTCACGCAGTTTACACGGTTAAAGATTCTCTAGTCTTCGGTGGTAATTTCCTCCATTCGTTCGGAATTGAAAAACAGTTACGTATTGCAGAAGTAGAGGATGCCACTCATGTAAGTTCTTGTAATGTAAAATATGTAACTGTAGTTGTAATAAAAGTTTGCTACGAAAACGCCCTGTTTTTTGTTTTTTTTCTATTTTAAGAATGACGTAATTAGTTGAAATAATTCAGTACTCTTGTAAGTATTAAAGAGGCGGTTTTCCCCTTGGCGAAGTTTAAAAGATCGAATTTTTAAATCTGGCCAACAGGAAAAAGCCTGTAGACTCGATCGCTAGTTCTTCTATAGTACTTCTAGACGGGTCGATTTAAGCTGACTGCGTTATTCTGAACAAAAAAAAGGGGCTGGTGCTGATAGATTTATTTTTTTTTTTTTTTTTTTGTTTATTTGCTATATTGAACTGCCCTAGGGCATACACACAATAATTTTAATAATCAAGAATAACTAGCGTAGGTGAAGATTCGGCCACTGCCTTATCTCAGAGCTATAACTGTATGCGCTTAAGTTTAGATAAGTCTATTTATACATAAGAATATATACGATAAAAGTATAACGGTTTATAGGATCTCGTGCGGTTTGATCCGCCTTAATCTACGAGTATCTCCTTTTGTATTGAGGAGCGCAGCTACGATTGGGTTTGAATGACCGCAAAGTTTTGTCACGTGCTTCCCGGCGTGGAGACTGGCAATTCCATCAACGTCCAGGATTTTTAAGTCGCGATGTAGTACAGTATTAGGAATATACCAAGGGGCTTTGGTTATCAGGCGAAGTACTTTATTCTGAAATCTTTGGATTATGAGCTTGTTCGACCTTTTCGTAGTACCCCAGAGTTGAATACCGTAACTCCAGATAGGCATTAGGATCGATAGGTATATCAGCCGTTTGTTAGTTAAGCTAACGGAAGAGTGATATCCGAGCAGCCAGTATAATTCGCGTAATCGAATGCAAAGTTCCTGGCGTTTGATTTTGACATGATGCTTCCAGTTTAGCCGACGATCAAGGTGCATCCCCAAATATTTCGCCGAATCGCTATTCAAAATGAGCTTCCCATTCACAGTTGACGGGATATACTGGGCGGAGCGCAAGGAAAAATCCACTCTAATAGATTTGTGCTCATTCAACTGAACCTTCCAATTTTTTGCCCAAGCGCAAATTTCGTCGATAGCTAGCTGCAGATCTTTGACTGCAGTTTCATAGGAACTGCTAACTGATAGCAGAGCAGTATCATCTGCAAACATGGAGACTGTAACTGAAGGAACCGTAGGAGTGTCAGCAGAGTAAACCAGGTATAGAATCGGACCCAGTACGCTTCCTTGTGGGACTCCTGCCTGTATCATATGACGATTTGACATGGATCCTTTGAATTCAACTTTGAAGCTTCTTTTGTATAAGTATGATTTCAGGATTTCGCAATAATTGTGAGGTAAAATACTGCTCAATTTGTGTATGAGGCCTTCGTGCCAAACTCGATCGAAAGCTTTCTCAACGTCTAGGAATATCGCTGAACAAAATTTTTTGTCTTCGAAGGACCGCTCTATTATTTGAGTAACCCTATGGATTTGCTGTATGGTCGAGTGCTGGCTCCGAAATCCAAACTGCCAGTTTGGGATAATTGCAGCGCGATCAATAATAGTTTTAAGTCGAAGAAAAAAAAGTTTTTCGAAGATTTTGGCTACAACTGGCAGGAGAGAGATTGGTCTGTAGGATTGCATTAGCTCTTGAGGTTTCCCAGGTTTAGGGATAACGATGACTTTGGCTATCTTCCACTGCTCAGGAAAATGGAGAATTCTTAGTAAAAAAGGGGCTGGTGCTGATAGATTTATATGCGAGCAACTTTTTACAAAACTATAGGGTGATTTTTTAAGAGTTAAGTTTTTCAGGTTGGCAGCACTGGTTGGTATTGGCGTCCAAACGTCATCTGTCAAAGTGAAAAGTTTTCAGTATACTCTGCCATTTCATCATGGAAAGACTTACAAACGAGCAGCGATTGCAAATTGTTGAAATTCATTATCAAAAACCAGTGCTCTGTAAAAAATGTGCATCGTTTGTTACGACCAGATGACGTTTGGACGCCAATACCAACCAGTGCTGCCAACCTGAAAAACTTAACTCTTAAAAAATCACCCTTTATAAAGCTATAAAAATAGTAATTATATATAAATTACTATTTTATAGATTATTAAATGATCTAAGGAACATTTTAATATGCGTATAAAATTTTAAATTTAAAGTATATAATTCGATTCAAATCAATTCAATCATGTTAAGAAACTGAATAATTTTATAATTTTAAAAAGAGAAGAAAAAAAAAAAACAATTGGAAATGTACCAACGTAAAAAGTAGTAACCCTGTTTTGTTTAAAATTCACAAAGGCTTTAGAATCTTTTAAATGTATATAAATATTTAAATTTTAATAAAGCACTGATCCGAAAACGACTAAAAAATACAAATGTTTGTGATATTATAGTGCTAATGATATTCTTAGTATATAAATCAAGTCGTACTACTGTAAACAATTTGCCATTCGCTTTCTGCGTTGCTCAAAGTTTTGTAGTAAAAAGTTAATCTGTGGCGGCGTGTGCTGTATAATTTAGCTCCCGAATATCATCTCACATTTTCGAATGTGATTTACAGAGAGGTGTAAATAAATAACCTGGTTGAACTTTCCGTAATGTGTTCAATTTTTCTTTATTTTCCTTGATAAAGAACAAAGGTCCGTTTATATCTTCAGACATCGAGCGTGTCAGACACAATTTATTTACATCTAACGTGTTAGAAGCGTGCCGTGTCAGACATCGACAGACACCGTCGTCGGTGTCGGACGCGGCTGCTCTCACCGGCAGTTACTGAATGGCTTTAGTGGGAAAAGCAGGTCGATTTATGTTGAAAATGATCCTGGCACTTCTCTGTGGAAGATTTATCCATAATTGCATCGTTACTAGAAGAAGAAGACCAGGATAAAACTAAAAAAAAAGAGCAAAACGCATGGCCGTACATCCGATGCTCAAGAAAAGAAAATTAGAAGGAGAATATTGGACGCTGTTTAAAGAACTTATTGTTCGTTCCACGCCTGATCCTTTTTCTGATTGTCACTGTATTTTTTGTCCGTTAAATCATAAAGGAATTTATATTCTGCTACAATTTCTATCAGCTTTTCGTTATCCATGGCAAAAAAAAGCAAAAAAAGTCTGCACGGTCCCTATACTCTATTCACATTGCCCGGAAAGTAGCCACAGATACGTACAGACGCGGAACCGTTCAGACAAAATATTCTTTCCGAAATTACGGGCCGGACACGGTACGTGTCTGACCGTGTCTGAGCGGTCGCGTTACGATAGATGTAAATACGTTTATACACACTGCATAGAAATATATTATTTTGTCTGACACGCTCGATGTCTGAAGATATAAACGGACCTCAATAAATGAATCCGATATGTAACAAATTTAATTTCATCGGCATGCGTCTCGGTGAATCATCGTTTTCCGAATTAATAATATTAAATAAAATGTTCGGTAAAGTTGTAATAAAAGATAGATTACGGAACTAACAAAATAAATTATTCGTTGCACGAAAAAAATAAATGAAAAAGTTAATTAAATTACATTATGCAACGAATTTCTGTATCAGATTATAATTACTAGACTAATGATTACATTACATTTTATCGGATAATTCATTTTGTTTTTAAATTCGAAATAATGCGAAAAAAAAATCGTTCTATCATAATTAGTAATTTGGCCATTTAGATTTTCAAACTAATTTTGTTATTGACCATTTATCGCAGGTTCCTCAAAAGTACCGTTACCCATATTTTACGGAAATGTTATGGTTCGTATTAGAGCGGTACGTTTACTCGCTTCTTGGTATATCGCATTTAAAAACCGATCTCCCAGTTAAAGAATCTCCGGAAGAATCTGCAACGGAAAGAAATAAAGATTACTTCAATTTAACGAATTTGGTAAATATTGACCGTTAATAATATTAACTAATTTTATCCTTTCATTTATTCTTTTTATTGAAGCTTATCCAGATCACCATATTTAATTTACTGCTGAAATTATGCTTGCTCCTAGCAATTTACATATCTAGTACTTAGAGGAAAAGGTGTCATATTGCTAAATTTGAGAATATTTTAATTAAAAAATTTTTAACAACTTCCATGATGAACTACATTAGAAATAAAATAATGTATTTTCATTTAACCTTTTTTCAACCAGCTTACACAAAACGATATCAAACGGTTGACGAAAATAGACTAATCGATGCAGTGAAAAATAGAAAAATTAAAGGAAAGAAACTCGAACGGCTTATCTTTAAACTTTGTGTCTTAGTTTTAAAACTAGAGAGTAGATTTAAATTAATAAGAGATCATATTTTACTATTGGCAAAGTACCCTTTTTCGAATTGTCTTTATTCCATTTGTACAAAGTACTCTGCGCATTAGCCGTTTGAGAATTTATTATCGTAGTTTTTTTGTAGCTTCCGAATAACGGCTATTTTTGTTTAAAAGTTAATCTTATATGATGTTGCATTCGCGCTTTTAAAAATAACACAGTCACACTATATGGAATACAAATACATGTTAATTATGAGCGGGGAACAAAAATATAAGCAACTTAAGATGTATAAACAGATTCCTAGCAAATAAAAAGGAACGCTAAAGACGTGTACATCTATCCCGGTAAGTTGTAACCATCATGGTGGTCCTACAATGGGTACTCGGAAATATTCGAACCCGGCACATTTCGACTCATTATATTTTCTGTGTGCTGATGAAAAAGTCGTCTGATTAAACAATACACCCGAGTGTTTATTTCAACTTCGAACAATTTTTACCGATTTCCCAAAGTGAAAATATTATCTCTGGTTATTGTAAAACCTACATTGCTGCAATGATCAAAGACCGGACAAAACTATTTATGAGATACTCTTCTGAATCGGTAACGCCTGAATAGTAGTTAAAAATTTATACTTTCAACAAAAAAAAAAAAACTACTACTTTATAGGTGATGAGGTGAAAATAGATTTTTGCTTTATGAGAAATTCAAGAATTATACAATGAAAAACTTTTCAAAGCGAGGATAAAATTACATTAGCCAACTTTTCTTTTCCCAGAATTAATGTAACTTACAGTTCGTTCCGTGAATAAGAAGCAAAACTTTAACAACCTCTCTTTTTCCGAGAAAACGCGTAATTTCTCTCTTAAATCTTGCCCGCCTCCTGATTTCTTTGTCATTTCTCTTTCTTTTTTCAAACATTTCCTCTTCTTTCTTATAGTTACCCGCCAGCATGAACCGATATCCACGGAAACAATTAAATTACTAATGTTTTCACTTTTGTCGTGTATATTTCGTAAAATTGATTTTACATATTACTTCAAGCTGTCGGTCAGAATCTCGGATAATTAATGCTTTTTGTCACCGAAAAATTAAGTCATTTGAAATATCGTGTCATCGGAAGATGTGCTGAATTTCATTAGCAGAACATCGCATGGATAACTCAATTCTAAGTGAACTTTTAACATAGAGGGAAAAAACGTTTCCTTCCGACGATAAAATAGCACGCATTAATGTTTTCTGAACATAGTCTTCGTAAAAATCACATAAAAAACTTAATAACCAAGGATAGATTGTACGAAAAAAAGTGAAAGAGAGCTTTTGATCAAATAAATTCTCGTTTCAGTTTTATTGCTTATGTCTTTTAATATTTTTCCTTGTCGTTTTTTTTCTTCTTCTTCTTTTTCTCAGTTATAATTCAACAGAAATTCACTAAATTCTTCGAAATATTTTACTTCGCGTTCACACGGATATATATAAATGTTAAACATTCTTAAACATTATGAAAACGTTTTTGTTACATAAAAGAATGCAATATAATTCCTTTTTTTTTTTTTTTGTTGGTAAGCAATTTGCAAATTTATTATATTATTTTATTTACGAAGTCATCGCATTTTAATTAAAGTCATTTGAATAAATGATTTAATCGTCTATAATCTATATAATTTCATAATTCGGTACGAAAAAACGTCGCACAAATTTCTGAATAACCCCCCAGTCATAAGACATGTATTATCAATAAGAAAAAAAATTCCAGACCTTTATAGTAAATCAGATGTTTCAAATAACCATCTACTTCAGTTTGTGTTTTGCAATTATTTCTTTTTAAATCTTACATGCAATTTTTTGAAAATAGAATTTGTTCCTTAATCTGGGAAATGTTCTTCGGGCTTTGCATGTTCATTCATTCTATCTCGTGTCCAGCTTATTTCTTATGACACTGCTGTAACTTATTATTTCATTAGGAACATAAAAGCAACTACCACACTCGCTCCTTACCTTCCGACTTAAAAATCAAACTGTTGCTCGTAAGCAGTTGATTTATCAACGAAGTTAACGAGACAACTGCTTTCGTCAGTATTGATACATCTTCGAGTAATATGTATCAATACTGATACATATTGCGAGACGATCATGAAAACTTATTGCCGTTCATTTTATAATGATGTACCGCCTCTAATATATATTGCTCATTCTGGTTTTAGGAATTGCACGGACTAAAAGCTATAATAAAGTATGTGCACACATTGCCCGCAAATAAAAAGAATGTTCCTTTACTGATAACTGATCCGGTTAAATTAGTTCGAAATGTTAGAACATTAGTCGAAATTCACTGCCACGATAATCCGGAATTAGCGATAACCGGACGGTTAGCTTTGTTACCGCAGGTAAGTGTGTCTATATGGTTTTTTATAGTCTTCAATTTATGTATATTTGCCTGAGACATGTGTTACTCGTTTAGAATCAGTTTTACATGTCCTATTTTAAAAAATTACGAGCCTACGTTATAATTTTTCAAAAAAAAATATACAACACTTATTATTACAAGCTGGATTTTTACTTCGTATACTCCCGTGCGACAACAACATTTCAAATTAATATAAAATAAATTTCAGCTAAAGCTATTTTATGCATTCATATATGTATAGGCACTAAGGCATATACGCGCAGAAGAAATTAATGGATTTACAAAGCCTGCAGCCAAAAAGAGAAAAGTTATTTCAACCCCCCTCCAACTATTGCGGAATAAACAAAAAATTATTTATACCATACGGAATTCATAATATGTTACGAAAAATTTGAAAATTCACTTCCGCGCATTACTTTTACTCGGGGCAGATAACAAGCTGGATTTATAATTTTTTCAAATAAATGGAGTATACGGTACACCAAAATTTTTAAAGTTATTCACTCGGATAGAGTACATTGTTGGATTATTTAACGATAAAATTAGTGGTAAAATTGGACCAATATGTCTTCCCTACAACTATACTAACAGACGCGAGACAGCATAAAGTCTGATCGACAGATTATCGTCTACGCCTTCCGACGAGTATGGAGCTATGATGATGATTATGAATGGTTTTTTTTTCTTCTTTTAGAGTCACCATCTTATTTAATTTTTTTTAATCGAGGAAAACTATATGAAGAATCATTGTCGCCGTGCCCTCTGAGCAACCAGTGCACTGATACCTTTCGAATCTTAATTATAGCTACTAACCCGACTTGCTGTATTGAATAGTATGATTATTTATTAGTGACCTAAAATATATATATTCATGTATTTATTTTTATATATATATATATAAATTGATCTATAGCAGCAGACGCAATGCATTCAAATAACATCTTCTGAATTGAAAGCTACCACTCTGATAAAGTTCTAAGTTGTTTATCATTATGAAGTACATATCTGCTTCCGTCATATTCCTCAAAAGTTTTATCTTCACTGATTTTAATTTTATCGAAAGAAAGGTGAAGTAAAGATGAGCACCTATCATCGGCCAGTTGTCTATTTGTTATAAATCTATTTGCAAAATTTAATCTTTATGCGGCGTCATTCAATATATTTTATAGCGATTTACAGAAAAAATATAATTTTGCGTGTATTGTACTTGGTCTAGTTAGGTTCCTTTTTTCTATCTTGCTAAAAGAAAAATATATGCGTTTTACTTTTCTATTTACTAAAATACGAAAATCAGTCGTAGAAAACATATTTTATTCCCAACATTTTTCTTAGTTTATTCTTTTGTTAAACTAGTAGACGCTTCTCTCGGACTTTGAATAAGCATCACTCGCTTCGTTCGTGGCAAGAAAATATCAGTTTTAATAATTAAAATTCAAAATATAATTATTTTGTAAAGAAATTATGTTTAACTTAATTACGTTTTTCCTTCACTTTTTATTAATTATTCATCGTTTATTCTTGTAATACTTTCTACTACTATTCAGACAATTTCGGCACCTTTCAGCTTTGCTTATTGGTTGACGCGGCACATGTACAAAATAAGTATATGTCATTGCTCCGAATTTTCTTCCAATATTCGATGCACTGAAATTATCAATTTTGAATTGTTTCCGGTTAATATTTCGGATATAATCTTTTATAATTGACAATTTCAGAGCATCGAATATGAGGGGGAGGAGATAATAAATACTAAAATTGAAATGATTATTTCTGTCTTGCCGATTTTGTATTTACCATTTGACGTCTTTTCATTTCTCTCCTCACACACGTATTCGTTTTTGTCTTGCACGAAGATTTTTTTCTTATTGAATAGGAAGAAAACTGTGCTCTTCAAAACTTTAGCGTTCGAAGATTGTTTTTTTTCTACCATTTGTAGTTACGCTGCTCTTTACTGAATTTGCACCCCAAGGTTTTTTAATAACGCAAACTTATCATTAATATGTATATGTATTTGAGTCGCGTAATTAAAAATTAATTTCGTTTTTTTCGTCTAGGAGAATAGCGTGAAGAAGGTCTATAAAAATGACGATAAAGAAGTCAAAGTTAAAATGCCTAAAATAAGATCTGCTTCGAATACTCCGAGACGAAGAAGGACGAGGTGTAAAAAATGTCAAGCATGCAGACAACCGGACTGTGGAGAATGCGCGTTTTGTTTGGATATGGTCAAGTTTGGAGGACCTGGTAGGGCGAAACAAACATGTGTCGCTAGACAGTGTTTACAGGTAAAAAAAATATCAACCTCGATGTAATTTAATTTCTCTCGAAGAACAATTTTTTCATATAAATAAAAATGAGTTGCAGTTGAAAAATAATAGCTTTATCAAATTTTTAATCGCGGTGTAGCATTTTGCAGTCGATTGAAGCGATTTCAAATGGTTTTTTTTTGTTTTTTTTTTTTTTTCGTTATTTTCAACTTGTAATGCGTGGATGATTTTATCTGATGCAAAATGCGAGGTTATAATTTAAATATTTCAATAGGATTATAACTCTAATTGTTAGAATCCGTGTAGGGCAGATTATAAATTTATTTAAAGATCAATGTGTAGCAATTCAAAAAAGAAAAAAATGCACACTATAAAAGTTTCCTTAACGAGTGTTAAAACTATGATTGTATTTTAGGAAATAATTTCATTTCCTAATAAAACCTTCGAATATGCCCCGTTTTGGAAGCAAACGTTTTTTCAATCCATTTCGGAGTGTGGGTTTATTCTTAGCTTCTGCTTTCTTTCCTATGAAGATTAATGATTTGAACAGAACTCAACATTAATTGTAAAATATTCCGATTTGTGCAGGGAAGAGTGGAAAAGGCCCCATATCCTTAATACTATTTTTCCAACGCTAGTGCCATCATGCTTGCCCATCTCAGTGAACGCCACGATCATACAAGCATCAACATCTGGTAAAATGCGGTTAATATATTCATTTTCGTTCAAGCACATCAGGATAAAAACAGGAATAAGTGAAGAGGAAACTCGAAAAGTATAAACTTTATTCGGGACAGTTTCTTTTTGTACAGTACGCAGTATCAGAAAAGTTGGTGATTTTAATTAATCCGTTAAGCCTTAGGTTCAGCAGTTGTACCGCCGAGTATTGATGCGAGAATCAAAAATAAAATTATTTGAAGTGTTTAAGTAACCCGAAACTTTTCATCGTCGCGTTTCTCTACTAGTGTTCTTAAATTGAAAATCGTAGTAAAATTTATTTTTTCATTCTGCGTTCACCTGAAGTAAATATTAAACACAACAATACTTACCGAAAACCTATCGCGCTGATAATAAGTGTAATAAAACATGCGATTCCCACAATAACCATTTCACTGAGAAAAAATTCAGACACTCCTTTATCGAGAACAGTTTTATGTCTTAATTTCATATTAGAAATGTGAAATATTTTCTAAAAAACCGGAAAAATACATTAAATATATAAGCGAGTATTACTTTTTGAAATATCCTTGTATATTTGTTGTGATTACGTTTAATTTATTGTAGTTATCATTTTTATAAGTAATAATGGGTACGTCATTATCGCAACTACGCGTGTGTATTTCAGTTGTACGCGGAGTCAGGCAAATAATTTTCAAGGACGATAGATTGACAATCACACACTGCTATATAAGTCACTGCGAAGATGTTTAAATCTAAATTTGCCACTTAACGTATTTTTGAAAAGAACCGTGTCGTCAGTAATACGTTTCAGTGATATTTTTAAAAATTTTGCATGCCGTTACTTATAGAAAATTTATATGACTGTAGCATTTCTTGCATTTTTTTTATACCATTTTTACTGAATGCTATATATACTGTATGTTTTTTAATATACGAATTATGTGTATTCTGGCTTGTTCTTTATTTATCAAAAAATTCTAAAACAAAATCTCTTACATATTTAAAAAAACAATAAAACGAAAATTAAAAGTAGAGGTAACGAAGAAACTTACAATTGGAGGGCCGCCTCGGGTTTGCTAGGACCCTATTGGCATATTTTATTAGCTAAAAGCGAAGGAATTTTGAATAGATCCGTTTTTTCTTTCGTTCCATTGACTACGAAACATTTTTAAAGCGAAAAACTTGACCCTTTAGGCTCCCTGATTCCCGCGCACAAGTAAAAATAGTAAAAATAATATTGCGCGTATAAATATTTTGTGAACCTTATTTTTATTTGCTGTTATAATTTGTTGTCGGCGAAATTTTTCGTTTTGCAAGTAACCGAGTTATGCGAAAGTCATATAAGTAACATAACTACTTTGATAACTGGCCATGTAATAAAAGAAATTCCTCCGTCGAATTATCGGCATTATTGTAAACGCTGAGCCGACTTTAAAAATTGTTTTTCAGTTCTGGAGTCCTGTTCAGAGCTTTTTAAAAACAATATTACCAAACTAGCAAGCGGAATTGTTGTTCCTCTTTATCTATTCGCAAAAAGAAGGAACAGTGATATTTATATCGTCCGTTTTGCTTTTGTCATCATGAAACTATTAAACATATCGCGCACCGTACCATTGTACCATTTTTTATATGCAAAATGTTTCCATAATGAAAAATAATAAACGAAGGGAGGAGGTGCTCGCGTTTAAAGGATATTTTATCTAGTAATTTCATCGTTATGTATATAGCGATTTTTTTTTTCTTTAAATCGAATTGAACTGATTCCGTATCGTTCCTGTGTGTTTAGCCAATGTTACCTATAACAGCCGCATGCATGATATGTGGTTTAGATGGTTGGGGTCAGCAAATTGTAATTCCTATACAGAAGGTGGTTAAAGAAACTCCGAGCACCTTAATGGAGTGTAGTATTTGCTACGAAATAGCGCATCCAGCTTGTTTAGGCAGACAGGTAAATTTTCTTTCTCAATTTTGCCGCCATCGCGCTTTAAATACTAATTTTTGCTGTCGTATGTTGTTTGTGGTTTTTTTTTTTTTTTTTTTTTTTTTTGTTACCCGTACTAACCGTAACAAATATAACTAAAAATATCAACCTGCTTCTATTTTCATTTCTAAAAATCGTTTTTTCTTTAAATTTATTTTTTATCCCTTTTAATGTGGTTCTTTAATAGTGTTGGTATTGCAACATATGATGTTGCAAAATGGATTCACAGATTGCTTCTTTTAAGAAGTGGTCGGAGTAAATTTAATTTATCTAATAAAACGGGGGAAATATTGTAATACGCGATCCCCTTTGAAGAAATATTTAATTTATTTTTTTATTACCGCATCTACTATTGTAATCGATCGTTGGCAGAAGAAATTAAAATTGAAAGACAATTATTTACGAAATCAAAGTTAAAAAAAACTAAATAATTAGCGCACCCAGTAGTGAATCTGCCGATACCTAAAAATGCAGATAAAAACTTAAGGACTACAAAAGAAAACGGATTTCGTATTAAATGCGTTTTTGAGATGTTCGTTCTTTTCTGTTAAATTCTTCGAGATCTAATCTAAAAATAAGGTCTTAGCAAATTTAACTCGGGGAAATGATTTTTTATTTTTAAACCGATTATATTTTTACTTTTAATTTTAGTTGTAACATTTAATGTCTTACGTGTTTCGTTTTTCAAAATATAAATTTTTATAAAGTTACAAATCGCGTTATAATGTACAAAAACCAGTTTCCGACGTGATTGTGATTATTAAATTAAGAGGAAACTCCATTAATAGGAAGTACAATTTTGATTTTTAGTGATATATTTTATTCGGACCAAGTGGGAATAACAAAAAAAATACTAGCCTAATTTAAAACGATTACCAAAAAGCAATAACGTAATTTATAATTCTTTATATTTAAAAGACAATTTTAACAGGTGGACAGCGCTATACGTTATATAAATATACATTGTACTTGTGGTGGTTTCGCACGGGGTGGCTTAATTGTATAATTAAGTAACTAACATATAATTTATATATGCTATATTTAGTTCTAAACTGTTAGCGAATATTTGAACAATTAAGTGTACATGTCTAATTACAAATTGTATTCCGTTCTGATCTGACTTTAATAATGTAGCTTCTAAATATAAAAATTTTTAATGTAAATTGTCACATTTCGGCCAAGCTTAGTTTTGCTAACGAAACATTAGTTAGAGTGTATATAAACTTGAGATTAATGCTTTTGTTTTTTAATTTATTTTATCTTCATTCTATTTCTATCCTTATTTATCAAAATTCATTAAGCCATATAAGATTAAACATTAATTCAATGTTATGAAGTAGATCAAGTACTAATTCTTCGAATGATCCTTGTTTAATTAGCATAATTATTTCTTTATATAAACATATCCATCATCAACATCTCTATATGTTACTGTATACGTTGAAGTGATAATCGTTTGTTAATTTGAACCCTCAGGCATGCCAACCACGAGTTCTTTTCGCACTTGTGGATTTTATTTTATTTATTTATTATTTATGATTTTGAAACTGAGATTTTAAATTCATAATTTTTTTTTTTTTTTTTTTTCTTCCAATAACCTACAAAGATCTTTCTTTATCGACCGGGCGCTGAAAATATACAATTAATATAAGTACGACTTAAAACAAGGATTATATAATTATAAATAAATTAGTGCGTATCACTGTTTGTCGGCGGTGGTTCTGGAACGCTGCGATGACGGGTCCCAAGGATACGATCGTTTGCTCTCTTCGTGCTGGACGATGAAGTGAACTCAGTTTAATATTCGATGCCGCGTAATTTGGTGATTAAATAAAATCTCCGCGTAATTTAAAATTTAACAACGATTCTGACGGGCAATCATTTACTACTTCGCGCTGTAGACGGGTTGATTAATAATCACTAAACTATTTTTCGTTAACGGAGATCGTTTTTGCGATTCTATACGGATAATGAACGGAACCGTTCAAAAAATCTCCTAAGAAGGTTCAACCGCGACTGACGACTCCTACCTGGCTTCCATTTTCTATCTGCTCATCATTTTACTTGTCTTTTATTCCAGCGGGAACCAATCATCGACCTTTCCCCAGACTGATCGCGTGGTAGTCTTTTTACCCCCGATCGACAAACAGGATTTCAATCATGCGTACATTTACTCCCGCGCCACCTATTCTAAATTAATTTTTACTTTTATGTTGTTTTATTTTTGTTGCTTTTTTATTTAAATTTTACTTGAGCGCCATGTAATGATTACAACGTATAGATCAGATGGCTGGACCCGATTTCATATCCTTATACATATTTCATAATTCAAGTGATAAATTGATTTTCTTTCTGTTTACGTCTCGTTTGTTAAAATGTGTAACGGTTATTTTTTAATTACGTACTATCTTTTCATATTATATTTTTTGGCTTATTACTTATTTATCGTTCAATTTATATGAACATTGTAAATACCTTTGACCTACACTTAACTATGTTGTATTCCTTTTTAACATCTACAGAAACACACAAATATAAAAGCCTCAAAATAAAATATTAACACTCTAAAAAACAAATACATATTTCAAATGAACAAATTCGAGTTATGTTTTAAATAACGTAATTTGTTTAATAAAGTATGTATTTGCTTTTTTGTTTTTTGGTTTTTAAATGGCAAACCAAGTGATTTTAAATTTTTTAAATATTTTATTGTTACCGAATTGTAAAATACAATTTCGTACTCATACAAAAAATTGCTTAAATCGTGTTTGTTTTTATTAAAAATGAATTTTGTATTTAAAAAGTATTCAGTTATGTTATAGTTTTGATTTAAAGTACGAAAGAGAAAATTGAAAACATAAAGAAATCATTGACAATACGTAGAATATCTTAATATTCATTCTGTATGATTATTTTTTGTTAAAAATGGTACATAAATAACTACATTTATAACAATAATATTAATAACGTGATTAAGTTTATTCGGTTAATTTTTTGTTCCGATTCAGTAAAAAAAAAAAAAAAAAAAACAAAAAAAAAGGTTCAATTTTAATTTTTGTTTCAATAAGTACAATTTAGTAACCATTAACTGCTTTTTGATAGTACCGTTTACTTGGAACTTGATTTAAAACAAACAACCGTTCTACATTACTTGCTTTTTTTATATGACCATATTGAATAAATTAATGATTTAATAGTAATTAATCTTAATTAACTTTTTTTTAATGAACAGAATTTTGACTTTTCTTTCTTTTCGACGAAATTATAAATGATTATTACTGGGGTTTTATATTTTGAAAACAGCGGTGATCATGGGTACTCTTGACTTCCGTGTTGAGATGGTATCTTTCTTGATATCGGCATTTTCTTGTTAAAAAATCGAATTAGCTCGATCCTATGAAAATTTCTAACTTGTTCACTTGCGCAGTTCTAAACAGCAGCTAATCTAAAGTTATAATTTTGCAGCGGGCCAATTTTTCCGGTGTCAGCTTCAACTTACTTTTCTTTTACTCTCATTTACACTCTTTTTGTCAAAGAAGGGACTGTAATAAGTAGGATTAACGGGTGCAGAAGACTTCAACTTATCAAAAAACTTCATAGTATTACACGTAAAATTATGTGTAAGGTATGTAGATGACACACATTCGTGATTTGACAGCATGGCGTGAAAAAATACCAAGATTTTTTAAACGACTTAATTCAATCTGTGGTGGAAAAAGTAATGGAGAACTCCCATTTGTGCATGTTGTGATAAAAAAATTGCCTAATAGAACTCGAAACTCGTCAATTTATCGGAAACCAACGCATACCAACAAATGCATACATAAAGACTCGCATCATTTCCCATGTCAAAAAATACAGATCTATGTATCTCTTTAAAAAAACAGAGAAATCATGTTGCAATGATAAATTAAAAGAGGAAATAAACAATGTAAAATCGGCGATGGAAAATAATGGCTATGCAGAACTGAATGAACAAGAATAATTAGAAGAAAGAAAACAAAAAAAGAATTGAAGGGAATATAATTTTACCGTATGATGAAATAAATCGGACAATATACAAAAATTAAAAATAAATCCGATATTCAAGGTTATTATAAAAATAAAGAAATTTTTAAAAAGTAATAAATATAACGTACCTCGTCTACTTCCTACCTGGTGTTTACAAGATATCATGTTCGTACGATCAAAATTATATCGGTCAAACAGTCAGAGTAGTAAATTGCACATGACAATCGGCATAAATGTGCAGAATAATGCACGGTCGCGCAACTCCAAGAAAGCACGAACTAGTTAATTTCGATAAGACGATTATTTTAGCAAAATCGGCTAAGTTTGGAATTAGGTTGATCAGAGAAGGGATCAAACTTGAGAAACGTATAAACTTTAACAAAGACCATTATTAATACAAAGTCAAAGAGAGCCGTTAATAAGATTAAAATACAAAACCTAGAATGGAAAAAATTACTGTCAACCAATCAGAAGCGAGCACCCAATTGATGTTTTTTTCGTATTTTTTATTACATATATGACTTATTTAATTTTACTCGCAATTTTGTTCTGCAGATCGATTATGTCTGCCTGAAAAGTTAATACGTAATAATTATGACGTGGTTTTCCGCGAAAAGATAACGCTGGTATATCTATAAAACACACAAAAGTATGAAATTGTAATAGAACTGTATGCTGGATTCAGGGTAATCGTTGCATAGGATACACACGTTAAAGACGAAAATCCATATAGAAACCTAGCCTGTGTCTCGAAGTATTTGTATTGTAATGGGAGAAATATAAACTTTATTAGAATGGTATTTTTGTCCCTTCTGCAATACATTGTACTAAGGTTCACGAAAACAAGCTCATTTGTTTTGATACTTCGTTACCTTGTAATTATCATTACTATACGATGCACGAGAAATACATCCGATGTTGGTTGGCAACATCTAATGAAACATCTTCCAAGATTGTAACACTACGCGTCAACAACAAAGAGACGTGGCAATAAGTTGAATATATGTTGATGCCACTGTAGTTTTGTGTATAAAATTATATATACGTATGCGTACACTGCGTTAAGCAAGAACACAATCAAATGCGAAGTACGGAGAAACAGTGATAATACATATAGTTTGCTGATCAGTTTCTACGTTTATTTACAAATACACTCGTCAATCAGGAAAACGTGATCCACTTATGTTTATTTCGTTAGGATGAATATGTGTACCCCTTGCTCGCCAATATTATTTTTTCATATACATACGGCTATAGAACAAGGGGAAGATTTTATAAACGAGGGGCGTTAGATAAGTAAGTTGTATGGTTTCATAAATCAAGAAGAAATGGTTCAAAAAATTTGAAAAAATGTATTTACAATCTCTAGACTTACACTACTTTTCGACATAAAAACCATCAATATCCAAACATTTGTTCAGTCGCTTTACCAACTTTGAAATTCCGGTAGCATATAATTCAGCGTCCAAATTTGCTAGCCATTCTTCTGTTGTAGCGATAAGTTCGTCGTCAGTTTCGAATCTTTTACCACCAAGAAATCCTTTCAACGCCGGAAAAGGTGAAAATCAGATGGAGCAAGGTCTGGGGAGTAAGGTGGATGCGTTATTATTTCCCATTTGAATTTTTTAGACAGGTCTTGAGTCAATTTTGCGAAATGTGGACGGGCATTATCGTGCAACAGTATTGGTTTTTTCGCGTCAAAAGTCCAGGTCTTTTGTTTTGCATTGCGGTCCTTAAATTGTTTAAAGTTTTGCAGTACGACTCTGCGTTTATTGTGGTACCTTTTGGCATATATTCAATGAGGATAATACTCTTACAATCCCAAAACACAGTAGCCATAATCTTTCCCACGGACTGCACAGTTTTGAATTTTGTAGCCTGCCTGCGCGCTGCATATCGGTTATGCTCGTTCGCCCCTCTTCAAACTGTTTTACACACTTTCAAACCGCTTCGTAGGAGAATGCTTGGCTACCATACACTCTCTGAAGTTCCTGGTGTATGAATTTGATAGATTTACTGCACGCGCGAAGATATCGGATCACTGCGCGCAACTCTACTTTACCGGACGACAAGGTGAGGGGGATTTCCATGATAACCGGCAAACAACACAACATAAACTACTCCGATTAGGGTGAAATTTTTACTGGAGATTCGTTGTAGTGTAGTCATGTACCGTGCGTGGTTTCGTCGAACTAGTGTTACCAGATAGGAAAATATGAAATCATACAACTTACTTATCTAACGCCTCTCGTACATATAGAAATTCCATAACAAACTTGCGAGTTATCTACATATTAATGCTGTTTAAACTAGAATAATGCGCATTAAACTAAGTAGCTGTTACGCCCACTACAACATAAATATACATTGTTGTAATATGCACCATTTCGATATAAGCAAGTACCACAATGTTATCATTCAAAAATACAAATATCTCGGAATAATCATTAATAATCATTTTACACGGAAAAAATAAATGGACAGCATCACTTACTGAAAACAGACCAGTGCCGTCTTTAAATTTAAAAAAATGTATAATAAACTTGGACAAAACTAAAATAATGATTTTTCATTTACTGTGTCAGAGTAAAATTTAAATTACGGAATAATACCGAATGCACTTAATTTAAAACGTTTAAAATACAAAAAAAAAAAAGCTTAGTGTAATACTAATGGTTCCTTCTACAATTTTTATGCAAAAAATAACTTTCAATAGAGAAATAAAAAGTATAGCAATGGCATCTAAAACAGTTCTTTAAAAACCGCGTAAATAAGGAAATAAACTTTGAAGAAAACGGATATTTACCGATATCAGAGAAAGTAGACAGACCACAACTCTTTCTAAACTACGAAATCTGTAAATATTTCAAACCGAAAAATACGGAGCTTCCTAGTAGCTTATAAATAAGAAAAAAAAAAATGAATTTTCAGTAATAATATTAAGTTTAATTAAAAACAAATTAAATTAGACTCCTTTTCATCTACTACACAATTTTATTATACAAACAATTATTTTAATAATATCTCCGATTAAAAGTACTATTATACATTGGCGTGGGTTACCACTGTCTCGATATTTGCGTTGGGCTTTTTAATGCGACTCGAACGCAATCTAGCGTCGCCCGAGCATGCGCCGATTTTGTCAATATCTCGATTATTTCGATTTTCTGAAAAATTAATAAACTTTGAATTTCGAATGCTTACGTGAATCAGAGAAAATCAAACCGGTTTTTATCGGTTGCTCTAACGCAGGCCATATAACCAATCACGCTGCAGGGCAAGTTGACCGTTGACTCTTATATACCTGGATTTTCATCCTCAGTATCATATGCGTTCTGAATTTTTCATGTGTCGGTTGCGTCTTCTAAGCGTAGTTACACAAGTGTTCTTGTTTCTCTGAAGTCGGGCCAGTTTTGGGCAGAACTAGTTAACTCTAGCCTACATCCCAGCAGCCCGATCATTAGGTTATTTGGTCGCCGCGCTCATCTTGCAGCATGTGCAACATCGGCCGGTTCACTAGCTGTTCCTCGTTTCGAGCAGCGCAGAACCGCTGCATAGCGATTTAGCGGTTCCCGTTTATTCTAGTTTCGTTCGTTTCCGGTCGGGCAACGCTGTTTCTGATTCGGACCTATCTGCATTTGACTGCCAGTCGCTTAGTGTCACTAGTTCCTGTGCAGCAACGATTCATTTTTTCGGATCTCCGCATTAAGCGTATTAATGTTAGTGGTCATTGCGAGTTGATATTTCAATTTTTTTGATTTACGAAGACATTTCTTTTTACAAATTGCGAAATATATTTCTATTCAAGTTCAGTTCGTCATTTATTTGACGTAGTCCTCCGAATTTAGTGCGCTCATCAATTTTTGGTTATCCAAACCGAATTGCCATTAGGGACACTTGACACCTATTTACTGTATCGGGTAAAGGTAGGAGGTTATTATTATTTAATCAGGATCTCGCTGATACACTTTCACCTTTGAGAAACTTGGAATTAGCGTGTCATAATGGGTGGAGTGGGAGAATTAGAAACGCTTCACTTTTTTTTTTTTATTCATCTTAATCGTGAGGGGAAGTTCATTTCCCTTCTTCCCGCGAGCCTGAACAAATCAGTTACATAACTGATTTTTATGGCCGCGAAAAATTATATATAGTTTTTCGTTACTTCGGGCATATAATTATTTTAACATAAACTCATACTCAGCGTGTACCGTTTTTGGAACATTTATTATTCTGGACTTTTAGTTATTGGCCTAATATTTAACATGCGATTTTTAACTTTTTTTTTTTTCCGATACACTAATCTCCGACGACCCTGTCAAGAGTACAGGACTTACTTTAACTTTTATTATAAAATACATTAAAAATAAGTGAAGAACTGAAATTTCATTAAACCACCGTTTATAATACAGTTATGTCTGTATCAATAGCTGGATAAATATTTCATCAGCTGTAAACTAGATATTCGCAATGATATCTCAACTAACATTGCAAAAGAAACTAAACGTCAAATAAATTTTAGTATAGAAACGCATTCTAAAACAAAAAGATAAAAAAAAAAAAAAAAAAGTAGCCTTAACTTATTACATTACAGTAGCAAATATAGTACTGGATCATATCTGGGTGGCCCCAAATTTCGATGAATCCGTATAAATGTTTTCGAAAACATACGATATTTTACAGTCGCCTTGCCATAATGTTTTTAGAGTGTACATTTTATCTTTAACGTCTCTCAAATTGAACGTATATGAAAAAAATTGCAATACTTAAAATGTTTTGATAAAACTGTAGAAGAATGAAACACGTTTTTATAGAATGCTTTGAAAAAATAAAAATAAAAACAAGAAAAGAATTAAGTTACCGCGCATCACGAAAATTAAATATACCCAGCCCGAAACGTGTTTCAGGTTAAGAAAATTAAGTAATAAATCAGTTCGCTATACCCCCTACTAGTGTTAATGAAAAGAAACATAATTGAGCAAATAGTTTTAATTTTAAGAATTAAAGAATAAGTAAATCCCTTTTAAATTTAATATAAGCAACGTTAAGTTTATAGGAAATGTAAATTATTTTATAATTAAGTTGTTCAATTTCCTTTTTCGATTGTTTTTTTCTTTTTAATTATTATTTTATTTATTAAAGTTTTTAAATATCCTGAGTATATAGTAGATTCACTCGTTTAAACCGAAAATTGTCTTTGAACTTTTGCACTTAGATTGAAAACGCAGATGGAGCCGTAAATGAAGATTTGCCAAACAGCTGGGAGTGCCCTAAATGTTGTAAAGATGGAAGAAACTTGGAACATAAGGTATTTCTTATTAATTTTATTAATTGATAACCAACACTGGCGATATTGATTCCGTAATATCCATCATTTGAGATATTTCTTTTTTTACTTATAAATATATGTTAAAATAAGACGTTTCGCGGATTAAATGTCATTTAAAACGATGCTACGCTTTTCAATAAACACTCGTTTACTTTTCGCAGTGATTAATAAAATTTTCAATTTCGAAAACTTACGCCGTGCGTGCTGAATTACTTCCGAAAAAGATTTGGAATATCGCATTTACATATTTTATTAGCTTAATTTTGCAGATATTATTGCGACGAAAACTTAAATGGTCTTTTTTTTTTTTCTTCTTTTAGTTCACGAGAAAAAATAAATGTATAAAAAATAATTTTTTACCATTTTCAAGGGTTTTAAAATCGAAACTCACGAGCCGTCAAGAACGAATAAAAACCATAAACAGAAATCTAAAAAGAAAAACAGTGTAGGTTATACGTTGATACATTAATATATACCCGTGAAAACCTATTCTTATCTATAAATTAAAAAATAACAAACACACTCGTTTCATTTATGATTAATTAATGTTTGTGACGTAAAAGTTGCTTTTTCTAAATATTGGTAAAATATTAAATAAAATCTTTAAAAATTGAATACAAATTGAATGGACACTACCACCTGGCTCAACTTTTTTTCTACTCTAAAAAATTGGATAAACAGGTTTACTTATGACGCGTGAGTAAATAAAAAGGCAAATTTTTTGATGAATTTTTTTGTTCACATTGAAGTGCAGCTGATAGTATTATTTCATACAATACGCCATTGAACGTTCACCTCGACTTGTTACGACAGATTCTGCGAGTTTACTCATACGAGTGGTTATGTTTGGAGACTGAGCTTAGGTTAAATGGCTTTTTCAACAAGCAAAAATTCTCCTATATTTGGCTCCGTAACAGTCCAAACCTGATTGGCTACAGACCATTCGTTAAAAAAAAAAAAATGTTCGTTATTTTTTTTTTGTTTTGTTTTGGTAAAACAGTTTTACTGAAGTATTTGAATTTTTTTCGTTTCATTTTTTTCTGCTACATGTTGTATTTGTCATTTTAGAAGACGAATAAAAATAATAAAATACGAGTCTTATTTTTTTTTGTTTAAAAATTTCAATGTTAGATACAAAGTGAACATGTACGCGTGATTCAGCACTGTTATACAGAAAAATCTACAATTGTTGAATATACAAATGATAAATATAACATAACTTTTACCATTAATAAAAATTTGCATATTCTAAAATATATTAATAATTATAAACTTAAATAAAGCTGAAAATTATTACATTGATAGATGCAATTAATTACTACACTTGATTAAATAAAAATCCATTATGTAACATGTAGTACAAATTTTATCATAATATTAACAATCATAAATGCATTTAAACTTTTAATTTATTCCTGTTACAATCCTATTATTATCTCTGACTCAATCCTTCATTGGAAGGATGGGTTGGCTATTACACAGTTAGTAAATATAAGGAAGAGAGGCCACGAGTACTGTTATGGTTCTTACCACCGGTACAGTAGAAGAAAAAAAAAACTTTTAATTCATTTATTTTCAACCTTTGCTTTATGTAGTCATTTTTAAAATTTATTTTATATATATGTATATATTTTAAATCTTAAATTTTAAATTTTAACTTTAGACTCACTTCAGTATTAGTACTCATTAATTGAGTCTTCTTCCGCTTCATTCTTTAAAATCAATGCATTCCATTAATGATAATTTCGTTTTTCTTATTCACATGCTCTATTTTTGTGGTGACTTTCTGTTTGCATTTATTCGATTTTAACGCAGTTCATTATTTTTTCACTTCACTTAATTCAACTGTTATTCTCGAATTTTGTTAATTTCGCTTTTAAGTTCGGTTTTAATTCCACATTCGAAGCCACAGTGTGTTCGATTTTACTGCGTTAATTTTTTAATTCTAATAACTTTTTCATTTTTTTTTTTTTTTTTTTTGAGAATGCGGTGTCAATATTAGACACGGTTAATTACTCGGTGGACGGCGTCTTATTTTAAACAGCTAATTTATATAACAACAAAATAACGAATTTTTTCGCGCATTGATATCACCGCACACATCCAAGCAATATAAATATAATATTTTTTCTTTTCTATTAAAAAATGCTAGATTTTGTACCTGTTGTACAGGATTTTTTTATAAACGATTTTTCTCAGCGTTTGAAAAATTAAAAAAATTCATACTAGATGACAGTTTCAAAACGTTATATAGTTAACTTTTTTTTTTTATATCCATTTTGTATTTCTAAAAGGCTAATTGTCAGTAACATCGGCGAATTTTGGGATAAAAGAAAAGGAACAAAAGAAAGAAAGAAAACACGCATCAACAACTAGAGAAATCAATTTTCTCTTTGTACTAACGCGTACATTCGGTTATGCTTTACTCTTCTCCGTGTCTGAAGACCTTTTCAAAACGTTTAAATTGTATAAGATATTTTTTTCATCGACTTAAAATTATCTCAGTAAAACGAAAATGAGTGGTACCCCCCGGTATAATTGTTTTGTGATAATAATAAGTGGTTATTGAATTTTTCATTTACTCTGATTAATTTTTATACCTTCAAAGTGTGTGTTATTTAAACAATTGTTTTTGTTTTGTTTTGTTTTTTTTTTTTTCCTATTTCATTTAGCCGAGACATTTCCGCGCCAGGCAAAAATGTTCAGATATCCGTCGAAATTCAGTTAGTAGTGATACATCGTCCAATAAACGAATGTTAGATGTAAGTTAAAAATTTGGTATTACATATTTGCATTATCTACGAGTAGTATATTAGCCTTATTATAGCTTCTTTTTAAATTTTTGCGGGGAAATTAAGAGAAAGAAAAAACGATTTTATAGTTGTACGTTAATTTATTAATAGCTCTAAAGACTGCATAAATTTATTATTCAATAAAATAAGTTAGGCGACAACATAAAGTAAAAATAATAATAGTAATAATAATAATAATAATAATAATAATAATAATAATAATAATAATAATAATAATAAATGTTTCCGCATGTCGCAGTTTATTAAAAATTCCGTCATTTTATCATCGTTGATATTCGCTTTAAAACTAGCCAATACATTAAACTAACTTTCTACCGATATTATTATCGCTCATTCTTTATTAAAAAAAAAAAAAAAAAATCATAAAAATAACAAAACATCGGCTCAACTAATAAAAGGATTCCTCGTTTCAAAAGTCTGTAATAAAAAAGTATATTCACTGCCACGACGAATTCGTAGAATAATTTACGTTCGCGCTCCATGGCAACACTGTGCTGCGCCTACGACCAAGTTGAGTCGTATAGCGACAACTTTCGACAATTTCCTAAAAGTTTCATCGCGATCAGAGCAAGAGTATACAGCGCATATGGCCAATTTTATAACTATAGTGTTATAGTTCTGTTTTGAGGAATATGGAGAAGGTAGGGAAAGAAAAGTGACGAACGGTCGTTAAAACGTTCGTAAAACAAACCCGAAGTGAATTTTAAGCGTATTTATCTGATGGATCACTTTAACAGGAACTTGTAAAAAAATCAGCTTTATAATAATTTTTTTTCATATCTTCAATTTCACTTATTTCAAGTTTTGAAATTACAAAAACGTTTTACGGTGAAATCATTTCTGAAGGAAGCCCGACTCTAATTAGTGTTTAAATACGTGTTTAGTTACGTTATCCGAACGCGTAGATGACATCATCGTCTCTGCTGCCTTCGTTGTGTGTACGAAGAATATGCGTGTTCCTTTTGTTTTTGTTTTATTTATTTACTTTTTCCTTCAACTTTCCCACAATTTTTTCCATTATCAATTATGTTTCTTGCACAAATTTAGCGACGAGCAAAAACATATTTCGTTGATGAAAATAAAAGCATAAAAAAAAAAACCCTCAGACAAAACGAAGAGAAAAAAACTAAAAATTAACATGCGCATACGTCACGCACATAATTAAATTAATCCAAAAAGTAATTATTTTTGAATGATGGTTGGAGTATAAATACGCTTTTAAAATAAAAACTTTTATATAAAGTTGAGATGTAGTCTTGTTACTTCATTACGATTAAATGCGTATTGTGAACAGTACTCTTAATTGCAATTTTTGGGGTTTTAAGAATTCGTTATACATCGGTGAAAATACGATTATTTACTTTCGAACCCTTAAATGCCCCCACGTAGAAAAAGCAAAGTGAAAATTATTTCGTATATTTTATTTAGAAAGCTATTGAGCATGTCCAGAAATGCCAAAAACTTGAATATATTTAAAACAAAATATAATATTGTACCTATTACTATAATTTTTTCCTTATCAATTTAACACGAAGTATTTAAAAATGACTTCAAAGTTGATGTGCATTATAATGCACATGGGACGTTTAAAGGTTAATGCAGAAGGAAGTTTTTAGCTGCTAATCGTGTCACGGTGGAAGAATTTCGTAGTTTCGAAAATAGAGCGTGTGTTGTATTAACAGAAACGAGTTTAAAAAGATCAAACACGCGTCAATTGATAACGAGCACGTGCCAGTGAATATTCGTTAAACTTTCAACTACGAACAATAAAACTTCAAGAACAGAAACTGTTTGTTCGCGCAGTACTCGAAAATTCCAAAAAGAAATCTGCTGCTACTCCTGGCAGAAGTTTTCCATTCCGCGCATTACTGCGACCCGCGCTAAGAAGCATCCACTTCTAACGGTTAATTCAATTTCTGAGGTGAAAATTTGAATCGAATTTCGTTCTTGCGTAAAAGATTGTGTAACGAAAAACGCTTTTCACGTACCAGTGGTGAAAAATTGTGAAACAACTTCCTAACTGGAATGAAAACGGATCGACTACCGCTAGAAGTGCGTCGCGAAACTTGCACCGAATTATTGAATTGTTTAAACGGTCATTCGCGATTTATAAGTCAGCTGACTGCATTGCTATCTAACCGTACACGCATTCTTCGAAACGGTGAACGTTTCGTTAAATTCCAAATCATTAAGGTTGCAAAAAGGCCAACCTAATAAGCTGAAGAAAATAATCGAGTTGCCCGTAAACGAATTTAAAACGTTACTTACCGCGGAATTAATCGGGAAGGCCGTAGAAATTCTTTCTTTTCAGTCGTATCGCTCGATTCCGAGCGTCGTGACTACCTATTTGTACATTCTAGTTGTACAGAATAGGCAGCGCTCATGGCAATTATTATATGCAACGCAGGTGTACACACACGCAAGACTACATTCGGAACTGATTAGTAATCATCGTTTGATATATCGATATACGAATGCGGTTCTATTTATGTCTGCTGTGTACTGACCTAGCGTGCATATGATGTTGTACGTTGGGGTTTGTCATTGCCTTCCACGTGACTATTAGCCCGAGTATTTTAAATTCTTGTGATGAGTTCTGTCGTCGCTCGGGATCGAATGACCTCCGTAACGGAAGTCAAGCGCTCTAGCAACTAGGCTATCGCGACGACTTAGCCGCTTAAAAATCAAACAAACATTCTGCGAGAAGAAGGAATATATCGACTTAAGGGCAGTTAGTCGAAGGAAATTTGATATGTTAAAACTAAAAAAGAAACATTTAAATAGTTCATATGGATTGGCTGTAACGAATGCAAATTCCCTAGATCAATAATCGAGCGATGTGAGATAAAAGTTCGAACTACGATTTAGTCTTAACAGAAGAAGTACAAAAATGTCTCCATAATACGTAATTTGCAAACTATTTTATATAATATTGTAATCGATGTAGTTTGTTAAAAATTTAGAAAATGAGCGTAAAATTGTATGTTTAAAAACGAGAAATACGACACGGTTAAAGCTTAAACAGTAATCGACGTAAAGGAATTGAAAAACTACTTTCGTTATAAAAAGATAAAAATGTTTTACGGGGTAATACCGAATATTAAATATGATTCTATTTTATGAAATAAGTGTTAATAACACCGCGGTGACGTAGTACTTCGCTATTTTAAAAGTAAAAGGGGGAGATATAAATAATCAGATATTAAAGAAGACGCTGAAATAGAAAAAAATTTAACAAACTGTAAGCTGTCGTCGATTTTTATTCGTAATGTACGCAATTAAGCTTTGAAATTTGTGTAGGACTCAGAACAATCGGACGCGGAAAGCACTTGTTCGAAACCGCCTTCGGAAATAAACGCTAAGCCTTCAATTATGATGACACCGAAAAAAAGGAAGTACGAAGAGCCAATCGAAAATGGTAACAATTCACCACCTCCGCCTCCACTTGAGTCCAGAAGTCCTGTCCAAATTTCAGAATCTTTGACAGAATTGCCAGACATCAAACCTGATATCGGCGCTGTTGCAGCTGTTTCAGTTATTTCGAATAACGATAATCTTGGCAACCATTCTGCATCGACGCCGCTGGTAAGCGCATGTTTAAATCCTCGTTAAATAGCGGCTCTACACAAATCATATCGACCAACTTATTTTGTCAAAATCATTTATTTTTTATTTTATTTTTTTTTTTATAAACTAAAGTTTGAAGAAGAATCCAAAACGAGACTTATTGTCGATTTTCTATTTTCGTTAAATGTATGTAACCTGTTTTTTGACGTCTATTTATTTATTTATTGTTTACAATCTCAACTTTTCCGATGATTGAACACTTCTCTTTACCGTATTTGGTGCGCTAAATCCCGTAGAAGTTTACTAATTTAATTTAGCGCAAATAATATATACATATATATATATATATATATTTTATATGTGTATATATATATATATAAACTCGGTCATTTTGGCCTCGCAAGAGGCTCTGTGCCCCTTGACCCCTCTTACTTTCATTTCTGTCTTTTCCTTTCCTATACTTTCGTATAAAATGATCAAAATTTACAACATAATTCTTACTGGCATCAACACAAAAAAAAAAAAATAACATAATCACAAAAATCCTATCTTAACATTTAACTTTCATTATATAAAATTAAGATATTGTTTCATTACATTTTTCATTACATAAAATTGTGACATTTTTTAAATAACAATAACAACAATCCTATAAAATATAACAAAAGTTACATAAAATTGGGACACTTTTTCGAATGGGGGGTAGTCTAAGAATTACGTTGTAATTAATAATATACATTGTAAAAATGTATTACTCCAGTGTTACTGGAAAGCACACTTATTGGCCGTCAACGAATGTGATTCGTAAAAGAAAATTTCAATGGCATGAAAAGAACACTAAAATAAAAATGAGCGTACAAGTTTAAATGTACACAACAGTAAAAAGCAATTAAACGTTGATTCGTCCATCTTTGAGTCCACCTAAAGAAACTGGAATTAAAAGCGACGTCATTACTGATGAGCAACAACAATTATTACATTGAATTCCGACGCAATTATTTGTTTAAATTTTATAATTTTTTTTTAATCCTAACGTGTTTAACCTATTGACATTTCTTTGTTCCTATTAACAGTCATCAGTCATCTAAATTTTAACTACGCACATTTATTCGTCAGAGAGGAAGCAACCGTAAGAAAAGTATTTCACTTTTATGCACGTGTAATGAAAGGAGTGTAAACTAGAGCGGGTCTTTCAAACTCTGTTGAATACGGAAAATATACTCAAAATGGTATATCCGTTGGTCCTGTCGAGTAGGTTAGAAGGAAATGGCAATCTAAGCAGCGGTGAAAAAGGAAAACAACACATTTCCATGACACAAATGTGTATATATACATATATTAACTTAACATAATTACCGGTAATAAGGAATGCTGTCACGTTTTTTGTTACTTAGAAATCATGTTTGCGTTATGGAAGTTGAAATGTTTATTAATTCTACACTATTTTTTGTGTGTTATTAAAAAATAATAATAATAATAATAATAATAATAATAAAAACTTTGCGAGCCATATAAAACGAACTTTGCTATAAGGGTTATAGAATACTTTATAACGGAGAGCATAATTATCGATCGCGAAGTCTGAAGGATCTAATTTTCATATGTATTTGTATTGTTTTGTAATTAATAAAATTTAACTTTGACGAAAAATTAAGTAACATCGAGTTGATATTCTGAAGTAATAAAGATGCGTTAAATGCAATCTGTTGCACGCTTATAAAAGTTATTTCTGTATCTTTTCGCAGCAGCCTGTGAAAATCGAACCTTCGGAACAGAACGCGCGCAACTGTCAAAACAGTTCGCCCAATTTGATAAATTTATCCGCCGAACTAGGAACTAAAAAAGTCCCGCTGAGAACCCAGCTAGCCCATCAGATGACTCAGAATAGTCACAAACCGCTAAAACGACCGATATATCCAGTTAGACCGGCTCCGATTGTAAATAAAGTTTCGTCTACCGAAAATTCTTCAATGCCGCCGTATATGACCAAGTTGGCCTTATTGTTGGTGTTTAAACAACTCTCGACGCAGGATTTATTGCGGTGTTCGTTAGTCTGCAAAGCTTGGGCTGACGTCTCGTTGGATTCGTCGCTGTGGAAAAAGATCGACATTACTGGCAAAAAATTGGGCGCCAGCTGTCTGTCGGCCGTGGTTCGAAGGCAACCCGACATTTTGATCGTTGACTGGACAGCGATCGCTAAACGTCAGCTAGAATGGTTGATGTCGCGTTTGCCGCAGCTGAAAGAATTGTCGTTGCAAGGCTGCACATGGCAAGGCGTGTCCGCGTTACGCATGTGCAACTGTCCGCCGTTAATTTCTTTGGATGTCAGTTTCGTGACCAATATGAACGACATGGCCGTGCGCGACATATTGTTACCGCCGAAAGATACGCGACCCGGCTTGGTGGACAGCAAGAGCAGATTGCGGAATTTGCGAACGTTGAAATTGGCCGGCTGCGACATATCGGACGTCTCTATTCGATATATCGTTCAGAATGTTCCGCTACTGACTACGCTAGATCTGTCGCAGTGTTTTCGCATTTCCGACGCCGGAATCGCTCAATTAATCGCTCCGCCGGCCACTACCACCACTACACTGGTATCCTTAGATCTGTCCGGCTGCTCAATCATTACCGATACCGCCGTGGATCATTTGATCAAGTGCACCTCGTTAAAATATCTCGATTTAAGGCATACGCCGTTGATCAGCGACGACGCCATTCGTAAATTCGTCGAATTGAGGCCGGACTTGAGTATAATCGAAGAGAAATTACTAGTTAAAATCTGTAAACAGACGGTAGATGATTAAGTGCGATGCTAACGGACATGATTACTGAGAGAGCAATGTTGTGTTGTTTTTTCCCCCCGAATCGGTTGTGTTCGTCTCTAGAAGTTACGAACGCGTTAAAGTCCTCGGCCAATAATGCGCTGTTATTTTATCCGCGCATTGTTCTTCAGACGATACTGCCGCAAGTGATAGCAGAAGATGCAGATTTTTCTGCGGCCCGCAGGCAGATTTTACCACCATTTCAACTAAGGACATCGTCGTCCTCATCATTGTCGGCGCAACAGTGCGGATTAGCCCGACGCGCCTGTTAAAGTTTTTTCTCTTATTTTCTTTTCTTCTTTTTTTTTTTTTTTTTTTTTTTTTCGTTCGCCTTCACCTAATAAAAAATTGCACGCAATCTTAAAATTTAAATTCGTCGAACGGCAACGAGACCGTTCTCGTTGCCTAAAGATATAGATTAGAATGTATGCCGTTTCATTACATGTACCGGCTGCAAAGCAAGCTGCGACATTACGAAAGTGGAAAAATTATTTTATGTAGAACTTATCGTTTTATTTGTTTTTTTTTGTTAAACACGTAAACGATCTAAAATATCCCGGATGATTTCCCTTAACTGTCACAGTACGTTTTCGCTTTTCTAAAACCTGTAGAATTAGCAGATTATTGTCGAAAAAAAAAAAAAAAATTTAAAAAAAAATAACGTTCAAAATATTTTACCAAATATGCGCGTTGATTATCTTAATATTTCTCTTTTTTAAACTTAGAAAATACTTAATTACTTTAAACGACTAAAAAAAAAAATAAAAAAAACCTTTTGACACGGGATGACCTAGCGAATTGTTCTATTCCGATATTAAATAACTGATTGTTTGCACCGTCCATTGTTTTTTCCAGTAGTATCTTGTGCTTTCTAATGTAAAATACGCTATAAAGGGAATGATTTTAAAATTCCAGGCGTAGCATTTTATCGTATTTCTCTAATTTTTTTGTACTAGCATATCACGCAAAGATCAAAATATTAAAAATTATCAAAATAAGTAAATCCACATTTTGTAACTTAAAAGCATATCGTAATATCATGATTGTGACCTACTTGCAAAGTTTTAAAACATAAAACTTCATAATTTCATGTACCAAATGCTTTACATTCTCGACAAAATTTAATAAAAACTATGTTTCGATATAGCGGGGAAAAAACCCAAATAAAAGCATATAACAGCAGCAAATCTGCTCGTTTACGTATTTCACTGACGATTTTCTTCAAGTAGCAGTTCCGTTCCTGGTATCGATGTTGAAAATATCTACTCTGTTCGGTATTAAATTTGAGAATACGAGTAGGTATAATTTTTTGATGTAAAATTTCGGAATATTATAAATAAAAAAAAAAAAAAAAAACACAATATCGTTCACGAAATAACTGCTTAGAGAGTCGTGATTTAATTTTAACTTACAGATTAAAAGTAAAATTGAAGATATTATTTCGATATCTGGCCGAGCAGCCAATCAGAAGTGACTCCGCATGCGTTACTCTGAAGCAATATTAATCACCGGTGCTCTGCATCTTTAACGGTGAATTCCTTAAGAGGAATACAAAACCAGCAGCAGACTCTTTATATTAACTGTTAAGCAGACGTAAAATAGTAAAGCCTAACAACCCGAATTATAAATACCCTCTGAATTTCGACAATAATTACCGATATTGTCTTTTCGCAACAATTAGATACATAGAGTTACAATTTTTTTTGTTACGCGTGCGAAAAAAAAAAAAAAAAGTTCCATACCTCTCCCTCTTATTTGTAACGCATATAAAAAGTAACGAGAAAAAACTCTGATCAGCTTAACACATATGAAGAGGACGTCTCTGTGCTAGTGTATATATTTCGGATTTTTTTTTTCTTTTTTTTCCCCCCCTTTAGTTATAATAATACTACCGCGTCGATTCTAATCGTAAACGACGTTCGTATAAATGTACTTTTTTTGCAATTTTTTTAAATCGTAAGCCATCTCGTCGAATTATATTTTATTATAACTTTTACTCTAGACTATTCATTTATTTTAATACGTGAGATATTAATTAATTAG
Source organism: Icerya purchasi (assembly GCA_039619475.1). Lineage (NCBI taxonomy): Eukaryota > Metazoa > Arthropoda > Insecta > Hemiptera > Monophlebidae > Icerya > Icerya purchasi. Next base: position 334,158,176 of record CM077115.1, on the reverse strand, counting down.
CCTGTATGGTAGAGTATTTTTCGTTTCTTAGAAATAAACTTTAGGTTCTTTTAAAACTGACAAAACTATTTCGATACGATTATTGAACATTTTAAGACAGTATGAACTTTGTGACCTAGTTTTTAAAAAGTAATTTAGAAAGATGCGCTTTTATGTAAAGATTTTTTTTATATACTTATTAGTTAATCTTCCTTTTTTTAAACAGATGAAAACTTTTAGTATTAATTTTTTATAAATATTCTTACATTAAGTGTCTAAAAATCATCCTGTATATTAAGTATTTATTAATGTTCTATTTTAATATACGGAAATAACACATATTTTTTTACCATTGTTATTAATCCGATTTAACGGATTTTATTTCTGTCGCTCTAAATAAATTCGCGTGTACGACATACGTAAGGATTATTCGTACACGTAACGTTATAAAGAGATTTCTGCAGGCAAAAAATGCTTTATACACATATACACATGTGTGTATATTATGTTTTAATATTAACTAGCGAAAAATTCACCTAACGATTAACCAAATTTAAATTTAATCCGAACAACTTAAAATCGAAAAACCAATAGGCAACTAAAAATTGAATAATATGCACTTCTGAACATTTACTTTTTTCACGTTCTCCGCGCATTACGGCACAAAACTTCGGCCGATAATATAGTACAACAACGCAGAGATTATGTATAAATTGCGAACAAACGACCCATTTTATTTCGTCAACTGTTTGGTTCTTCATTACCCACAATTTCTTCTCACGTTTATGTTTTCACATTTGTTAAGAAATTCCATTTTGGCTCTGTTCAAAGTATAATGTAGTTGACAATGTTTAATATTTATTTGGTAGGAGGCTTGCAGTTAGTATGAATGATACGAATTGATCTCTCAATCATCGAATTAAAAAGTGTTTAACGTACTACACGTATGTAGCCTGATAGGACTCTAAATTATGTGGTTCCCATAACGTAACTACAGATAGATGAATTTTTTAACAATGAGTGCCTTAAACTCGATGCACCATGTAGTTGGCGATGATTTCAAATTATTAGTTTAATAAGTGAAATTAGATCAAACATATATTCAGTGATCCACTGCGCTAGCGCTGACATTTTAAAATATTTGAACAAAAAAAACATATATTTTTTTTTTCTGGAACAGTAAGAGGTTAAAAATTGGACAGACATATCTCAGCCACCTCAGATATGCGGGGATGACATAGTGCTTCTTAGCGAAGATATAGATGAACTGAAAGAAATGGTACAAGAACTTAATATAAGAAGCAAGGAAATAGATCTGAAAATCAACATAGCGAAAACTGTCTTACTACGGAATGAGTTCTCACAAAATAGCAATATTACGATAAACCGGATAACAGTGCAAGAAGTGCCATCATTTAATTATTTAGTGCAGATTATAAAAGGTGGCAATAGATTACAAGAGGAAATAATCAGAATACAAATGGCTGCTCTAGCATGTGGTAAATTAAAGAACATCTTACGAAATAAAAAGATTCCTATAAAAGTCGTAAAAGGAAAACATTTAATCAATGTGTACTGCCAGTGATGACTTATGGATGTGAAACATGAAACACCACAGCAGCAATGGAAGAAAGACTAAGAGTGGCGCAGAGGAGAATTGAAGAAAAAATGGTTGGCATAACTCTAAAGGATAAAAAGCAAAAAACAAATGGATCAGGGAAACTACAGGAATAAAAGATGTAGTACAAGCGATAAAAGAATCAAAATGGAAATGGTCATGTCGCAAGACATCCAAAACTCCTTGCGAATGACAATGTAGGTGCCAAACGGAACACGTGAAAGAGGCAGACCGTTAACACGTTGGATGGACGACATAAATAAGTTTCAAAAGGACTGGACGAGCAAAACGGCAGACAAGAAAAAATGAAAGGAACTTCGAGAGAGCTACATCCAGCAATGGATTGAAAATAGCTGAAGATGATGATATTTTTTTTATATTACCTCAAGGTACTATCGAATCCAGATCAACAATATGACACTATTAAAAACAATGTGGAGTTATCAGTTTCCATAAATTCCCGGAAATTCTTTCGGTCGGATCTGCAGTATAAGAGCTGCCGATAGATGTTAAAAATCTGTGTTTACCTTTTATATATATATATATATATATATATATATATATATATATATATATATATATATATATATTACTGATTCTGCCACTTTTTATTGGTCCCTGTGCCGTTTTATATTTTTTCCTATAATACTAATGGGCGGCAGTGGCATCCGAATCAATCATGACTTTCGAAGATTTTTATTAAGTTCTTATGAATTTCGAGCACTTCTCTGTTACAGTGTTACGAATTACGAGTACTGCTGTTATATCGAGCGACAGCGAGGATAGGACTGACAGCTTTTGAAGTAATTTATCGAGCTTGCGACGTTCAAAGGGAAATTATATTCCAAAACAAATAACTTTATTAACTGAATAAAAGAAAGATCGACGTCTTTAAAAACGTGCGCTACACGACATATCGACAAAGTTTCAATAAAACAGCGACTAGAAAAACAAATACCGACAGGCGGCATTGTTTGGATTAGACACGCAAAAAAACGGCAACTGAACAGTCATCAACGAGACCGCACGTACGATTACAAAAACGGGTAACGACGAATTGTAAAGCTAACAATAAAATATGAATTAATTACTACAAAGTCTATGTGCCTATCAGCCGATCGAACACACACGCACGCTGCAATAGCTTCTCGTCTTATGCTTTCGACAGTAGTAACTAATGTGTACATGCCACGGACACTACCCTGTTGTTACAGAACACACAAACCAAGACACTTCCACAGCCCTCAATTCGACACGTGCCGAAACTTCAGCAGAAAATTGAAAATAACATTTTCGCAGCCCTGTAAACGTCCCGGGCCGTATTCCCCGATGACAATGAATAATAGGATGATGTCAAGGGATCGAAAATTAAATAATTTTATCCGAAGAATAATTTCTAGCTCGACATCGTTGCGAGGTAGCGTCATAAATACCGAATCCGTACCAATATATACATATGTATGTGTGCATATATATTTGCCACTCTGTAGTAGAATTGATTTTTTGGGAGAATAATGGATACATTCTTAATTTTAAACGAAATCAATCAGTTCCTCAAAATTAAATTGAAAATTTGATAATTAAAAAAAAAAGTTTATATCGACAGAGTTGTATTTTCTTTTTCTTTTTTCAAAAATATTGAAAATCCTTATAAGAACTAAGTGATTTAGCTTTAAATATGGGAAAAAAGGAAGGGAATGTGTTTCTTTGTGTCTAAAAATATTCCAATCCTCTTTTGATTCGATGTAATTTCGATATAATATAAAAATTACCCAGAATCGTTCAAGGTACTTAAAAATTTTCTAAATTACATCAGTTAAAAATAAAACGTGAACTCGGTCTTTGTTTACATCCTATTTCGAGAGAAACATTTACAGACATGGAATTATCGAGCTAATGGAACATTTCAAATTGCGTTTTTTTTGTTTTTTTTATGGGTTTGTCAACAAGAACATAAGCCTAAGAAAGGGGAAGAAGAAGAAAATAAAGTTGTATTCTTAAGCATTTAAGGATAGAGGATAAAAAATAATTCGAGAGCGGGAATAACAGAAGAAGGAAATGAGCCAAATTTTGGTAGAGAAAAGTAGAAGGACGATTGTTCAGCAGAAAAGGTCAAACATTCAAACACGCTGCCGGGTTAAGTGGTGGATAGGGTCAAGAGGAAAATGATTTTTGCCGCAATGAACGCAAGAAAAACTAGCTGGGTTATTTTGTTGGGTGATAGTGCAGTTAGGAGAAGAGCGACTAATATAAGAAGCATCCAACATGAAGAACTGTAATGACTGAATCGGAGACAGTTATGACAAACAACCTTGATGCGGTAGGCATCGCAGAAATTCACAAAAGACGGAAGACTCGAGCACAAGAATTTAATTTCGTTAACAGGAATAAACGAATTGTGCAGAAATACGTTTCTGTAACATTCGGATATCCGAGATTGGCACCTGACAAGAGCCGTTTGAAAAAAGTTCCTCGATATGAATAGATCAGTCGGAATATCACTATGTCAAAACAGAATAGTAACGATTGCGGAATAAATTAATCGTATTATTTCGAGTTCTTTACGGACGTTGTCAGAAAGCAAGAACCGATTAGTTGCAATAGGAAAAGTTGAACTGTAATCGCGTTCTTCCCTGAACGAATAATTGTGGATAAACTGCTAACGTTTTTGTAAAACATTTGAGCTAGATATGAAATTATGTTTTTATTTTCCAAGTTCTCGACTAAAACCATAATTTATCGTTCAAAGTTATTCGGAAATAGCGGTATAGTACATTAGCTTGAGGAGTTTCGTTGTAATGGAAATATCATGTCGATAGTCTTATTAACATTCTCTCTGGACGGAGTCATTAATTAAAAAGCGGGGATCGTTGTTTGAGTCTGGAGCTGACCGTATCAGATAACCGATTAGAATTATTACAATTAAGTTCGACGCTTAATTTTTGTAGATGTGTCTAAAATTGAAACGGAAGTAGTAAATTTATTTTTATTATTCTGTATTTCCTCAGCCAAATGTTGATTATCAAATAGGCCACTTTATTTTTATCTTTTGTTCTATTTTATTTCGTTTGTTTCGTTCTTATCGGTTTCATTTCTTGCTCCGTCGTTGCTAAATTTTTGATTTCAATCGCTAATTTGAATTTAAATTAATGCTGAGGACTAGTCTGACGGGAAAGGTAAACTATCTTTAATCTTTTCATGCACCGTTGGTAAGCACATTACTGACCTTCCCGTTGTGCAGGTTGAAACGACTGACAAAACACTAATAAACCTGGTAATGTTGTCTTTAGAGAAGTAGATAAATTAGGTGAAGAAGGTTTATTAGTGTTTTGTCAGTCGTTTCAACCTGCACAACGGGAAGGTCAGTAATGTGCTTACCAACGGTGCATGAAAAGATTAAAGATAGTTTACCTTTCCTGTCAGACTAGTCCCCAACATTAATTTAAATTCAAATTAGCGATTGAAATCAAAAATTTAGCAACGACGGAGCAAGAAATGAAACCGATAAGAACGAAACAAACGAAATAAAATAGAACAAAAGATAAAAATAAAGTGGCTTATTTGATAATCAACATTTGGCTGAGGAAATACAGAATAATAAAAATAAATTTACTACTTCCGTTTCAATTTTAGACACATCTACAAAAATTAAGCGTCGAACTTAATTGTAATAATTCTAATCGGTTATCTGATACCGTCAGCTCCAGACTCAAACAACGATCCCCGCTTTTTAATTAATGACTCCGTCCTCGAGCGTTAAAGTTGTACTGGTCTAAACAAAATTGTTAATCAGTGATGTTCGCAGATGGTACACATATTTATAATTCTTAAACATAAGAAAACAGGTGAAAGGTTGAATTTTTTTCCATATCGATAATTGTTACATAGATAAACTCTACATTTTGTGTAGCTGAAAACGGAGTTATTTCTGTAGTGGCAACAATAAAGTTTACTGACGTTTCAATGATACCGGAGAATGCACAATGAAAAATTGTAAAATGGTTCAACGCTTACAACTTTAATGGAACGAAATATTCTCTCAAAAACGCATCTTGACAACATAAACAGTCGTGACCAATACTTCTACATGAAAAAACGATGTAAAAAAGTGCTCAAAAATGAATAATTAAAATAATCAGAAAACTTTTAATCTTTGATGTTTGTTTGCCGAAAAATATGACACCGGTTAATGTGACGGCACGTTGTTGTTTGAGCCTGGAGCCAATGGCAATCAGGCGGCTAGAATTTTCGTCATACCATGTTCAAACTGCTTTTGCTGCTACAACACTACTCATGAACTTAGAAATGATTAAACTGTGGAATTCCATGGTATGTTTCCTTACACAATATTATCGATAGGTTGAGACAATGAAACAACCAGCAACCATCTGAAGAAGAATTTAGTCACAAAGAAGAAAATTGTCTGAATAGAAAAAATTATTTCGGTCTAATCAATTTCTGTGTGAGAACAACGGAATGTCGCGAAAACAATAAAAGGTCTCGGAGGAAAAGGTAAATTAACTGGCAAATTAATTGATCACAATTAGCAATTTATTATGGCTTGGCGATACGTCGAAATCCGCACTCCTTGGAAAATATGAAGAATCAAATTTGGGCGACCTTATTTCATAAAATATCAACCGACGAAAATCCGCAACACGAGAAGTACTCAGAGTCTTGGTGTGACTGGAAGAAGGCGCAAGCAGTGGCTTCCTTGGATACTTTCGTCATAAGGAGCCGCTTCCTAAGGAAGTTTTTGAAGCGATCAAACCGATTTATGAGGACATGGGCCGAAGATGATTTGCTTACCCGTTGTTTAGGAGGCTACACACAAAATAGCAACGAAAGTTTTAATGCTAAATTTAGCTCCAAAATCTTATTCTAGCAGCAAAAAAATCTTAAATATAGCAGCTGATACTACTGTGTGCAATTTTAATGAAAGTCTGATGAATATCCTACGAATCATGCAAGTTTTACAGATGGATATTGGCCTTCTGTCATACAATTTTTTCTTTGAAGCCAATACTAAGCGGATCAAGCACACCGAATTGACTATGACAGATGCGGCAAAACTCTGCCAAAAAAATCAATCTTCGATTAGAAAAAATGAAAAATATTTAAATCTAGAACAGCTTTATGATCCAGCGCAGGTTAAGTCTTGTAAAAATGTTTAAACAACCGAATTTTTCATTTTTACATGTCCCTAACACATTTTAAAACTTTAAATGCGTTTTTCTCAAAACTGAATTTTTCAAAACGGCACATAACCGAACTCGAACAATTTTCATTATTTTCGTTTGAAATTTTAACTATACCTTTAAAATAACATTTCGAAGAGAAATACGTAGTGCGGGATTTTTGAAAAGTTAATTTAAACATTAGTTATTAACAAATAATTGCCCCTTTCTTTTTTTGGTCGAAAATTAAACTTCTTAAGGGGGGAAATAGGTGTAGGACGGCGTTTATGCAGTGATTTTCATGAATTTTTTCAACACATAAAGAGAATTTATTTAATTTATTAATATTGTGAGGTCACTTTATAGGTACATATATTTAAGAATAGATTCTGAAATTTTCAAAAATTTTCCTCGAAAATTAAATATCAGCTGCGGCACATTGTAGGTCGCCATCCGACTGAGCAGTCTGAGTACATCTTAAAGGTCGCAATTTTTATTCGAAATCAATTGCACAAAAAATATACTTTTTCTTATATACGTGTCTCTTCTATGGGAACCTCACTCCCCTCAAAAAAATTGAAATTTAGTAGTTTCTAGAGGGGTATGAGTATAAAGCATGACCATTTTTTACCATTTTTTCGTACTTTTTATTTACAATAAAAAAATTATTTAAATAAAAATATTGTTTAGGATTTAGGTTCAAATAGAACGTATTTATATAAAGAAACTATATGCCAAATTTCAAAATGATTGATTAAAAACTTTTTAAGCTAGAGTGTACATAAATTCGAAAAAAGTTGTTTTCGATAAAAACGCGTTTGAAAACAAAAGTTGCATAAAAGGTTAATTTAAGGCAGTAATCACTTAATCGGTTATAACTTTTGAACGAACTAGAATTTTGTTTTGAAATTTTAAGAGTATATTTTTGAATAGTTTTACAAACGATTTATGGGGGGGGGATTGAATTTTTTGAAGTCTCTATACCTATTTTCCCCCTTAAGGGGGGGGTAGGGTCTTGGAGGTCAAAAAAAGACGATTTTTTGATAATTTTTTTAGAGAATATGGTTAATGCAAGTTTATTTACATAATTGGTACATGATAAAGTAACATCTGAAGAATATTGTGTTAAATTTTCATTGAAAAATATAAAGAATTGAGCCAATGGCAGCAAATTTTCTTAGACGCCTCGAAAAAAAGTTGTTTTGCGGTGCACCGCATAACTCAACACTGGATTATCGGAAATGAAAAAACTAAAGTTTTTTCATTAGTTAATGAGTTTCTGTAGGTAGCAACGGTGAGTTTTTTAATTTTTTTTTATTTTTTAATCGTTGGTAGCACTTGGAAGTGAAAATACTGATTTTTGAGTAAAAATTAGCCATTTGTTATTGTAAAATAAATAATAATAATTAAAAAAAAAAAAAAAACTCGACGTTGCTACCTTGCAAATTGTCTATAAAAATAGTGTACCAAATTTCAGAACGATCGGTGCAGTAGATTTTGAGTTACAGAGTGCACCGGCTTTGAAAACGTTGTTTCGAGAAAAACGCGTTTAAAGTTTTTTATAGTATAAAATCACAAATTAAACGTTAATAAGGTAGTAATTTTTGTCTATAATCACATAGAATCATCAATGCCAGGCCCATTAAGTGAAGAACTTTGATTTAGAATGTCCAAAGCATCTTTTTGCTCATGCCTACGAAGAATTCTCTCTTCTTTGGTATGTTCCGCCGCTCGCTCATCCGCTTTGCTCATTCGTGTATTGTCCACTGATTGCGCCCATCCATGATAACTTAGGCCTGTACTGATTCCCATCTCTTCCAGAAAGGTCAGGTAAGCAACACAGCCTTCATTGAAGATAGAGGCAGCCACATGAGCTCCAAACTCAACAATAATTGTCGAAACACTCTCAGTTTTTGGCGAAATTTTCCAAATAAGTTGGTTGATACTCTCATTATTGTTTTGAGAGAATCCGCCAATACATCACTCCAAGAGGGCATCTTTGCTCAGATGTTCATAAATTGCTGTTTAATCCCTTCTAGAATATCACTTGGTAGAGCAGAGTAAGAGTGTTTGAAAAAACGCAATTCGTTTGCAGCTGCGGCTCTCTGCTATTCACGCCATGAGTTTTTGCCGCTCGGGCAGTTTTGCTATGGGTGTTTGTCAGTTGAGGCGTAGTGATAATAAGTCGCCCAAATGGCCTTCTTCATTTCTTTTAAAGAATGAGAATTGTAACGGATGACACGACCATAGTGAAACGTTAGTTTACCAATCAATTTAGCAGTGAGCTTGCCTTTACCGGAAAGTGTTTTCCTTTGTATTTTCTTTGCAGCCTTAGTTTCATTATCTATTACACTTCTTTTTTACTAAATCGCGCAAACGGGTCTCCATCCTCTTCTGGACGTGTCCTACACATTCCTTTTGTTGATTAACATATAAAATCTTCGCTCAGCTTAGCGTTACTTGACACACAGTATTGCGTTTTCCGCCGCAAGTACAAGTCAGTGCCTCGACCACTACCACTCAGACACAAATACGTCTCTACCCCGATGCAGCAGTGCAAACGACCGGACTTACAACAGAACACAGGAATTTTTGGTTTTGCCCGAGTAAGCATCCTTGACAAGACAAAGCAGCGATGCAACCGAGAATGACGTTTGAGAGATCGTGAATACAGACTAATTTCTAACTGAAACCTCGTGTCGTCAAGAAATAGCATTACGTGTACCGAATCTGTTTCAAGGTATGGTTATAAACATCTACCTACCTGCGTAAATCTTTTTCGAAAAAACCAATTAAGGGATTATACAAAAGGGACAGAAAAATATGTTCTTTAATCCCGCTATGCGTCAGGGTCAGATAGTCGTTTTCGTTCTTTTAGTAGAGTTAGAGCGGCACACAGTTATAATGCCATATCTTTGTTAGTTTTGCTTCGATTTATTTGAAATTTTGACACAATATTCTTATGATGTTGTACATTCATTTTATGAAATAAAAGAAAAATCATTTTTTTTTTTAACCTCCAAGACCCCCCCCCCCCCCCCCCCCTAAACAAATACTTGTCAATTATATAAAAATCAATATTTTTCAAATCCGGTACTTATTTCTCTAGCTATTAGCACGTAGATTAAGTAAAATTCTTTTATTTTTCCCGGGTTAAAATTTCCGGTTGCTACAGTGCGTGCCGCAGAGCGTCTTAAAATCAACATGCCTTGCGAGAATGGCTCGGAAGTCGCTATTTTGTAATACTCTTTGACGAAAACTTTTTTGTTAAATACTTAATAAATACTAAGGGGGTATTCTAATCTAGAAATATGTAAAAATCGAAATTTTTTTTTTGCATATTCTGATAGTTTAAACATGTAAGAAATGTCCCTAAAAAGATTTTTCAAAATTAAAATTATTTACGGAGTTATAGCTATTTTCGTGACGCGACAACTAAATCAACTCAGTTGGAGTGGATCAAACAATAGACACAGTAGACATTCTTCGACTACCTGAGGATAAATCAAACTCATTAATAAATTATATATATATTTAAAAATCGATCAACTTGTAACGTATTTTGTTGAGATCTTTTCTTGTTTAGTGTTCAGTTCAGGTCAGTTTCGTCTCAATCTTCAAGCAACGCAAATATGCGTACTCTGTGTACAGTCCAACAATATAAAATTTTGAGTGGATATTTTATTTATTAAGTGTAAAATGGATAAAAAAAAAGTAACAAAGGAAGCGCTGTGCGTCCAGATAGACAAAAATAAAGTAACATTTAGACTGTCAGGCTGGACGAAATTCGGATTGAACGCTCTGAAATCCAAGCTTCTGATGCTTCAAAGGGGAAGCTAGGACTCTGCTCGTCTAGTTTTAGAACTTCAGAAAATGTGTACAATTTGAAGTAGAAGAAGGTCCATTGTATGGAATCGCCGATTAAGAAAATGTAAGTATAACGTGTACCACCGTTCTATAAATTAGACTGCCGGAAACTTTACTTGAATCTTTCGATACTTGAAACGCGTTTTTCTCGAAACTAATTTTTTCAATACGTTGACATGATATATCTCAAGTTCTAATAAACCGATTTACTTGAAATTGGGTATGGATCTTCTTTATATATCCTTCTATAGCCCCTACCAGAATAAAGTCAAAATTTCGATTTTTACTATTCAAAAAACAGGTAAAAATTCGACCATTTTTTTCAAACAGTCACCATTTTACGAGAAATTTTTTTTTTCCTTCTCTGAGGTAGGGGTAAACCACATCCTTACTAATTAAGTCTTTTTTTTTGTTTCAGATGACTAGAACGGTTGGAATCGTGTCGACCAGGACAAACCTTTTCATTTTATCCCTCCACTTCATTAGCCTGTAACTTTGTGAATTTTGAATTTTTTTTTTTACTGAGTTTGAAAAAACCTCCTAAATTCGTGTCTCTAGACTAGAATACCCCCTAATCACTACCTTGAATATTAATTTTCTATTTTCTTTTCTTCCATCAAAAAAAATGCTCAAAAAACCGTTTTTTTTAGACTGCTACAGTGGCGTTACCCCTTAAAAAGAAATTTCAAGTTGATACGCTGTTCTATTTTTTTGTCGTGCATTTTCCCAGCAAACAGTACTAAATAAGCAGCCCCCCTACTTAAGAGAAAGCAGATTTTTTTTTTTCACAAAATGGCGGCTGTCTGAAGAAAGTTTGTAATTTTTAATTTTTTAAAATAGTAAAAAACATAATTTTGATACCAGAGTGGTAGGAGCGGTAGAGAGTTATAAATTGAAGGTTGGTACAAAATTTGAAGTAAATTGATTAAATAGAACTTGAGATATTATGCCAACCATGTTGAAAAAAGTAGTTTCATGAAAACCGTGCTTAAGTTTTAAGCAAATTTCAGCGATTCCACAGAATGTGCCCCTTCTTCGACTTCAAAATAGATATTTTCGGAAGCTCGCTCTGATTTATGAACAGCTCTAGCTTCCTTAGAAGCATCAGAAGCTCGTTACTCGGAGCGCTCAATTCGACTATTGTTCCTCATTTAGTACTGAACTATGTAGCTTCGGGACCAATATTAAGAATATGGAAAAAAAATTGATTTTTTCAAATTTCTAGACCAGAATAACCCCCCCCCCCCCCCAATAGAAGTCCAGTAAGCAACATAGTCTTCTTATTTAATCGCCTCGCCTCATATTGAAGTTTTTTCTTTTTGATTATACGTAAAATATCAAAAGTGGAATATACGTTCCAAAAAATTAAAAAAATTATTGTGAATGTGTTTTTAAAGGCAAACAACTTGACGATTAAACACTAAACTGCAGCAATTGATTGTGTATACCTTTCTATTGTTTTTGAGTGAGGATATTCATGTACGGAAGAAAAATTCAAAAAATCACTTGTTACCACTGCATTATTCAACGGTAGATTTAATTTGTGGATCTACCGTTTTATGAGAAAAAAATCACCCTCTACCAGCAACCGCCATTGACAACAGCTCTGTTTCAATCCGCTTTTAACTTACTACGTTTTTTCCTTTTACACTGCTCGAGACAACAAAATATGCGTTTAAAAATTTCAAAAAAAAAAAAAAAAAAAACATTTAATTATTATATATTTATTTCAGTCAATAAAACAGAAAAAAAGTAACAAAAACTTATTAAATAAAGAATAATTTTAAAAAATATCACATTTTAACGATTATTTTAAAATAAATAATAATGTCAAGTTACTTAAAGAATAAATTTTCTGATTCAACATTTTCTTATAAACCAGTTGATACTCTTTATCTACGTCATAATGTAGCACAAACGTAATATAATACATCTATTGAAGCCCAATTAAACGGGGGGGAGGGGGACTAAATTTGTTAAAAATGCTTGAGATTCTAACTATAGATTTGCAAGAGCTTTGTTTTACATTGTGTTCGATAAAATTGTGAAAATAAGATGTACAAAAAAAAAAAACCGTAATTCTTCAGGGTATAAAAAGGTTTTTTGAAATCGATACATAATTTTATATCAAAGATTTCGCAAATGATACTCGTAATAGCAAAGCTGACTAGATACAATTTCTTATCTGTGATATAAGCACTACAATAAAATCCGAGATATTCCTAAACAGATTAGAATTTTTCGCCACGATAAAAAACTAGGAAGCGAATAAAAATCTGCAACTTCGGATTTCACATTATGTGTGAATACAAAAGCATTTTTTTGTTCTTTCACAATTTTCAGCTTTTCGGTAACGCGATATATTATGTATATATATTATTATTATATATTATTATGTATATATGTATATATTATGTATATATGTATATGTATATTTGGCGGATAGAAAGAAAAAAAACCTTTAAAAATTGTATACATATTAAAGGGGCATGCGCAGGTAAATAGTATAAAACATAATTTCAAGAGAAATAATGTAAATATGCTCACAATTCCTGAGAAAAGCAGAAATGGCTACGGTACCATTCTGTCATACCTACTAAAATTTAGCGCCCAGTATTGAAAAATAATTAAAAACCGAGAATGTGTAAAAAATTTGGCTTGGAACAGGTGAGAATCTTTTTACCACCTCGTGTACAAGTTGTTGAATATACGGGTATGCATCGCTATAATAATTCCATAGTGAAACTTAATAATATGAACTTATGAAGAATAAACTAAATTTGATATAAATAAATTACAAACAGGAAAACATACAAAATCAAGTTATCTGAAACCAGTCGGAATTTGCTAAATATAATATTATTTTATTTTGTATGTTTTTGTGTTTATAACTCATATCAAACTATAGATTGGTATGGAAACCAGAGCGATAACTAACTCCTTAACACTGCACAGGTTTCGATTATTTTTTCAACGGAACGTGATGATCACATTAGTTTTTCCTGCATCATCTTTTATTAAGATTGCAATTGTGGTATTTCATATTTCACGTTATATGAAGACTATTACATCAAAAAGGCCGAGAGAATTCAAAATGAAAACCCAGATAATTGAAGATGAGAATGGTTCATTAAAAACGGCTGCTGCCGAGGTGGCGGAAGTACTGCACTAAGTTGTACAGCACGAAAGGAGTGCAGGGAGTTAACGACAACATCTTAATGGATGAATTGGAGCCACCTACTCTGTTTTCAAAGGCGAAATGCTATAAACTGTTTGAAGCAGAATAAGAAGGCCCCCGGCCCCGATGACACTCCTGCGAAAATATTTAAAGTAGTGGGTGAAAAGATAGCACATGCTATACACGCAATCTGCAATGACATATGGAAATCCGGTATATGGCCAGAAGAGTGGTGTCGATCAACACATATTACTTTACATAAGAAGGGATCTCGTAAAAAATGTGAAAATTACAGAATAATATCATTAATTCCGCACGTTAGCAAGGTAACGTTAAAGATTATATTTGAGCGGTTATATAATCTAGTGCATAACAAGATTTCATGAGAACAAGCAGGCTTTTTTTTTTTTTTTTTTTTTTTTTAATAAGTTGTGGGTCTCACTGGGAAAATATGCCCGTTGTGTGAGTGCCCAACACTCTTATTAGCGTTTATTTAAGATAGGAACAGAATACAAAAATTAAAACTGAACTTATTCTATAAATCACAAGAATTATTTAAAACATTAGTTAATAGTATACATACGCATATTAATACATAAGACGCCACGTAATATATATATATATATATATTTGTACACCGGAAATGCAGATAGCTTACTATTTTAAATCGATAACGTGATCTTCTGTGGGAACTTGTATTAGGATAGACACGATAAAAACAAGGTTAATGTCCGTAAATAAATAAAAATAAAGGGTAGTGGGGACTATACTTGATCTTCAATCTTTGCACCATATTCCTTCAGCCATTTTTGAACCTCCTTTTTCCACACACCACTTTTTTTTCCCTCTAGTATATGATTAGGGATTGTACTTACTTAAATTAATTAAAACTGAGTCGTCAGTGTTATCAATTCGTAGATTTACACCGCGGGGATAAATATAGTATGTATTACTTTGGTCTCTTGTTAACCGAATCTTTTTCCTGGATGGTAGTTTTATATTATTGACCTTAAATTCTAGTAATCTATAAAAGAAATAATACATTTTCGGAGACTTTTCATCGTTTTCCTTCCACACATAATTGATCTAGAATCGTTTTGCTTCCAGTAGGATATAGTATAAGTTTCAAACACCTCTTCTCTGTACTTTACTTATTTTATTTATTTCTGTTTTTTTAGCCTCTCCCCATATTTGAATTCCGTCTATAATATTCTTGACCTTATTATCGAATTGTAATATGTACGTAGTGTTCGATGTGCTAATACCTGCTTTATTTTATATAAAGTTGGAATGGTCTGCCTTATTTTCGAGTTTAAACTTTGAATGTGTTTTTTCCAGTTCAAATTTTTATCAATATATATATATATCTAGACATTTATAATCATTTACATTCTCCAACGGTGGGCAGAGACACAAATGGGTATTGCTATATGTAGGCAGTCGTTATTATGGAGGACAATTCGCGCATCGCGTAACTTATGTTTAGAATTGTTCCGAATGTGTAATACTTTTAATTTGTTTATATTTATACATAGCCTCCTATCATGTGCCCATTTACTGAAAGTATCTATATCCGCTTAAAGATATCCTTACTGTACAGGGTAGCTATGTGAACGTGCTAATCAAACGTCTAGTGTCTCGGATGTGATTGATCTGAAGGCTGCTCTTACCAAACGTCAGCATGATAGCCATGTTGGAGATATCAAACGAGGCCTCCAGAAACGGGCGACTGAAGGCAAAGCCTGGCTCCATGCGCTAGACCAGGCGCTCAAAGATGTGACCAAGTCGACCAGTAGACCCCATATAGTAACATGGAGACCGCGATCGAAGACCTAAAACGTTCTATAGCCTCAGCAATTGCTGAGCTGTAGATGCCAATATCGGAGGCAGAGGGTCTGAAAGGAAAAGTAGAGAAGGTTATCGGGGACGACGCTCGACCCTCTAAAGAGTCGGACGAAAAAGTACAAACAGTTCTCGTAGAGTTTGAAGAAAAAGTGCAAAAGGTTATTACTTCTGAGGCCACTCATTACACAAAACTCTCGGGCCGCCTTGCATACTACGGAACAGATTACTATTTCCTTCTTAAAGACAGAGGTGCGAGAATTCTTAATACTGGGTAAGGAAAGCCATCTAAAAAGCGGACGTATCCGGCGCAACTGTTTTTCCATTGTTCCCGCCCCACCATAAACCTCCTGGTTCTATATAATTTAACGGTGGTGGTGTATATGATAGAATATAGTAGTGTATATCACACCACTGGGCATCTTTGCAGCGTATGATGGTGTGCGACCATACAGGACGCGTCATCAGGGGGCGGAAACGTGCGGTAATTGTACCATTGTGTGGTAAAAACACATGTACCCGGCTAATGGTAAAGTTTTCCCGAGAATCCGGGCCTTGAGTGCTGAGATCGGGATGGTAGAAGGGTGCAGGGGGTTCTATAGGGGTGACTGGGACACAACCGGACGGCTGGGCGATAGCACAAACATAAAAATGGCGTGACGTCATAGGACAGCTTCGTGGCAAGGTGTTCGTTAGCTCTTACCCATCCCTGTCTGACATTACCACGTCTACTGGCTGTAAACGCCCATATTCTTCCTACTGATGAACAAATGCCTGTATAGCCTGCTCACAACAAATAATTTTCAGCTCGGCAAGTAAGAGTGGCGTAGGGAGCACACCACAAAAAAAAAAAACAATATAGCAGCAACAAAATATTTTACGAAATAAAAAACCTTTTCAAGACCCGCATTTTTACAATTTAGTTTCGAAAATAAGAAAGCTATGTATATTTGAAAAAAAAAAAAAAAGGAAAAAAAAGAAAAACGAAATAGTGAAAAGGTTGAAATTGTTTAAAACAAACAAAAAAAACATATCAGGAAAACTAATCCAAAAGCAATTCTCTTACCATTTAATCGAAGCAAATGACTATGACGTTTAATATTTACCTGGCTCACTTGTTGAAAAAGTACATTATTTAATTTTATAATTTATCATCCAGCGACGGCCGTAAAACGAGGGAGAGCTATAAATAAAATTTACAATAACGAACGTATATATATATATATATATAATAATTAGGAACTGTTGCTCAAACAGCGATCTAAATGAAAATTAATTTCACTCAGAGGCATGTTTTTTTGACAAGAGGGACAAAGCACATGATCATCACTGGGTGCATCATGACTGGTCTTCGGTAGATGCGCACTACTGTGGGGTAACAATTGTAAAGATTCGTCTTCGTCGCCGAAGCAATTCCCTAAGACCGCGCACGTGTCTAAGTGCAGTGACATGTCTTTTTCGAGCAAGGAAACACTACAAATAGGGCACTGTACGGAGACAGGTGCCAGACTGTCCAAAAACTGAACTCGATTCGACACACTGCTTAGCAGAACGTGTTGACTTCCGAATTTCATTGTGCTCGATTCTGCATCCGCTGACGAACTCGAAGGCAAGCCTTTATTTATTGGTTCTTGTTTGTCTTGGCCAAATTTATTACAGTTTCGTTTGCCGCCTTTGCCTACAACTGACGATGTCGATTGACTCTTCGATGATGGAACAAGTTTCTCCACATTTGGTCGTTTATTACCGATTTTAGGAAATGTCTTATCGGCACTATTGCTGTTTTTATCGGAAGAAAACTTTTTATTCCATGACGAGGCGTCCGTTTTTTCAGCTGGTTTCTTCAATTCGATATTGTGATTATTTGGTTTATTAAAATAGCGGGATATATCGTTTTTGTTTTCTGAAAAAAATTAAATAAAATATACTAAAAACTAATAACACAACACAATATCAACGATACTTACATATACAATACACCTCAACATTCGTTATCTATTCAGTTTCGATATTTGCCAAGTGTCAAATTCGGAATACATGTACGAACTAATAGAATGGAATTTATTAACTAATTGTCGCGAGCGTTTTTTAAACAGTAGTTTTAAATCAAAAATTTTTCTTCATTAAAAAAAACTCTACGGCTGCCTAACAGGTGCACTTGATATGACGAACTATCAATAGCGGATCGGGGGGAGGGGCACCCCCACCCCAAAGAATCAAAACCTCGATGAATAAATCTGTTACCACTAGGAATTGCAACCCGGAACGTTTATCGGATCCGGTGATAGCAATTTTTGGCAAAATAATCGCGCTGTTGCGTGAGTAGGTACTTTAAATACGAGGTACAAGTGCAAATCATATTAACGTTTCACGTGATGAGTGTGAGAATGATTAAAATACGAGTAGTAGGTTATAAAATAAATGAATAATGCCGGACACTTCGCACAAATTGTCTGAATTATTTAACTTGGCAATGAATTGAGTTGAGTTACGTTACATACGAACTAAAATTTGAATTAGAATTGTAATTAAGTATGTTTTTTTGTATTTTGTTACAGCTACTACTGGTAGTATACTAGTTTATTATTAGTTTAGCCTAGTTGACAAAAGGGTTTCAACACATGTCACTTTCAAAATCAAGCCAAAATGAGGAGAATTATGGTGAGGACATTGAAAAAACTGTATAGCACTATTTTTAAAAAATGCAAAAAGACAACTCTGTGAACGTGGAATGCACATTGTGCTCTAACGTATTAAAAATAAGTAAAGGTTCCTATAAAGGTTTAAAAACACATTTGAGATCAAAGCATTGCATTGGCCTAAGTTCTGAAAATAACCAATTAAAACGTCCGAACTCTGATTAATTTCTTAAACCATCCACATCAAAAATTGATTCAACTGATATTACTGTATTTGTTGTTCTTACACATTGTTAACATTTTTAATTATGATAAAAATAAACTTTAACACTTTTATAACAATTGTATAATTTTTTAAAACCCCGACGCGTTTCGAAGCAAACACTTCATGTTCACGGGAGTAATTACTCCCGTGAACATGAAGTGTTTGCTTCGAAACGCGTCGGGGTTTTAAAAAATTATACAATTGTTATAAAAGTGTTAACGTTTATTTTTATCATAATCAACTGATATTATTTATGAAGAAGAAATTCTCAAAAAAAAGTCTAAAACAATTGACAGTTATTTTAAAAAGGAAAACTCGATGGAAAAGATGATCTGAAGAATGGTCTGTCAAAATGGTATGCCCCTCAGTTTATTTTATACTTCGTCAGATTTGAGATATTTGTTCTTGAAAAGCGGCTAGATTTTAATTGTTTGCTCGTTGTCTAATTTTAATATCGGAAATAAAGTTTATTTTATATATATATATATATATATATATATATATATATATATATATATGTATGTATTTTTATAAACTACCTATATAATACACTCACTCGATTAACTCGTGAAACAGTCTATTTTGGAACAAAAAGGGAAAATCATCCTGATTTGATCAATCCGGTCGGATCCGGTCGGATTGAAAATGACGCCGGATTACAATCCCTAGTTACCAGAGAGAAACTTAATTTATACTATAAAAGATATGTATAAATGTGACTTATGGATTTAATTACAACTAATATTTAATACTGTTTTCTAGTAAAACTATTAATCTTACGTTTTTATTCTATTTTAAGTGCAACTGTCATCGATCTGCCTTTTTTACTTATTTTTAATTTTTGTTTTGTAATGTAAATGAAAATAATTCAATAAGAAATATATATATATATATATATATATATATATATATATATATATATATTTAAATTACTCACGGGCGAAGAATTCGGATCAAATTACTAACAAAAATAAAAAAGAAGTAAAGTCTAATAAAAATACTATCGTTCTATTCTTTCTAGTAATTTACTATTCAAATTCTAAACTACCATTTTAGCTAAAATTTTATAACTTTATTTTTCACCTAAAAATAAAACAAAATTTAAATTAAACTGTAATAATTATGTATTTTTAAAACATTTTTAATCTTCGCCGTGAAGTTTGTAAATAACACGAACGACGTAAATGTAAAAGGGCATAAAAAGGGGGGCTTTTAATTTTAAAAACAAACGATATAACTTTTTTGTCACTACTCGTTCGAAATAAATAATAAAAATTCAAATTTCAAAATAGGAGTAGGAAACTATTCTACCTGATGATGAATTGTTCACGTCTTTCTTCTTCTTGCCATAATTTTCCGGCTCTCTTATTTTTATAAACTCGCCCCCGCACATAGCTTGATGCTGAGCCCACCACGTATCGTTTGGACCCGGCGCCCGATTCATTGACCGCTTAACCATGCCGTAAAATGGCGGTTTACTTCGACAAACTCCGTTACATTTCCACCAGTGCGTTTTGTACACGTTCACTTCGTCGTGAAAACTGTGGTAAACCTTTTCGATCAGAAAATAACACAAAATACTCTTTTTAAACCCGTCAACTCTGATTTAAAGTCGATCATTTCTCTCGAAATTAACGTAAATAAAAAAAAAATCAGCCTGCAAATATTTAGTGTAAACAATGTTATGGTTAAATGTACAGCAGTGTAAGTTTTGGTACAAAAAATTTCGTAAGCAATTAAACAACTAAAAAAATAAAATCATTTCAGAAATGAATATATTTACAGCTAAGCAATGTATTATAATAATAGTGTTTGTTATTTTTGGATTTTTTTTTTCGCTTTAAATCTATTTCAATACTGATGTGTAATCTAGTACTTTTTAAATTTCTCTCTAAATGCTCGCTTTTCATAAGAAGATAAAAACAAAAAAATTTGTTAGTAAGAACTTATGTGTCGCAACTAAATTTTAGCTAAAATTTCTTGAAGATGGAAAAATCGAATTGAAAATTTTATAACATATTCGTTTTCGAGTTCGGAAAATTAAGAAAAGAAATAAATAAATAGAAATAATTTTTTTAAATAAATATTTGTACGTACAAAACAGAATTTTATTACAAGTTTGCGCCTGAACAAATAACGCATTTACTTCTGTTTTAGATCATCCGATACTCACCGATGTGAAATCGAAACTATTAGATTTAGAGAAAATTTGGTCCACAGAATTAAGCGGTGAAAAGAAGTCATGATACGGAATTAAAAGTGTCAATCAATGTATCTTGAGGCATTATGTGCAGCCCAATTATAAAAGAAAAATGCAATGAATTCGTGTTTTAAAAGAGAGAAAAAAAATTGTTCATACCTGGGACACGTCAAAAATAATACACATGGACTCATACAAACCAGTTCAGTCAAGCATGATGTTCCTACATTTACATAATACTAAATTCAAAAAAAAAAAAAAAAAAAAAAGGAATTTGATTTTTCCACCGCAAAGAGGGAAGAAGAACGTGATTTTTTGCGATTTTTCAAAATTATCGATATCTCGAAAATTTCGTTCGTCTTCTTCTGGTACCCTACGTCATTGACGCGTCGGCTATCTTTTATGTTCTGTTTCTCGCCGCTTTCACCAAATCTTAAAATTTCTTTATTTCTGTCCAGTCTTTTATGCATTAAAAAAATGAAATACGGTTTTGTTCCTGACAAATAGCAATCTCTCAATCGATATATCATATGCTCGAAAAAAAAAAATTTTTAAAAAATTACGAGTATTCCGTGCCCCCCATCGCCTAATTTTGACGTTAGAAATCCGGATGCTCCAAACTAGAAACATATACGGGGGGGGACGTACATATTTTTAACCTTATTCAAAATTTTTAGGGACGTACATATTTTTAACCTTATTCAAAATTTTTAGCTATAATACTCGCAGCGCTAAGGGAGGAGACACGTCATTTTTCACGCTTATTCAAACTTCTGGTGTTTCGGTTTGAATTAGATGTTAAAACAATGTAATCACAGATAGCAAACACTGTGCGTAATAAAAGTCGTCGGCGAGCGATGCGAGCCGGCAACGGTGATAACGTTTATCACCTGAGCAGATAAAAAGGCTTTTGTTTCGGTGTACACGTTTTTGAGAAGCCATATTGTTCGGTCGTTTTTGAACACCATCAACGGAAGAAGATTTAAGTGAATTTCCCGTGTCAAATTTATTAGTGAATTTTACGTAATATTGTTATTTAATTTAAATATTAAGAGTCGATCTAAGGAAATCGTCAGAAATAGGAGAAGAATTCCTGCAACTAACATAGCTCTCAAAACGATAGACTATTGAAGTTCCTGATATATAATAAAGAAAAACAAGCGGTAGCCGGTTGGGGCTGTTCGGATAGATCGATCGGGAAAATCGCGCAATAGGATCCGGAAATACGATCTATTACAGAGCAAGTTTGGTACCGTTGTCTAATTATTAATGTTTTTGTGAATAATTGTCATAATTTATTGTTTATGTTAATTGTGCGGTACGAGCGATGTGAGTGTGCGTGAGCGTGTGCGCAGCGTTTTCGTTAAAAAGGCCTTGCGTCGAACAAAAACAGAATATATAGTCAATTTCCGTTTATGTAAATATATTTAACATTAATAAATTTAACTAGTCGCAGTAAAATTGTTTCCGTTGATGGCGCTTGATAACAAGACAGAAAGAATTAATAAATATATATAATAATTCTGAGGTAACACACAAAAAAAAAAAAAAAATACAGTCGAATTGAATACCTCCTTCTTTTTTGAAGTCGGTTAATAAAATGCTTTTTTACAAAAAATAAATACCGACTTCAAGGTTTATTATAAAAATTTAAAAATGCACTAAAAAGTGAAAAATAATTACTCCCGATAAGAAAATATATATATCAGAGTGATATAAGTTAAGGTGATATCGTAATTCTTATACAACATTAATTTTTTGGAGTTGGAATTAAATTCATGTTAGGAACAATTTAATCAACATTTAATGCAGTTTTTAATTATTCTTTTAATATGAATTTGATGCCAACTCCAAAAAATTAATGTTGTATAAGAATTACGATATCACCTTAACTTATATCACTCTGATATATATATTTTATCGGGAGTAATTATTTTTTACTTTTTAGTGCATTTTTAAATTTTTATAATAAACCTTGAAGTCGGTATTTATTTTTTGTAAAAAAGCATTTTATTTTTTACTTTTTAGTGCATTTTTATTCAATTAAATTAAAACATTTATTTCCACGGTAAAAACACCAAAAGCTACATTTCCATGGTAATTTGGCAAATTTATAGTATTTTAAGTCAAAAATCTAATCCGACGGTGAAAACAATCATGAATGAAAAGCATCCAAAAAGCTTCAATCTCCCGCATTATTAAGGATAACTCAAAAACTATCGGTCGGACCTTGATCAAATTTAAATGGGACCACATGACAAACGCCACCTTTCAAATAAAAGAAGAATCATCAAAATCGGTTCATCTAGAAGAAAGTTCTGTGGTAACACACATAAAAAAAAAAAAAAAAAATACAGTCGAATTGAATACCTCCTCCTTTTTTGAAGTCGGTTAAAAATATAAGTTGTGGTCCATTCATTTTGTGCTTATAGGGGAAAATAAGCGGAACATAGCAAACTTCCCATCAACTTCGAAGGTTTCGTTAAAGAAATGACTTACGGTTTCGTTTCCGGCAATTAGCAAGCTTTCCAGCGGTATATCACATGAACGGGGAAAAAATATTTCTTTCAAAATTTTTGAGCTTTTGGCGTCCCAAAAGGGTCTGAATATAAAGTTGTACGCTTAGCTGTATTTTTCCTATGAAGCGATCCTTTATGCATATGTTTTAAATACGTTTTGGTTTCTCCAACGTTTTTACTCGGGCTAATACTTACGTGAACTTGCTGTATTTGGTCCAAAAGGGAGGTCGGTCTATATAAATTTTTTATCGCAATTTTTCGATTTTATAAATGAGCTTCTTTCTGCGTTTTGTTTTATAGTTTGAATTTCACTTTTAAAGGGTTATTTAGTGACGAGTTCTGCATTTTTTAAATGATTTCAGAGGTCGCTTTAAACACCATATTATACATTCTTGACGGTTTTTTCGGTTTTCTGCCGCTCCGGGGTAATCGGTTTTAGCTTGAATTTATAAATATGGTTTTGAAGAGAATTTTAATTTGAGCTTATAAGTTAAGCCGTTCGTGAGTTATTGCATATTTTAAATGAATATTTTTGTCGTTTCTGAATCATCTTATTAGGATTCCGTACATTATATGTGTACGGAATCCTAAAAAATATTACTAAGCATGACAATTTTTTTTTGTACTCTTTCAATATAATCACACCCGAGAAACGTTCGGAGAAGTCTTCTCTTTGTCTCTTACTTGAATGCATCGCTGCTCAAATTTTGATCGATGGCTAAATGTACTCCGATCACGTAATGTTTTGATTTCGATGGACGAACGTCGGTCTAAACACTAACCGTGTTCCGCTACTCGAGTATTCTTTTATACTTTCTCAGTGTACATGGAATTTCTCTTTACTTAGCATGGTATGTCAACTTACGCGTTCATCAACAGGAAGTAAGAAAAAAAAACTTTGCAGAGTTAAGAACATTAAAAATCGGATTTAAACATCTTGTGTCACTTACGTCTTAGTTAAAATTTTAACAAATGAAACTATTAACGTTTACAGGAAGGGGAAATAAATTCACATTTCAAGTTACCATTTTGTGTCTAAACAAAAGGGGAAAAAAAATGTTCAAAAAAAATATTACGTTTTCAAACGTTTTAAAATATTATATAGGGTAGTAGTTTGTTAGATCCATTTTAAAAAATTCAGCGATGCAACGTTTCTTCGAAAATGCAGAAAAAGTAAGCGTATCTGTGTTTCTTTTATTTTTACTCGAATTAAAATTCACTCAATGTGGTTTTTCCATTTCTCTTACACTGCCCCCGTTCACGAAGTTTTCTATGTAATACGTCAGAGTAGCCGTCCAAATTTAATTCTTATATTCCCGGTTTTCCTAGTCCAAAAATTCTAGACTTCTCAGTCAGCCGAGTTGTAGAAAAGCCTTTACCGACATTGTTCCGGCTCTTGTAACAACAAATCCAACAATCTGAAGTGAGGAAAAATAGTATGTTGTCAGCAGTTAGAATAAAATTACAAATCAAATTTTTTAGTTATTTAAAATCACTTTATTCGCATTCTAAATATTATACTAAACGATTATCATTTAAACAATATGTCCGTACACTTAATATCACAAAAGTTAATAATAGAATTTCACGACTATTCCCCATTTAAATAATTCTGATTGTAATACTTATTTGAAGTTTAATATTTAAATTTGCAATTATAGGCACCGACTTTACGGAACTTAGAAGCCCAATCTTTCCGTTACAAAACAAAAACAATAAAAAAAGGTTTACTGAAAGGGGACTTCGTTCTCCCAGTTAAAATATGGAATAGAGAAATTATTCACGCGGAACATCAAAATTTTTGAAATATATAATCAAATTCATTCGAGTTTATTGCGTTTATTACATTCGCAAAGAAAAAGCAATAACTCCTGAAAGCAAACGCTTATTTTATTTAAAAAAAAAAAAAAAAGTAACATTTAAAATTTGAATTGTGATAACAAAAAATACAAATTTTTGTTTAAAATTTGAAACTACAACGAAAAGTAGGTCGTCGCGATAGCCTACTAGGATTACGGAAATCTCGGGTTCGATCTCGGGTGACGACAGAAATCATTATTAGTCAAAATTAAATAACCACTAATACAATGATACGGAAGACAATGGCAAAAACATATATATCATCGTATACACGCTAGTTAGTGTATAATAGGCAGACACACACGGAACTCCATTTGTAAGTATTTCGATTGTTCATAATCAACAGTTAAATTTTATACAATATTAGTCTTTAAAAAGTAGTCCCGTACACAAATGCGCAATGTACATAAAATATTTCCATAAACACCGCCGATATCAATACAAAACAAACGTATACAAATATAAAAAAGTGGAATGCTCGAAACCGAGCAAAAAAAAAAAAAAAAAAAAAAGACTAAACCTAAATTCGCAACTTATAAAAATACTATTAATTATTTTATATTGAGGGTAACGCTTTACTTACGGTAATATTGGTTCCAGCTGCTTTGTTTATTCGAAACATATGTTCAAGAAAATTCGGACCATGATCATCTCTGTCGCGATTATTACGAGTAACGAACAAATAAGCGTGGATCATTTCATGCTAGTTTACAAAAAAACACAAAAGGAAGAAAAAATACATAAATATACATTTCCAAAATATTTCAACAACAGAAAAAAACCTTACGGTCACGAAACTAAGTTAGGAAATTAATTTAACTATTTGAAAAGTGAATTTTAATCTCTGCCAACAAAAACACTCGGAGGAATGGGAAATGTAAAATACGAAGATGAAAGAATGGGAACATGGAAAAATAAAGTTTACCCATATAAAAACATTAAAATAACTTAATTCGTTAACAAAATAAGAATTTTCTGTTACAACTTCCAAGACCACACATCTAATACTAACGATTAATAAATTTCATTTAATAGCTTCTTGATCGAATTTTCAGCAGAGCTAGCGATACACTACGCCTACTTAAACATATAAATTCAATAAAAATAAACATCCATTATAAGGATAAAAAAGTGTTCATTACAAATAATTATATCGGATTTATTTTTGTCGGATTAAAATATAAATACAACTGCAAATTTAGAAACATTAAATTCACGCACAATACAGAAAATCGGTGTGCAATCAAAACCAAACTGTAACCTATTTAAGGATCGTAAAAATAAGTAATCCAAAGTAATTTCCCATCGTAAGTGCACACATGTTCAAAAGGATAATATCAAAATTATTTAAACTTTTCAAAATGCTGCCTACACTGCTTTTAATGTTACTCCTAGAACGCTAAAAGTGATTACATTGTGCTGTCTGTTACTAAAGCAAAACTCAGCTTTCAAATGTTTATTTTAAAGTATATGTACTAACCGTGTTAATAAATAAAGGGATCGTAATACAGGTGAGTATTGGCCAAAGTTCATCAGATTAAAATATCGTCATATTTCATCAGTAGCAGAACTGACATATATATTAATCATCACTTGTACAGCCATTAAATTAAATGATACATAATCGAAAGTATTCAATAAACGGAGGTGAGCAAAATTAACAAAAACCATTTTATAATTTAAATTAATCATCGTTGTATTATTTAATTACGAATGGCAATAAAAAAGAAACCGTAAAATATGCAAGCATATATATACACCCTGTCAAGAAAGTATCGGGAATTGTTAAATAAAACGAACAATTTTTAATTTTCATCCAAATTTATTTTGTCACCTTCAAAATAACATCCATTCGAAGCGATGCACATATGCCAACGCTTTTTCCACTCGGCAAAGCACTTCTGATAGGCGGTTTCCGGGATGGCCTTTAGCTCTCGCGTCGCATTCGTCTTGATGTCATCAATCGATTCGAAGCGCATTCCCCGTAGCGGAAATTTGAGTTTTGAGAATAGGAAGAAGTCGCAGGGTGCTAAATCTGGTGAATACGGCGGTTGTTCGATGATATTTACCGAGTGTTTGGCCAAAAACTCATTCACAATTATGGCTTTGTGAGACGGCGCATTATCGTGATGGAGAATCCAAGAATTGTCGACCCACAAATCGTTACGTTTACGACGGATAGCCTCTCTCAAACGTCTCAAAACACTTAAGTAAAACTCTTTGGTGACTGTCTGTCCGGCTGGCACATATTCATAGTGTACCACGCCTCGAATATCGAAGAAAACAATCAACATGATCTTCACTTTCGATCGGCTTTGGCGAGGTTTTTTCGGCTTTGGCGCGCCAATTGGCCGCCATTCGGACGATTGCTGGTTCGTAAGCGTGTCGTACTCGTACACCCATGTCTCGTCACCAGTAATTATCTTTTCCAAGAAGGTAGGATCCAAATTGGCTCGATCCAGCATGTCTGCAGCTACCTGTTCTCGGTACTTTTTTTGAAAGAAATTCAGGTCTTTCGGAACAAGCCGAGCCGCAACGCGTTGCATACCCAATTTTTCGTGCACAATCGTACGTACGCTCTCGTGTGACATGCCCAAAAGCTCACATGACAATTTTCAGCAACGATTTCCTTGATTTTATCAACGTTATCATCGGTCACACTCGTTGAAGGCCGTCCAGAGCGAGGCATGTCTTCGACCGTCTCCCGACCATCCTTGAACGCTCTGTACCACTCGTAAACCCGCGTTTTTGATAAAGCAGATTCACCAAAAGCCTTCTGTAACATTTTCAGTGTATCGGCACAAGAAATTTCGTTCGAAACACAGAATTTAACACAAGTACGTTGTTCAATATTTTCACTCATTGTAAAACTTCGACAAAACACTTCAAGGTCGACTGTTTTAACAGCTGCTGTAAACACACTGGTTGACAGATCGCGCTAAAAATAGGCATCATAATACAAAACAGTTGTACCAACCTGGAAAAAAAAAAATTATCTGCCTAGCTATTACCCGGGAGATTTAAATTGACAATTCCCGATACTTTCTTGACAGGGTGTATATATATATATATATATATATATATATATATATATATATATATACTTATACATATCTAACAGTTATATTGCATTCAATATTAAATGAAAATACTTTAAAAGTAAAAAATAAAATGTTAGACAAACCAATCAAATTAAGATATTGTATTCGTCGTCAACAGCAGAACTGATAGTACATTTAATAATCGTGTTTATAATATAGTTGTAGAAAAGTAAGTATACAATAAAAATAGTACAACTTACAATGAAGAATAATGGTAGCCTAATATAATAAATCTGATTAGATTAAAATGTCTCATCATGCTATATCAGTAGCAGAACTGACAATGTATTAATCATCATTTGAGAATATATTTCAAAACCAAACAAAATTGTATGTACCTAACAAGTTATACTAATACTTTTAACATGAACTGCATCACACAGCTGATATTCAATACCGCGCTCGCAATTATTTAAATTCAAGCCAGAAGATGTACTAGCCTATTATTAGCCCAGATAAAATGGATTTATTCTAGTATGCACGAAATTGTAATAGTAAACATAATGAGATTAAAATATCATCATACAAGCGCAATAGAAAAACTAAAAATACGTTAATCATTTAAACTAGTTAATTAAACCAGTAAAAACATAGCAATTTATAATAAAAATCATTGGTTATCAAAATAAATAAATTGATCAGATTAAAATATCCTCATTCATAATTATTCAGTAGCAGAACTGACAATATATTAATCATCACTTGTACAGCCATTAAATTAAATGATACATAATCGAAAGTATTCAATAAACGGAGGTGAGCAAAATTAACAAAAACCATTTTATAATTTAAATTAATCATCGTTGTATTATTTAATTACGAATGGCAATAAAAAAGAAACCGTAAAATATGCAAGCATATATATATATATATATATATATATATATATATATATATATATATATACTTATACATATCTAACAGTTATATTGCATTCAATATTTAATGAAAATACTTTAAAAGTAAAAAATAAAATGTTAGACAAACCAATCAAATTAAGATATTGTATTCGTCGTCAACAGCAGAACTGATAGTACATTTAATAATCGTGTTTATAATATAGTTGTAGAAAAGTAAGTATACAATAAAAATAGTACAACTTACAATGAAGAATAATGGTAGCCTAATATAATAAATCTGATTAGATTAAAATGTCTCATCATGCTATATCAGTAGCAGAACTGACAATGTATTAATCATCATTTGAGAATATATTTCAAAACCAAACAAAATTGTATGTACCTAACAAGTTATACTAATACTTTTAACATGAACTGCATCACACAGCTGATATTCAATACCGCGCTCGCAATTATTTAAATTCAAGCCAGAAGATGTACTAGCCTATTATTAGCCCAGATAAAATGGATTTATTCTAGTATGCACGAAATTGTAATAGTAAACATAATGAGATTAAAATATCATCATACAAGCGCAATAGAAAAACTAAAAATACGTTAATCATTTAAACTAGTTAATTAAACCAGTAAAAACATAGCAATTTATAATAAAAATCATTGGTTATCAAAATAAATAAATTGATCAGATTAAAATATCCTCATTCATAATTATTCAGTAGCAGAACTGACAATATATTAATCATCATCTCACCTAGTTCATTAAACCAGTAAGAATATAACAAATTATAAAATATTGGCTTAAAAAATAAATAAATTGATCAGATTAAAATATCATCATATACATTCAGTAGCAGAACTGACAATATGTTAATCATCATTTCATAGAGTTAATTAAACCAGTAAAAATATAGTAACCTATAAAATATTGAATTAATAAATAAATAAATTGATCAGATTAAAATATCCTCATTCATAATTATTCAGTAGCAGAACTGACAATATAATAATCATCATTTCACCGAGTTCATTGAACCAGTAAGAATATAACAAATTATGAAATATTGGCTTAAAAAATAAATAAATTGATCAGATTAAAATATACTCATTCATATACACTCTGTAACAGAACTAACAATATATTAACCATTTCATCTATTTCATAAATGTAGTAAAAATATAGTAACTTATGAAATATCAAATTCAAAAATAAATAAATTGATCAGATTAAAATATCCTCATTCATAATTATTCAGTAGCAGAACTGACAATATAATAATCATCATTTCACCGAGTTAATTAAACCAGTAAAAATATAGTAACCTATAACCGATAGAATTAAAAAATAAATATATTGATCAGATTAAAATATCCTCATTCATAATTATTCAGTAGCAGAACTGACAATATATTAATCATCATTTCACCGAGTTAATTAAACCAGTAAAAATATAGTAACCTATAACCGATAGAATTAAAAAATAAATATATTGATCAGATCAAAATATCCTCATTCACAATTATTCAGTAGCAGAACTGACAATATATTAATCATCATTTCACCGAGTTCATTGAACCAGTAAGAATATAACAAATTATAAAATATTGGCTTAAAAAATAAATAAATTGATCAGATTAAAATATCCTCATTCATACACATTCAGTAGCAGAACTGACAATATATTAATCATCATTTCATAGAGTTAATTAAACCAGTAAAAATATAGTAACCTATAAAATATTGAATTAATAAATAAATAAATTGATCAGATTAAAATATCCTCATTCATAATTATTCAGTAGCAGAACTGACAATATAATAATCATCATTTCACCGAGTTAATTAAACCAGTAAAAATATAGTAACCTATAACCGATAGAATTAAAAAATAAATATATTGACCAGATTAAAACATCCTCATTCATAATTATTCAGTAGCAGAACTGACAATATATTAATCATCATTTCGCCGAGTTCATTGAACCAGTAAGAATATAACAAATTATAAAATATTGGCTTAAAAAATAAATAAATTGATCAGATTAAAATATCCTCATTCACAATTATTCAGTAGCAGAACTGACAATATATTAATCATCATTTCACCGAGTTCATTGAACCAGTAAGAATGTAACAAATTATAAAATATTGGCTTAAAAAATAAATAAATTGATCAGATTAAAATATCCTCATTCATATACATTCAGTAGCAGAACTGGCAATATATTAATCATCATTTCACCGAGTTCATTGAACCAGTAAGAATATAACAAATTATAAAATATTGGCTTAAAAAATAAATAAATTGATCAGATTAAAATATACTCATTCATATACACTCAGTAACAGAACTAACAATATATTAACCATTTCATCTATTTCATAAATGTAGTAAAAATATAGTAACTTATGAAATATCAAATTGAAAAATAAATAAATTGATCAGATTAAAATATCCTCATTCATAATTATTCAGTAGCAGAACTGACAATATAATAATCATCATTTCACCGAGTTAATTAAACCAGTAAGAATGTAACAAATTATAAAATATTGGCTTAAAAAATAAATAAATTGATCAGATTAAAATATACTCATTCATATACACTCAGTAACAGAACTAACAATATATTAACCATTTCATCTATTTCATAAATGTAGTAAAAATATAGTAACCTATAGAATATTGAATTAATAAATAAATAAATTGATCAGATTAAAATATCCTCATTCATAATTATTCAGTAGCAGAACTGACAATATAATAATCATCATTTCACCAAGTTCATTAAACCAGTAAGAACATAATAACTTATAAAATATTGGCTTAAAAAATAAATAAATTGATCAGATTAAAATATCCTCATTCATATACATTCAGTAGCAGAACTGGCAATATATTAATCATCATTTCACCGAGTTCATTGAACCAGTAAGAATATAACAAATTATAAAATATTGGCTTAAAGATAAATAAATTGATCAGATTAAAATATACTCATTCATATACACTCAGTAACAGAACTAACAATATATTAACCATTTCATCTATTTCATAAATGTAGTAAAAATATAGTAACTTATGAAATATCAAATTGAAAAATAAATAAATTGATCAGATTAAAATATCCTCATTCATAATTATTCAGTAGCAGAACTGACAATATAATAATCATCATTTCACCGAGTTAATTAAACCAGTAAGAATGTAACAAATTATAAAATATTGGCTTAAAAAATAAATAAATTGATCAGATTAAAATATCCTCATTCATATACATTCAGTAGCAGAACTGGCAATATATTAATCATCATTTCACCGAGTTCATTGAACCAGTAAGAATATAACAAATCATGAAATATTGGCTTAAAAAATAAATAAATTGATCAGATTAAAATATACTCATTCATATACACTCAGTAACAGAACTAACAATATATTAACCATTTCATCTATTTCATAAATGTAGTAAAAATATAGTAACCTATAGAATATTGAATTAATAAATAAATAAATTGATCAGATTAAAATATCCTCATTCATAATTATTCAGTAGCAGAACTGACAATATAATAATCATCATTTCACCAAGTTCATTAAACCAGTAAGAACATAATAACTTATAAAATATTGGCTTAAAAAATAAATAAATTGATCAGATTAAAATATCCTCATTCATATACATTCAGTAGCAGAACTGGCAATATATTAATCATCATTTCACCGAGTTCATTGAACCAGTAAGAATATAACAAATTATAAAGTATTGGCTTAAAAAATAAATAAATTGATCAGATTAAAATATACTCATTCATATACACTCAGTAACAGAACTAACAATATATTAACCATTTCATCTATTTCATAAATGTAGTAAAAATATAGTAACTTACGAAATATCAAATTGAAAAATAAATAAATTGATCAGATTAAAATATCCTCATTCATAATTATTCAGTAGCAGAACTGACAATATAATAATCATCATTTCACCGAGTTAATTAAACCAGTAAGAATGTAACAAATTATAAAATATTGGCTTAAAAAATAAATAAATTGATCAGATTAAAATATCCTCATTCATATACATTCAGTAGCAGAACTGGCAATATATTAATCATCATTTCACTGAGTTCATTGAACCAGTAAGAATATAACAAATTATAAAATATTGGCTTAAAAAATAAATAAATTGATCAGATTAAAATATACTCATTCATATACACTCAGTAACAGAACTAACAATATATTAACCATTTCATCTATTTCATAAATGTAGTAAAAATATAGTAACTTATGAAATATCAAATTGAAAAATAAATAAATTGATCAGATTAAAATATCCTCATTCATAATTATTCAGTAGCAGAACTGACAATATAATAATCATCATTTCACCGAGTTAATTAAACCAGTAAGAATGTAACAAATTATAAAATATTGGCTTAAAAAATAAATAAATTGATCAGATTAAAATATCCTCATTCATATACATTCAGTAGCAGAACTGACAATATATTAATCATCATTTCACGGAGTTAATTAAACCAGTAAAAATATAATAATCCATAAAGTATTGGAAGTTCTGTAGAAGAATTGAATAAACAAGGTCAAATTTTTTGTGTTTGATTTCGCTCAGTGCAATTGCTTGTTTTATTTTTGTGTGTGTCTATAACATTGCTTTAGAAAAAATTCACATGATGATATTTGCCTTTTCCAGAACTACCCATCCATATATAAAAAGTGACGTTTAGCGTGCAAATTTTGCCTCTATCTATGAAAATAGCTGAATTTTGGTTTTTAACAGAAAAGTTGAAACTGCCGTCAGTTTAAGACAATCTATCAACTCACTGTCTTTTTCTATATTCACGATCTAAATACCCCGCGACATGGTATTAATCCATAATTTAAGTGTCGGCAGAATACCTGCATACCACTCGAGATCCACCAACAACCTGATCGAACGCTTCTGACAATGTAATCGTGAATGCATCCCAATGGAAAAGGCGAGGACCTGAGGAAATTGTTTAAACAAATGGTCGAAAAACTAGAGGTTGAAATGAAAGAGCACGACATCTGTACCATCCATCGTCTCTATGGAAAGTCGGGTGTACCGTCAATAGTTGTAAGGTTAAACAACAGGGACAAAAAATATGAACTTATCAGAGCTTCAAGAAGGAAGAGACTGAGCGCAAGGGAATTAGGATTCGAAGAAGATCAACCAATTTATTGTGATGAGTATCTGACAGTCGAAACTTCAATCATACTACAAAGAGCTAAACAGTTAAAAAAGGAAGGAATGCTTGCATTTGTGTGGACCAAAAATTGCACTGTTTTTGTAAAAGAAAGACCTAATGACCAACATTCAATCAAAATAAGTAGCATCGAATAACTAGAATGGCAGCCGCAGACGGATCCAGATAAAGATGATATGGATACCATGGATGAGCAGTCATCAACATCAGACAAAACGACGAGCCAGAACAGAAATAATCATCTCATACAAAAGAAATGAAATGTGAACCAAAGTGGGTCTCACAGAACTCCCCGCCCGGAAGGACTGGTAATCCAGGGTAAGTATACCAATACTCTAACAAGCGTTTCCCAAAAAATAAAAAACAAAAATACTTTGGAAAAAAATAAAAATATATCGATCAACAACAATATTTTGTCAGCCATAAATAAAAAAACAAACAATAGTAAATTTACAATAGGCACCTTCAATTTAAGATCTTTACTCAAACCTGAAAAGTTCATAGAACTCGAAAGTGTTTTTATTAAGTTTGGGTTAAACATATTGGGTATATCCAAAATCCATAAAGA